>VWZZ01001894.1:129667-230103 GCA_013399095.1 Psophia crepitans
TCCGCGCCGGGCTGCGGCTCCCGGGCAGCGGCCGGCGCGGGAGGAGGCTTTCCCCGCGGCTCGCCTGCCCTCCCGCAGCCGCCTGCTTGCAGGAAGGGGGAGGGAGATTTTCGGGGGGCGCGCCCGAGTTTTTAAAGCCTCTTCCCTCTTCTCTCTGCCAAATCCAGTGGCCGAAATTGTGGGAGAAACGCCCCCGCCCCCGCCCCGGGTCTCTCGCCTTTGTTGTGCTGAGCCCGGCACCGGCGAAGGCGTCGCTAAATGAATAGTAAATTGTGTTTAAAAGGCGCTGGCAGGTGATGCCCCGTCCGTGGCGAGTGACGGCAGGAGGCGGCCAGCGCCGTGGCGCTGAGACAGAAGGGGCGCGTTGGGGAGCTTCTAAAGCCCTTTCTTTCCCCGTTTAATCCACTTCCCACCCTGGTGTGGGTACTTCCCCGGCATACTGCGTGCCGAGGGAGCCGGACACACGGGGTAGTCAAGGGCGCGTTTGTGTAATTAATAAAGTAAATTAAAGGGTTTTAAAAATTAATTCTACTCATTTAGTCACCAATCTGTTAATGAGGCATGGAAAGCCCCCGGGATCGATAGTCGGGAGTAAAAACGAAGTAGGTGAAGGAGGTGCCTGCTGAATGGTAAAAGGTTTATAGAGGAAGTATCCGTATCTCAGGCGATATAAATATATATAAAAGGACATGTATAAATCTTTGCCTGCTCTGGCGGGGTCTGGAGTCCATCAGCGGTGTGGAGGCAGCCGCAGTCTTCTGCTTTATGGGGCTCCAAACTTTCCCTTCCCCGATACCGCGGGGCTTCAGCCTCCGCTCTGCCGCATCCTCCCAGCCAAAGAAGCCTCTAGCCCCTACCATACACATTAATACTCCGCGCTAGTGCGAGGCATAATTATCTTCCCTTAATTGCAAATTCAACCAAAAATTGAGCCTGCTGTCATTCAGGCACCTCTGAATTACAGTAATTAAGGCTTTTTTTACGTCAAGTGAATCCCTGGGCTGAGTGTTAGTCCTTGTATGCAGTAGTGCAACATGTAAACCATATGCTGTGCCGTGCTGCTCGGAGAACCCCGTCGCCGGGAGAACCCCACCGCCCGCCCCGTCCCGAGCCCCGGGGTAAGGCTCGGCCCCAAGCGGGATGCGGTACGAGGGAATCGGGGGGAGCTCCCGTTCCACCGGGAGCCCCGACCCGCCCGGAGCACGGGCCCCGCGGTGCTCTGGCGACCGGGAGAACGGCGTCCAGCCGCGGAGGCGATGCCCACCCGCGACCGTGGGTCTCCGGTGGCTCCGCACCGGCACCCACAGCTGCCGTGGACCCGTTTTGTCCCCGGCCTCCCGTTCCCCGCGGCGTCTGGGCAACCTCTCCCCACCGAAAGTTGTCTCCGGAGCCCCACCACGGGGACGGGCTCTCGCTGCCTGCCCCGGGCACGGCGGTGAGGAGACGGTGCCCTCCCGGGGGCGGCGGGGGCCGTTCCGCGCCTCCCGGTCCCATCCCGCCCAGCTGCTGCCGGCCGCATCGCGCCGGTCAGGAAGGACGGGGCAGCGGCAGCAGCGGCCGCCGGGCGACGTTTGCCGGGGGACGCGCCGGGGCCTTTGTTCGGGGGCTGGAGGGACGCCCCGACCGCCCTCTGGCCCCGCAGGGCCCGGGCCGGGGTCTTGGAGCCAGGCAGGACAGGCTGGGGGAGCACCAGCTCCTCGGATGGGTGTTGAACCAGGGCCAGCTTCTAGCATCAGTGCTGGGGCCGACATCTGCAGGTGCTGCCCAAATTCGGGTCTATTCCCGTCATCTTCTGGGGGTGAGAGTGAGTCAATCTTCGACATAAATCCCTTGACTGGCCTGGCACTGTGTAGCTGAATCGTAGGTGAGGCTAGCAGGGAGCACAGCGCATCGCCAAGGTGTGCAAAGAAGTGTTATAGCTGTGCCTCTTTCCTCAACACGTCGTCCATTAGTGGGCATTCTACTCCCTGAGAGCCTTGCCAAGGAACCAGCACCTGGGCTCTAGGTCCTTCTTCAGGCTCCAGAGATGTCTTGTTTTTCTCCCCAAGCCGAGGGTAGCTGAGGGCCCCATTCCTGCCTGCTTCTGGATGAAGCTGGGGTGCTGTGCAGAAAGGAATACCAGATTTGTGGGGCCAGCAAGACAGCAAATCAAAAGGTAGCCCATAGTCCATGCTGAGGACCTTCTGCCAGGATGGAGGGAACCTGGGACTCAGTCCTCAGTGAGATTTGCGCACTTTATGCAGTGATTCTCATATAAAATACAGAAGCAGCCTTTATGTCAGATGCTAGAGCACGTCCAGCTGCATGTGGTCTGCTAGTGCTGCTGCTTGTGAGGTCTTCAATCCAGTGTGCTGCTCTCTGGGCTGAAAGGGAGAGAACTAATATTCTGTACGGAAATGTGGCACAAAGATTTTGTAAAACTGCTTAAAAACACAGGTTTGTACATGAGTGCTCAGGAAGTGATCTGGCACAGCACTGAGCACAGCGGCTGCCTGAGCACACCGTCTTGTTAGCCAGAAGAGGAGATGCCGCGCTCTCACATTTGGTGGTAAGGCTGCGTAAGGAGCTCTTCCCCTCTTATCTCCAGTTCATTCATTCTTGCCCTCGTGCTGCCTGCTGTGCTGTGCTTGCAGAGCTGTTTGTGTGGCCCTGAGTGACGCTGACTGCAGAATTGTTATGACTATTTTTTATCCCCACCCCGCAAGTCTAATAACTCTGAATTCTACTGGGAGATTGTGCACCTCCCGTCCCTTGGCAAGATACTCTTACGCTGTATCTTCATTAACACAAGTCACACAGGACTCACCTGCAGCTTCTGATGTCCCAAGCCAGGTGATAGAACGCGGGAAAGATAGAATTACAATCAATGAACATTTTGTTTTTCATGATGCTCAGCGTTCTCGGTGGGAGTTTTTTTTATTTCCTGAGCAGGAAATTCACACAGTAAAATACCATCAAAAGAATAAGTATATAAAATCAAGCACTCAAAAATCAGAAAATGACAGGATGAAACTTTTCCCTACACGTTAACGTGGCCTTAATGCAAAGGGCTTTTGGTCCATTTTAATTTTGAGATTTTACATCACCTTTGCTGCAAGACCCCCTCATTTAATGCAGAAGATGCCCCATGCCCTGTAAGTGAGTCCAGGTTGTGTTTCAAACCCTGTACCTCCCGTGGCCAGGCTCTGGTGTTGTGTGGGCAGCAGGAGCAGGTAGCGTGCGGGAGGGCAAACCCTGCAGGCAGTGGGGCAGCGCTGCTGGGGCCACGGCTTTGCCTCTGCTGCAGAATTCATCTGTCACCTGGGCTGCTCCCTGCAACAAATGTTTCTGATGGCCATTTTGTGCTGTTCTTATTTCTGGTCCTCAGGGAGCAGCCGAGACCTGAGCTGAAGGGGATATGATCTGGGAAAAGCTTCTAAGTTGTTGAGAGCTACACCATGAATCTGTGAAGCACTACAGAACATGGCACTTTCACAAGACCCAGCTCCCAGTGTTTCCAGTTGGGAGATCCAAAACTGAGGGCACTAAGAGGGCTTACTGTCCCTGCCCAGCCTCACGCTGGGCTCCCCCACCCTGCCCCTGGACCCCACGCCAGCCCAGCCCGTGGCCATCGGTCCCTGCCCCAGCAATGCTGTAGGATGCCATAACCCCTGCTCTGCCTGCCCCGAGGGAGCAGCCAGCCCTTGTTGCTCCCTGATGAAAATCTTTTGAGATCTAAAACTTCAGCTTTACATTTTGTCTTTCAAGGTCTTGCATATACAACTAAGAGAATAATGCCACCTTGCCTCGCAGTGATGTAGTGCAAATAATTTAGCATTTCTGACGAAATGAACTAGCGGAGCGGAGAGGCCAGAGAAAGTCCCACAGAGAACTTATGGGTACAGCGAGAGGCTGGAGAGCCCCCACTGGAACGCAGGAACAGCAGATCCCATCTTAAAGCAGCCACATGGCAGTGAAAAGCTGGATGCTTCTCGCTTTAACTCTTTGCTGTTGTCTTGAGCAGTGAAATTGCTTAAAAACTTAAAAGTCCTTTGAAAGTCACCAGGCATATTAGCTGTTCTGTAAAACGTAAACCAGTATTACACTCTGTAATATTTCTCAGTGCATAGCGTGGTACTCCCCTCCTCCCCAAATTTTACTTGCTGAAGGGGGATATGGTGGCAGAGGTGACCCTATTCTGGCCCTGTTGAGGTCACTGGGAATTTTCTGCTGACTCCATGAGAGTCATCATTTCACACGGGCAGTTAAAGTTGCACTCCTTTGCCTGCTTAAACGCAGCCAAGGTCAGTGTGGGTTTGGTGAGCCCTAAGTGTTACAGAAAGCTCTTTCCTTGAGCCTGCAGATACTGTCCCCGTTTTGGGTAAACCAGATTGTGTTTTAAATTCCAGTTTTAGAAGCAAACACAGATGTGATAATTACCACCTACGAGCAGCAAACTATGATTGTGTAAATAGGTCAATATGCTGCCTGGGTTTGAGCCAGAGAAGTGTTTTATTTATGTTACAGAAACAATAGTTTGTTTAGAAGGGAAGTTTTAGATTAAATTTTAGTGTTGTAGGAATAGGTAGAGCCAGTGAAGCTTGTACTATCACTAGTTTTGCAGAGCTATCATCTGCAGTGTATTTTATTTGCATTGTACATTATTTGCAATAGTGTTAACAACATTGTTTGTAATATTAATAATGTAGGACTGCTGTGAACTTGTGCTTAACCCTGTGCGGGAAAATGATTTGGGCTGGTATTTATACAGCCAGTAACATACCATCTGTGAATCTGCAGATATTGTTTATGAGCAAGTTTGGCTGGAAAGCCCCGCCATACAAATATCATTGCCCTTGCCCTCAGTTTGAGCTTTGCCCCGGCAGCAGCGTCCCGTCCCAACGGGTGGGCGGTGCAGCAGGGGGGATGCTCGAGGAGCGGTGCTGACTTTGCGGGGTCTGGAAGTTGGTCTGACAACACGGAAATGCTGTGCAGTGTCTCTGGCCTGCTTGGTAGTGGAGGAAGGAGTGAGGGTGAGCTTCCAGAGAAAAGACGACACTTTCCCTGGAAATACATTTTTGCGCTGATAAAGACTTTCCACTGAGCACCTCCACAGCAATGCAAAGCAGTTGAGGCGCAGAGCTCCGCTTTGCCCAAGCTCTCATATTGTGCTCCTTGTGAGAATCCAGCCCTTGCCAGCTGTGCTAGGGTAGTCTCGACCCAGAATTTCTTTGGGCTGAAAAAAATGGATTTTTGTAAGCAAGCCCTGTGCCCCGCAGCTGGGAGGAGGAAGGCAGGAGAGGGACCGTATCCCGTGGAAACTGCAGGGGGCACAGTGTCATTACTAGAGGGCCGGGATAATTAGATGCTGTTAACTTGCCTTCCCTAAGGAAAAACTAAAACAGCATGTTTAGTGGCAGAAAACCAAGTCCTGGCTTTGATGGCTTATCCACCTGAAGGTGCCGTGGTCTGACGCCAGGTTGGTGCTTCAGCTCGTTGCCAAGCGAGAAGCGATACCTGCTGATACCTGCTGGAATCACTTTTTCTCTTGCCATGGCAGCGAGTCGCTCAAGGAGCTCAGTGTCCCAGGCGAATCCTTTGGCCTCACGGTGGGTGGCACGGGGTGGTACAAGCTCAGGTGCGCTAGCAGCTACAGCGCTGCGGTGGGCCTTGAAGCGTGAGCCAGCCGGAGCAGTCAGCCGGCAGGGCTGAGGCGGCACAGTGCCCTCCCATCCGCAGCTGAAGCTGGTGATGGAACGGGAGGCAGCTCAACGCGCACCGATGCAAAGTGAAGCCCCATGTCACGTCGGGAACACAGCCCCTGTCATCCTGTAACACGGCATTTGCGGCCGTCCTCATCAAAAGGGACATGCGATGCAGGGGGATTTGCTAAACACCCAGCACTGAGAATTTGGGGTAATAGGTTCACTGCAGCTGTTCAGAACGTCAAAAAGCACAGAATATAAAATAACTGTTGTTAATAGAATACTTTCTGCTTTGAAATACGTTAGTTTGGAAGCTGAATATATTTGATGTTACTTTTGGAGGATTTTTCTTACACGCAGCCATGAGCAGCAGATCCCTCTCACCTCTTCTGGGCCGGCAGGGTGAGGCGTTTGCTTCCAATGTGGGGCATAGATACGACCATTTGAATGGTGCCTTAGTAGGGTTTGTTTTGTTTTCTTTTTAATCAGCAGAAATGCCTTGTAGAGCTGACATCACCAGTTCAGCAACTACAGTGCTGAATAATCGTAAACATGTTTGTCCTACTTACTCCCCTGGAGGATTTTTTCCACTTAAAATATTTAAAGGAATATGTACTTGCTGTGACATAAGTCTGTCAGAAATACTGTCGGGTTATACTGATGCTAAAATTCATAGTTTTAGCAATAATTTTTCCACAATTAAAACCCAAAAGATTTTGCTTGTAGATGAAGAACTCTTTACCAGTTTAAAATATTGTAACTGTGCAGGCAAAAATACTTGATTTATTTATAGAAAATCACACTCTGATATTAAATAAGTATCTGCTAAGGTCTTAATAAACTAATAAATTAAATCTGGAAACATTTGTTTCTCAGGTGTGTCATCTCTGTGAAGTACAGGTAGGTAAATAAGTCTGCTACTGCTTGAGCACTTGCTTTTTCTACACACTCAGGATAGTGTTAGATTTTTTAAACCTTTCACCTCCAATTAATATTTGTCTGAAGGGATCAGAATATACAGGGGTTTTTTTCCAAATTATTTCAATGAAAAGGAAAGTTAACAAAAGAAAATCACTAGCAATATTAAATAATAGTATAATACAAGGATTGCTTACCCTTGTGTAAGCTTAATGGTTATTCTGAGGAATAAAGAGGAAAAGAGAGAGTGACTGGGGAAACGGTGTTTCCAGAGCTGCTGGGAAATGCTGTTAATAGTTTAACAGAATTTATTGTAGCATTTGTTAGTTTCGACAACAGTAGTAAGATGGTGTTAACTTCCTAGTTTTGTTTTTACTTGGTACCGGTGTTGTTTGCAGATTGTCAGATATCTCCTAGTCAAAAAAAAAGAAAAAGATTTTTCCACGTATCTACACTTCGTATGGCTTTTACAACAGCAGGGTACGTTTCGGTTGGTAGAGATTTCACCTGCGTTTAGGTGACTGCATTTTTAGGTAGTAAATGGGTCAGATGGAGAACCGAGTACTGCCAGGTACTTTCATAGATGGAGTTACCTATAATTTTTTTTTAACTTGTCAGGTTCCTGTGATGACAGGGAGCTAATCAGCAAAGATATGGGCTGGCAATTCTGCAGTTGAAGTGTAGATCAACGTGTAGCAGAATATTCACCCTCCCCAGGGTCTCTGCCCTCTGACTTGGCACCAACACCTTGCCCGGACCTGGCCAGCTCGCTCCCTGCAAGCAACTCAAGCAGCGGTGCGGGCAGAGCCCCGAGGAACGGCTTTCTTCCCCTCCCTTCAGTTCTGGCCTGTCAGCACTGTTCCGCGGCTGGGGCCAAGCTCTGCTAGTTCTGTGAAAACCCATAAAAACCCAATCCTGTTAATCTGCCTTCACCCTCTCCGGCACTTTCTACAGAATTGAGTTTTGTGATCGATTCTGAGCTCTGAGGGAAGCGTTGCTGTGAGTAGGACACTCATGTGGTGCCTTGTTAGGTGCCTAGTCTCTTGAGGGCTAGCGCTACCACTTTCCCTCGTGTAGGGTGCTTATGAGGTCCCCCTTTTCTACCCGAACTCCTGTCCCTATGAAAATGTGCAGGAACTTTGTAGCTCAAAGCAATCTGTACTCCTCTGTGAAATTTGGTTAAAGCTGGCCAGAGGATTTAGATGATTACTGGATCCTACACATACAGACACACGTCATGCCTGTGCATCCCAGTTTCCTTAGGAAAGGAAGTTAAAAATGACATCCATATCCTTTCCTAAGATCAGAAGCCAAATTATTACATCTGTATGCGTGGGGAAATCCTTCTTTATGACTCCTGTACTTAGTGGCAGAGCGCTTAAATGCAAAACTTGAAAAAAATAACAGCTGTCTTCAGGGGAAGCTACAAAACTTATGGGCTTGGCCAGTGTCCATAAAGGAGCTGTGTTGAAAACCAGTTCCAGGGGCAGAAAGGACAAAGGCTCTCCAGCCCAACCTAGCTGTACAGTTGTTCGTTGGCTCACACTTTTACAACTTGTTTTCCAAATTTTTATCACTTTTGTGCAACTGTCTTTAAGGAAGATGAGAGATTTGGAGAAATGGGTGTCAGGACTGGACATAGTAGTGGTCTTGGGAGTGAGTTGTCCTGTAGCAAAATCAATTCTCTTCACTCAATATTTCCATTTGCACCTTGTGCCACAAGCTTGTGTTCTCGTGCTTATTTGAATGGATTCTTTGGCTTCCCTCTGAGAAACTGATTTTCAAAGTAGTCTTCTGTCCTTCGAGCATCACCTGCATTTCTGATTGCCATTTGGCTGTTCTGAAACATCCTGTAGGGCTGTAACCATTTAGCAGAGCTCGTAAGAACAACATGTTCCCTTCAGTACTTTCTGCAGCCCTTGCTTTTAGTGCCACGGACAAGCTCTACTGACCAAGATCTTATGGCATTGTGTAGATCATTGATAAATAGATAAATTGATAAACAGACTGAGAACTAGTCCCAGAAGGTTCACCCAGGACAGTCCCTTTCAGACACTTGCTCGTTAAACTACATATTATGTTCTGATATTCTTTAATAAGGTGGTCTTTAATCTGTGTATGCCTTATTATCTTCTGGTAAAGCAAGTCTCACTTCTTGTGTTGTACCAAGTTAGATGTCTGGGAGAGATTCAACCACACTGTACTGGTGGGGCTGTCTTCTGTTTTCTACTCAGCTATCTACTGTTGTCAGGCCAAATAGTCCATCCTTTCCAAGTCATTTTTCTGTGTTTTAGAATAAGGCGGCACAATTTGGCATTTTCTGGTATTGCCCAGGGAACTGGGGGTGTCCAGGCAGAGTTTAGGGTGAGATGCTTGAGGTGGGACTGAGGGCTGTGGGTGGGCCTGAAACACACTGTGGAGGATGGGGCAGAAAGGAGACAAGCTTGAGGAGAAAGATCAGAAGCTTGTTCTCATGAGATCATGCTCCTGCTCAAAGCAGGGATGGGACCTAAAGTTCCTAAATCTCACCCTGCTTTTGCAATCCCCAAACAACTGAGAAGTTTTCTGGTGAGTTGTGCCTTATACACCCATCCAGTGTTGGTTCATGTAGGTGTAACAACCTATTTCTCAGGTGGCAGGTGCATCGGTAGTGGATCTAAGGATGCCAGCCCCAGTGGTGAGCCTTGGTGTTCAGCATCAGTCCAGGTGATACAATTCCTGGGTGTTTTTTGGGGGTTTGCCTTCAGTAAAATTTCTTCATTTGTTGTAGAAGTGATATAATCACTGTTTAGTGATTAAGGCAGCCAAATGATGTTGTAGAGAACTAGTTGCTACAGGGGTCTACATTTTCCTGGTCAGATCATTTAAGATAAATCTTCTATATGCAATTACTGTTTACATGTTTATGAAATAAGACCTGTGGGAATGTTAGACACTCAAAACTGAAGTTGATGTAATGAGAGCTGTGCTTTGAGTCTGTGAAGTCCTATATGTCATGGTTCAGCCCCAGCCAAGCCCCACACAGCCGCTCGCTCACGGCCCCGGCAGCAAAACACGGGGCAGAATGAGGCAACAAAAGGGCAAATGGCTTCGAGTTGAGATAACGGCCGTTTAATGGGCCGACAAAGGGAGAGGGGAAATGACAATAGGGCTGCAATAATTATCCCGGGATGTAAACAACCGCTATAACAAACGCAGTACTTTACCGACCGACGGCCCAGACGCGCAGCCCGCAGCGAGCCCGTCCCGGAGCAGCCCCGGGCCCCTCCCGGCCAGTCCCTTTATAGGGGCCTGATGTCACGTGGTGTGGAATAGCGGCCGGCCCGGCCCGGCTCACCTGGCCCGGGCCTGAGCATTAACCCCGGCCTGGCCACAGCCAGGACACTATACAATGTCAAATCATTTGAAAAAGTGCTAAGATGCTCCTGGCACATCAAATTACTATTTACTTTTAGTGCTAATCTGTCTCTAGTTCAGTTCATTGTCTGTAAAATGTGAGTAAGAATGGTGTCTGCCATCTAACCTAGGAGTAAAATAACAGAAAATTAGGGAAGCATTCTGATACAGAGGTGAATGTCCGTAAGGAAACGAATGATTCTTATTGGATAGCAGAGTTTAAATAGCACATAAAAATAAAGCCTTGTATTACACCTCGTATAACAGGGAGAAAACAAAATGCTGGGCTTCTGTTCATTAAATAAACTTTGTCTTCTCTGTGCTGAATAACAGAGATCTTGTGGAAGAACAGTGTGCTACCAGTAATAAGAGATCCTCTATAAAAATCTGATAAACAGGTATGCGTCTGGAGGCAGGGTGGCACAGATATTTACTTCTATTCCCAAATCCAGTGTCAGGAATCCACCAATGTGTTAAATATTTTGTTTCAAGAAACAACATGAAAGATTATTTATCAGAAAATATAAAGAACACCATGAGCTGTTGTGTACGTCCGCCTCCCCGCGCTCCCCTCCCTGCCCGTTGCCATATACATGTCGTAAATCCTCTGCATTGTTGCTCTCTAAGGAACTGTGCAACTGGTTCATTGTTCGTGTGTCAGTTTGCATATGCAAATGGCACGACGCCATACATTTCAGCGGCAGAAAAAGCTGTTTCTGTAATCAGGAAAACTAGCAATTAATGAGGTGGGAGTAGAGGCAGATACTGCTATAGGCAGGAGCCACAGGCTTTTGTGCTGTTTCTTCGTGACTTTTTGTATCTTCGCTTGTGTTTTAAAATTGTTACGGAGCTGAGACGGCCCCTGGTTGTTGTCTTTCTGGGTAATTCAGCCTTCCACGGGCTCCGTACTATGTAAACAGGCAACTCAAAGCTCATTGACTCTGAAAATTAATTTAAAGATGGGCAAGACTTGATTTGAAAAAAACTACGTGGCTGAATAGCAAGCTTTTAGAAATCTCGTTTCCTCAGCAGACCTGTTGCTCTCCAGCCTTACAGCTGAAGGAGGGGAAATAGGAAACAGCAACAACTGAGGCAAACTTTTACCAGCGGTGAGCGTTTGTAGGAGCTGGGAGATGCTGCCTGGAGGGACCATGAACGAGGAGATGCTGCCTTCTGGGTGTTTGCTCTGCCATCCTTGTTGTGTATACTTTCACATAACCCCTGTTACTCTACCACTTCTACCTAATAGCACTCTAATCTGGTATAAACTAACACATTTTACAAATGCTTTTGGGTTGTAGCATGGTATTTAAAAGGAAACACAGATGTTAGAGAGCAATTCAGAGAGGAAATGAAAAGAGGAAGAGCATCTGGAGACTTGAGTCTGGGCTGGAGCTCTGGTTGTGGGTTGATTTAGTACTCCTGGGTCTTTGCAAGCAGATCTGGCCTTTCTGCTTTTGAGTAGGTGCCCGAAGTGTTTGCCAGCATACCTGACTTTGCTCTGGACAGGAGACACTGCACTGTGCGAATTCGAGGCTTTGGAGGAAGGACAGGCAGCTGAATTGCTTCGACACCAACTCCAGTTTCAACATTCACAGCCACAGGTTTTAGATCCCTTTCAGTTTTTATCAACCTTCCGGTAATGCTGGTGTCCAAAACCAGTTGTCTGTGTTTAGAAAAGTTTGGCAAAGGACAATCACCCAAAGAAAAAGGGGTCTGGGGTCTCTTCTGTCCTTAAGGGTTTTGTGTTTCGGTCACTGCTGTGAGCTCAGGTAAAGCTGGTAAACCTGCTTCTTTTAGAGATTTAACAGACAGGCTTGTAAGCATCTGCACAACAAACTGCTCCACCACCTGTGGCGATGATAAATATTTTATACTCTGCAGAATTTGTGTCTTAGCAGAACTCTTGGTTACAGTCACCAGCGTGTTTCTGTTGTGCTTGTGCCTGTTTGCTGAATTCATGCAGATTGTGTCTGTACATCTGAACAGGCTTGACAGACAATTCTTGTGTTATTCAGCTTCTTTCAGGCCGAGGAATACAGAGTTAGGGAGCAGTTTTATGTTAGAAATAAAGAAATGCAACGTTATCGTAATTCCCTGGTATTTGTTGCGGGTGTTGTTTCCTTAACACCCCCACAGCCCTGTATTTGTTCTTCCTCAACCTCTCTTTGTTCGTGGTGAAATGTGAGATTTAATGAACACTAAGGCTTACATACATAGTCAGTCTCTCTTCTGAGCTACATTTCATTATTTAAATAAAGATTTTTATATTTTGCACCCTTCTGTCGACTTTGGCAATACATAGCCCTGGAAATACTGAGCGAATTACCTTTCACTATCAGGGATGCAGTTTACGTCTCCTAGTAAGTAGTATAGGCATTGTCTATGTTCAATGTAGAAATTTCTTCCTTTCCTTGAGCTTTGGTGCTGTATCTTATATGCTGTCTAGATCTAGTCACACTTAAAAGCAACACAGAAGACACTTGATGGAGATCAGCCTGAACATCAGTTCTTTGTTGTCTTTGGAGTTTGCTGCAAATAGTTTGAAAGAAAGAGTAGAATCAGTGAGATGGGAAGGTGCAGAGATTTTTTTTCTGCCTTCTTTTCCAATTTATATTTAAAGTGATCAAAAAGCCTTATTAATGTAAATTGTAAAGACAGAAATTCCTTTCGATTTTCTTTTTTTTTTTTGGAGGGGAGGTAGTGCTTTCTTCCATTTTTTTTCTGTTAGAGGGACATTTTATTCTGCTCTGGGGTATTGATCGTTTTAATCCTCCAAACACACTATTCAAACCTCCTGGAGGTTTCTGCCAATACGGCTAATTGAGGCTCGTAGGACTGCAGCGAGAGAAGTATGCGAATACATGCAACACTTGTGGAGGCCAGAGGTATTAAAGGGTTCAGGGAGGGGTAGGTCCACTGAGGGCTATTAAATGTAATGGTCCAGATGCAACTGTGGTGTTAGTGGAGATGTGGACTCTAAATGCAAACTGTTTGGTTAGATCAAGAGATTTTCAAGTTTTATATATGTGGGTTTGGAGAGGTTTTTATTTAGTATGTGTCTGTTTTTCAGGCAACAAAATCATATATGAGTGCTGCAAATGTACAGGGTTTTTTTTCTTTCTCAAAAGATAGAAAAGAAAATGTACCCAGCTGTTTATGCACTTTATGAGGCTTCCTTTATACAACATACAGGAGAGTATAACAGCCCGAGGTTTAGACAAGCTAGGCAATGTTCTCTTTTCAGTTACTTTTTCTGTTCTTTTTGGAAATCCAATAGAAATTTGCCAGCATGAATAGGATCAAGTCTTAAATGCTGAAAAAAATAGCAATGCTAAATACATGCAATTTAGGTAGCCACAAATTACATACAGTAACAAAAGTGAACTGAGTACCAATAGCAGAACACGTAGAGTGTACATATGGGTTATGGTGAGCTTCAGAGGAAAAATGATGAAAAGAAAGAAGAAAAGCAAGCTGCTTATGGAAATAATTTTCCAGCTATCCTGGGCCATAAATAACTTATGCCAAAACATGAAGCATGAAAAATATTTCTTCAATGCAGATTTGACTGTTCTAGTGTCGGCCCAAGCAGTGACGTTTGAACAACTGCTGAGCGCAGAAGTTGCATAGTTTCTTTAAATTGTTATCCCTTCAGGTAAAATGGAATATCTGTCACCTAGGACACAGAGAGAACTTTGCAGCCTTTAACATTTTATGGAAGAAAGAAGAAACTGCATGCATACAGAAAAAAAAATCTTAATGTATTAAACAAAATGACACCATTGACTCCATGTGAACAAGAACATGTGGGTTTTTTTACTCTGCATTCATTGTCTTTTAAAGATAATGCAAGTTTTGATGGTGCCTTTATGTGCCATCATTCTCTTCATAATGTGAAAAATGCTTTCATGTTTCTGATAGGGAAATGATAATTTGCAGTCTTGAAGAGATTGTCACATAAAGGAGACTGCATGTACTGAGCTGCATATGCTGCACAGATGAGGTAATGTCTGTGGTGCACACTTGAGATTAACCTGGTTAAAGCACAGGATACCATTTTAATGATGAATTAAAACACAAAAGGGGGTGTGTGTGTGAACATATTACTTTGGACAAAAAAAGGTGAAATCCTTCTCTAAGAAGGTTAAATGTGAGAGAAAAACACTATGCTGCAGAAACGAGCTGGAGAATTAATGCATTGTCAGAGGGAGTTTGGAGAAAAGGTATCCTCCTGAGCTGACGTGTGACTTAATGAGGGGCTGAAGAAATGTAGGGGAGGTGTAGAGGAGAAATAGATAAAAATAATTCCTGTTTCCTCTTACCATCAGAATTCCAGGTGTTATGTGTTTTCTTTGCCTCTTGAGTCTAATAAAAGGCTTGTGAGAGTCAATGAAAATATTTTTGTCTCTGTGTTCTATTTTCCCCCAATAATAGAAATTTCAAGAAAAAAAATGAAACACCATGGTAGTCCAAAAGGCATTTCTTTAGATAATGTAGATTGCAAATGATTTCCTGACAGGACAAGCGGTATAATCCTAGATCACAGTTCAACTTTTAAACCAGTTTTGATTTATTTTCACAGAACTAAGGCTTTAAGAAATTTAATTGCCAGACGGTTTCAAAATGTACTTACTATTGCACGCTGTAAGCTAGGTTGAAACATACCCTTTCTAAGATAACTTGGATACGACCGGTGCATATGCTACCTGAAATAAATTGCTTTATGTACAAAGCGAGGGAAGAGCATGTTTCATGGATTCCTCCACTGAAGCTTTAGAAATGTGACACAGTATTGAATATCTATATAATTTTTACTAATTGCTGAGACTTTGTAGGCTAATGATTGAGAGTTTTTACATTTTCCAGATGTTAGGAATTTCAGTCCCTGAACTTTTTGCTTTAATTATATATATTTCTTTTAAACTGAAATCATAATCTGTTTCACTATCATGGCTCATTTATCCCAACAGCCTGAAGAGTGTACCTTCATAAATAGATTTTGTGTAACTGCAGAAGTGGAAAGGAAAGCTGAAAGGTAGTTTTATTAATTGAAGAAGGTTAATCTTGTCTGGTGAACTTCTCGTGTGGATAATCACAAACCTGAGCAAAACCTCGATTGTCTGCTGATGTGCCACTTGCACTAGTTACGATCACATACATTATATTAACAGGATGAAGGATTGTATTAAAATAAAAGGAAATATAAATATTTATAATGATAGAATTCCTGATAAGCAAGTTGAAGAAACAGCTGTAATTAAACAACTGTCTATAATATCAATAGCTTTATGCCAGCCAGTGAGAATCCTTTCCCCCAGGAGGGCAGCTAGAGACGCTGTCAGGATCGTGATTCGGGTCGGTGGACTCTAGCTCAAGGATTGCTGCTTGAAGGAAAGCTGCAGCCTCCACTGAAAAGTGATTTCAGTTAATGCACCTTCCTAATGCATCTAGAGGAGTAAGTGGAGGGAGGCACTGTTCCTGTGTTCGCTTCATACTACATTTCAGAGCACGGTTTACGTTCCTTGTGTCTCCCAGGCCCAATGCAGCGGCCATGGCGTGTTTGGTTTTAGGTGCTGAAGAAAGGCTACCACACCATTAGTTTTGTGCAGGGTATTTCCCATACAGAAATTGCTATGCTTTTGCTGTGCGTAGCCTGTGCAATGAGCCTAAAGCTTCTGGGAAATGTTGGCTTTATTGTGAATGTGTAGTAAATTTGCCCCTCAGTTCAAGAGGGACAGGGAACTGCTAGAGAGAGTCCAGCGCAGAGCCACAAAGATGATCAAGGGAGTGGAACATCTCCCTTATGAGGAAAGGCTGAGGGAGCTGGGTCTCTTTAGCTTGGAGAAGAGGAGGCTGAGGGGTGACCTCATCAATGTTTATAAATATGTTAAGGGTGAGTGTCAGGAAGACGGAGCCAGGCTCTTCTCGATGTCATTAAGTGATAGGACAAGGGGCAACGGGTGCAAATTGGAGCATAGGAGGTTCTGAGTTAATGTAAGGAAAAACTTTTCACTGTGAGGGTGACAGAGCACTGGAACAGGCTGCCCAGAGAGGTTGTGGAGTCTCCTTCTCTGGAGACATTCAAAACCCGACTGGACGTGTTCCTGAGTGATGTGCTCTAGGTGGCCCTGCCNGCTGTAGCGTCTCATGGATTTAGTCTTGGCCAGGAGAACAAAATCCTGGTCGAAGATTTTGAAGTCCCTTCCAACCTCTACAATTCTGTGATTCTGTGAAATTTGACACTCGGGGAGTGTTTTGAGCTTACTGTGAACGTGTGAATCAGCCATGCAGTCTATTAATGGCAGATCTGAAGCTTCCAGGCAGTGTCTGACTTACGATGTGTAAGAATCACAGGTTGGTTTGGGTTGGAAGGGACCTTTGAAGATGATCTAGTCCAACCGCCCTGGCCATGGGCAGAGACACCCTCCACTAGATCAGTTGCCCAAAGCCCCATCCAACCTGGGCTTGAACACTTCCAGGGATGGGACCTCCACAGCTTCTCTGGGCAACCTGTTCCAGTACCTCACCACCCTCACAGTGAAGAATTTCTTCTTAACATCTGATCTAAATATACCCTCTTTTACTTTAAAGCCATTACCCCTTGTCCTATCACAGCTGATCTGGACAAGAGCTTCAGAAATGCATTGCATTTCCAAAAGACAAGTAGCTGGAAAAGGGGACATGTCTGGGCCAGGGCAGCTCAGTGCAGCTCATTGCAGAGCAGGTCAGTGCCTTCTGGCAATCAGGAAGTCTTGTCTTAGGTTTGTTGTTCCTTAAAGTGAAAACTGTGGGGTACTAAGCTCCTGGAGAGAGATTAGAGAGCTGTATAAGGTCAGAAAAAAAATAGGTGGGGTTTTTTTCACTATGGCTTTACATTATCTTTCCATAAGCTGCATATGAGACAGAGATGGAGCTTCCGAGAGGTAGCGTTTGGGGGGAACAGCTACAGGCATGGTAGTCCAGATTGGTTCTCCTCAAGAAAGCAAAGTGTGCTGCTGTCTCACTGTACATGTGCTTTGCCTGTTTTAATAAATCAGCTGGAGAATGGATTTTTTTTTTCTTCTTTTTTATCTCATTGGGAATCATTTTGCTGCCTGGTCTTGAATCTGGAGGCTATTTTTAATTTTAAGAGGATTTCTCTCTTGATGAGGTGATAACCTAAAATGGCACGGGAGGATGTGATGCAGCATGTTTTCATTCAGGGGCTCTGTTTTACAGTAGAGCCTACTGATAGAAAAAGGAAGCCTGGAAAGAAATTGTTAACTTTATAGATCTAAAGATGTTCACTTTTCTGCATATGTGTATTTATGGTTTTGAACATTACACTACAACTTATATGCCAAAGAAATGTTTGCATCTCGTGCAGTCCTCCAATGGATTATACATTTCCAGCATCATATTGTGTATGTAGAAATACACATTTTCCATAAAAGATTATCTCAGAGAGGCAGCTAGGGAAAGCCGCCTGGCAGAGGGCAGGAAGGGATTTGAGGATGGACTCCTCAAAGAACGCTGAAGAGGACTGGCACTAATTACAAGGTTAAAGCCCAAACAAAAGCAAGAGGGCAGAAGGAATGTCACCACGTTAGGAAATATGCACTGACAGCTAATACTGCTGCTGCAGATGGATGTTTCAGGCACAATAGTTGGTAGCTGTCCCAGGACCAGCACAATTGGTGCTTCTGCCCTAGAACAGATGGTTGTGGGTGGTGACATTGCTGCCTTAAAATCAAGTCAGGCCACTTCCATTCTTCTTCTTTTCCCTTATTGTTTCCTTCTAGTATGACTGTGACTTGCAGGGGCACCTTTTATAATGTTTCCTTGGCACGTGCACCGAGGGTAGCTTATTTTTTTTAGTTTGTTTCCAGAACAGCTGCCTACTTCTCTTTTTGCAGCCCCCACCTTTGCCCTGAGGACACCACAGCAGGCTGAGAGCTTCCGGAGTCAAGAACCTGTCCCTTAACTGCCATAAAAGGAAAAAAATAATTGGTCTCAGTGAACTCTGGCATATTTTCCTAATTGATGTGAATGAGATGAAAGGGATAGCTGACTTCTGTGACCTCTGCAGAATCATCGTGTATCGTGCTTTGTGTGAATGGAGGGATGCGGCATAGCTGCAAAAATGGGAATTGACACCATTCTGCTCTTTAGCAACATCCATTGGTGCATGTCGTCCAAGGACATTAACAGCTGTCTCCATTTCTCTTCTGCTCACCTCCCACGTACTTCATTTATTTGCATGATGGAACTTACAGAATCATAGAATGGTTTGGGTTGGAAGGGACCTCAAAGATCATCTAGTTCCAACCCCCTGCCATGGGCAGGGACACCCTCCACTAGACCAGGTTATCCAAAGCCCCATCCAACCTGGCCTTGAACACTTCCAGGGATGGGGCCTTCACAGCTTCTCTGGGCAACCTGTTCCAGTGCCTCACCACCCTCACAGGGAAGAATTTTTTTCCTAATATCTAATCTAAATCTCCCCTCTTCTAGTTTAAACCCATTCCCCCTTGTCCTATCACTCCCTGTCCTTGTAAACAGCCCCTCTCTGTCTTTCTTGTAGGCCCTTTTAGGTATTGGAAGGCCGCAATTAGGTCTCCCCGGAGCCTTCTCTTCTCCAGGCTGAACAAGCCCAACTCCCTCAGCCTGTCCTCATAGGAGAGGTGCTCCAGCCCTCTGATCAGCTTCGTGGCCCTCCTCTGGACTTGCTCCAGCAGCTCCATGTCTTTCCTATACTGGGGACCCCAGAGCTGGATGCAGTACTGCAGGTGGGGTCTCACAAGAGCGGAGTAGAGGGGGAAGAGAGACCTTGGCAAGTTAAAAAGTTTAGTGCTTAGAATTTTTGAGACTCTTGCCCCAACTTATCTTTTTTGTTAACAGAAGTGTAATGGTTAGTCTGCTGAGACTCACTCCATCTTTACCGGACCAGAGCAAGAGAGCAGAACAGAGCCAGCAGAACACCTGGGCAGGTTCTTACATGTGTTGCTATACTGGAACATGTAAGAGGAGTGCATTGACATAGGTCTACATTACAGAGAGGAAATTTCTCAAAGAATAAGTCTCTCAGTGGTGTAAACTGCCACGTACACTGTTGGGACTGAGGTCTGCTCTGATTCTTTTTTTTTCAATGAAGCCCTTTAGAGCTGATTTTGTGGTATTTCTTTCTCAGTCAAAAATGAGAAGTATTGAAAAGGCTTTGAGCAAAATTGGTTTTATATTATACATTTGTGAAAGAAGTATTCTTCTCATGTTTTGGTTTCATTAAAGCTTTTGTGTCTGGTTGTAAACCAAGCTTCTGCCATGTCTTACTCCTCGTGGAAGGTTTCAGAGCAATCCAAGCTGAAGTGCATCATCTTACTACATCCCTTCAGTCAACTCAAAGTTGAAATGTTCATGCTTGTGTTTTAAATTAGGCATTTAAGCCTCTTTCTTCTGGATTTGAGAGAAAGGTCTAACGCAGACAGTATGAGCTTGCTTTCCCTTCCCTTGGTTAGGATAGAGTCATCCCATTGCGTAGAGAAGCTGTATGGTACTGATTACGCTGCAGGAAAGCTAGCGCGTACTGTGTGTGTGCGCCGGAGCTCGATTTGCTCTGCTCTCGTCTGGTCTGTGGGAATTTATTTGACAGCTGAAGGGATGTTTGAGCTGGCAGTTAGGTACTGCAGAAGCATTAGACAAATGGGACTGAAGATACTGCTCAGGAGAAGGTCTGTCCAAACATCTGTCTTGCTAACTAATTATACTTAATATAGTTATACACAGTAAACCCTTTGGTGAGAAGTTTGACTCTGCTTTTACAGCTGCAGTTATACTATAAAGCTTTTAGCACACGCACAGTGATACTTCCTATGCTGGTACAAAGCAGAATGCACTTCAACAAGCATCCTAAATAAATATTGGAATATGGGCTAACCACGTAAGTACTTTTACCACGATATATTCATATATGGTAAGAAAGACAAGAAATACGAGTTTATGCTGGCACTGTTAAAACAGCAAGACCTTTTATTTTCACAGGGACCAATTTGTGTGAGTTGCTGATGATGAAAAGGTTATGCTTGAAGAACCTGGTTCAATAACTATTGTATTTAGATGGAGCCTTTCCTGGGCTTTGGATCAAATTTTAATTTCTAACTTAAGGTATTTGCAAGTTAGAAGTTATTTCAAATGCCCCTGGATTTCTTTTGATGTGTTGAGTGTGTTCCAAACTGAATAATGGCTCGAAGGAATAGCTTGTGCTTGGCAGAGTGGACTTTACAAATGGTACAACTTACTTTTTACCACTGTAAATCTTTGCTATAGGAAAGTCATAGTTAATGCCAAACCTGATTGTGACTGCAGGGAGGGCAATGCAGGGTAAGTAGGCGAGACCGTTTTCTACTGCAGTGATTAAAACCGAGAGCAGTGCACTCCGGGCTGTGAATTAGTGTGGAAAGGTAACACTTCAAGTTGCGGAATAAGCGAGAAGGGGCTAAAGCCCTTACTGTGAGTGGCTTGCTTAAACACAACGTCAAAGTACATGGGAGGTCTGTTTAAAATCACTTTGTTTATCAAAAAAGCAACAATTATTGCCTGTTAACATTTAAAACTAATTTCCTGGCTGTGACTTCATGGCAATAGCTGTATCATATGAAAGATATCTGGTCACTAGCGGCGTTCCCCAGGGCTCGGTCTTGGGGCCGGTGTTGTTCAACATCTTTATCGACGACCTGGACGAGGGGATAGAGTGCGTCCTCAGTAAGTTTGCAGATGACACCAAACTGGGAGGCAGTGTCAGTCTGCTTGAGGGTAGGAAGGCTCTCCAGAGAGATCTGGACAGGTTGGATTGATGGGCTGAGGCCAACTGTATGAGGTTGAACAAGGCCAAGTGCCGGGTCCTGCAGTTTGGTCGCAACAACCCCAGGCAGCGCTACAGGCTTGGGGTGGAGTGGCTGGAGAGCTGCCTGGCAGAGAAGGACCTGGGGGTTCTGGTTGACAGCCCACTGAACATGAGCCAGCAGTGTGCCCAGGTGGCCAAGAAAGCCAACAGCATCCTGGCCTGCATCAGGAATGGCGTGGCCAGCAGGAGAAGGGAAGTGATCGTCCCCCTGTACTCGGCTCTGGTGAGGCCTCACCTTGAGTGCTGTGTCCAGTTTTGGGCCCCTCAATATAAGAAGGACATTGAGCTCCTGGAGCGTGTCCAGAGAGGGCAACAAAACTGGTGAAGGGACTGGAAAACAAATCTTATGAGGAGTGGGGTTGGGAACTGGGGTTGTTTAGCTTGGAGAAGAGGAGGCTGAGGGGAGACCTGATCGCTCTCTACAACTACCTGAAAGGAGGTTGTAGTGAGGAGGGTGTGGGTCTCTTCTCCCAAGTCACAAGCGACAGGACAAGAGGGAATGGCCTCACGTTGTGTCAGAGGAGGTTTAGGTTGGATATTAGGAAAAACTTCTTCACGGAAAGAGCAGTGAGGTGTTGGAACAGAGTCCCCAGCCAGGTGGTTGAATTGCCATCCCTGGAGACATTCAAAAAACGTGTAGACGTGGCACGCCAGGACATGATCTAGTAGGCATGGTGGTGTTAGGTTGACAGTTGGACTTGATGATCTCAGAGGTCCTTTCCAGCCTTAGTGATTCGATTCTATTCTATTCTATTCCCAAACATTGGTCAAAAATCTAGAAAATATCCAGAA
Organism: Psophia crepitans; assembly: GCA_013399095.1. Taxonomy (NCBI): domain Eukaryota; kingdom Metazoa; phylum Chordata; class Aves; order Gruiformes; family Psophiidae; genus Psophia; species Psophia crepitans. The sequence continues at coordinate 151,340 of VWZZ01001894.1, forward strand.
GTATGTTTGTATGTGATCCCTGGCTGGTCTCTTTGAACTATCTGAACTTTTCCACCTTCCATTTTCAGGATAAGCTGTGAAATGCATCCCTCCAGTTATGTCTGCCTGTGAAATTACACCTTCTAGGAGCCGGCAAGTCCTGTAACTATGCAGACTCTTCTTTAGTTGCCCCATGTAATAAGAGAACGTGTGTTTGGAAACATCATCAAAGGTTACGTACACTGGATTTCCTTCTGACCACTCCTTCCTCCCAGAGGTCTCAGATGCTGCTTTTAGGGTTTTGCTCTAGGGCACAGCCCCTCTCTGTGTTTGGGCTGTGGCTGCCTGGCAAGAGCTACGCCTGCCCTGGTGCTCACCAGGCTGAGTGCAATGCTCTCTGCGCAGGGGTGCAGCAGGGTTTCTGTGTAGCTCACACCTTGTGCAGAGCGCAGCAACTCATTTACTCCCTGACTTGAGTTACCATGATCCTATTATGTCCCAGCTGCATTTTTTACACTGGCTGCCTATAAGGCATGGATTAATTTAAACTGGTAGTTTCGATTTTTAAAGTGCTTAATAGCATAAAGCTTGGCTATGTTTGAAGATCATCTTCAGCCTTCACCTTCTGGGTATCTGTGGTTGGCCATGGTTCACTGTGTAATGTTTCCCACACTCTCACTCTAAACTGGGAGGTATACTCATCTTTGCTGGGGCTCAATCTGCTTTGTTTCTCACCTTCTTGAAAAAGCTCCTTTTGATTTTTAGTGTGTAATGAAATTTGACTACAAGCAACAGCTCTATACCTTCTTTCCCTCCTTTGAAGCCATGTTTGACAGGAATCCAACAAATGCTGTCTTGGTAATCTTGCTAATAAAGACAGCTAGCAGTAATGCAGGGCACTGTGCCTCTGGAGAGGGTCTGGATACTGAGCCCTGCCCACAGCACAGGAACTTACAGGACAGCACCTCTTCTCTAGAGGCTCATAAGTACAGAAACCCATTTTGGGTTTCAAACATTTGTATTCTCATCTTCCAGAATAGCCACAAGTTCAAAGCATGAGCCTGCAACTGCAGCGCTGTATGTCAGACTGGGTGACTTCCAGGACATAGCTGTGACCTGCACTTTCACTGCAGCGGTGGCTGCATCTAACGGACTGGTGAGATGGCTAATGCACCTTCCCCAAGAGGGTCAGTTAGAGCTTGGTTTAGTAACCTAAAGCTGGACTAACCTACTCCCCAAGGCTTGAGAAGGAAGAGGCTGCTTCATAGTGAACCTTAAGAGAATGACAGTCTTTTCACATCCATCTTCTCATCCGGAACGCTTGTTTCTTTCTGGGTTAGCCCTCCCCTTGTCCGAATGCACTTGTGAAAACAATTACCTGGTTTAGGCCAGACAACTTAGTACTCTGGCTGATCAGTTCTCCTCTCTGCTTTGCTCTACTTCTAGTCTCACACCATAGTACCTTTCACATTATTTCAAGTGAAAAGGGGATTATTATAAAATGCTTTTATGGTATTGTCAATGTAATAGTTTATGCCTTTCCTTCTGCATCATAATCTTTATGGTCTGAGATTTTTCTCTGCTCCTTAAGAGAGATCCACATGGGACTGTCCTCTCTGACCCTAGAGCAGCTGCAGTTAACGCCAAACCCAGGAACATGCAGCAGGCAGCCCTTGCTCAGGGATCTTGCAGAGTATGTTCTCAGTAGCTTCTCTGTAGTTTGTTTCTTGTTCTCAGCTTTATTCCTCCACTGGCCTCAGTACTGTCTCTTCCTTGCTGCTTCAGAAAAGGTTTTTTGGTTTATGCCCTCCCCTTACCCTAAACCCTTCTTACTGCAGTCTGTGGTGTGAGTTTCTTTTTCTTCCTAGAAGTAAATGAAACACTTCTCCTATCAGATTAGTCCTGCTTGATTAAGTCCTCTATCAACAAAGCTAGGTGCTCAACATTGGTCCTCCTGAGAAGGTGAGAATTTGGAGCAAAGTGGTGGGACACTGCTCAGTGGCTGTCAGATGCCATCTTTTGTGGAGGGCTTGTGCAGGCAGGCAGTTGTGTAACAGTGTTGGAGCAGCTGTCTGCCCGCCCCACGTCTGTCCCTAGCTCCCAAGTTTTAGGTGGAGCAGGCAGTGTCCATGTGTTCATCCTCACTCAATCTTCCCTCGTGTCTTTTTTTTCCCCCCTCTCCTCTTCATAAATCGAGGCACCGAAGGACTAAACTGGGTGGTGTTATCCACTTTGTCGTGTCATTTGGCATCAAACAGGACAGTTATATGTCTACCTGTCAACGAAGGGCGCAGGAACAGAGGGATACAAATGCAGACACTAAGCCACATGCACATTTTCCTAAAGCGTGGCTGTGGCGAGTGTGTCTGATGAGGCTAGTGTGGGAGATCAGCAGGACACATAATCATAGAACCACAGAATGGTTTGGGTTGGAAGGGACCTCAAAGATCACCTTGTTCCAACCCCCCTGCCATGGGCAGGGACACCCTCCACTAGACCAGGTTGCCCAAAGCCCCATCCAGCCTGGCCTTGAACACTTCCAGGGATGGGGCATCCACAGCTTCTCTGGGCAACCTGTGCCAGTGCCTCACCACCCTCACAGTGAAGAATTTCTTCCTAATATCTAACCTAGATCTCCCCTCTTTTAGATTGAACCCATTCCCCCTTGTCCTATCACTTCCTCTTCTTGCAAACAGCTCCTCGCCAGCTTTCCTGTAGGCCCCTTTGGGTACTGGTAGGTTGCAATTAGGTCGTTAATGCATGAGAAATTGTTTAGAAAACATTTAAATAACAGGGGGCCACCACCTATTTTCTTCCACTTGCTACCGCTCTGGGAGCTGCACATGCCAGCAGCCCCCAGAGCCTCCTTGGCCCCGTCAAACATTCCTGTTGCCTCAGTGCAGAACAGCAGGAGGGGAGGCAGGGAGCTGCATTTCAGTTTCGCCAGGCTAGTGGCTTGACAGGGGAAGTGCCACCAGAAGCGATACAGGATTTTTAAAGGACATTACTTAAACCCAGGATGCAATTTCAAACACCGCAATTCCTCAAGTAACACTAGGTTGTATGGACAGCACATTACTCCCTCCAGAGGGGGCCTCCAAAAGCACTGTTGTACAGGTGGGCCCGCTTCCGAGGCTACCAATGTCTACGCAGTTCTCCCTCTCCCAAGAGGCCCAGTGCCATCCCGCCCTCCTGCATCCCGGCGTGAAGGAGCAGCCCGGCGCAGAGGTGCTGCAGCTTGCGGCATGGGGAGCACAGCTTGGGAGCTTCTGCTCTTGAGCACTTTACAATGTAATCAGATCAAACACTACTGTTTTTCCTTCCACACAGAGCTTTGCTGTGACTGAAGCAGCAGAGCAGTTATTAACTGCTAACATGCTCGTCACCGTGCTTAACGAAAAGCAGATTCTTTCCATCGTGCCCTGCAAAGAGGTGATCACAACTGCACAGTACGATCTGGTATTTTAGCAGCCTCCCACCCCAAATACAAAGTCTTTGGTGCAGCGGATGTACAAATAAACTTCTGACTACTGAACTAAGTGGAAACACTGAAGAGTAAAACCCTAAAGTCAGAAAATATTTTGGTTTTGTTACGCAATCACACGGTGTGAGGGAAGACAGGGCCCTGGCGCAGAGTGTAAACTTCAATTTAGCACTATGCGCCCCGTTAAAGTAGGCACTAATTAATCAGACCTACTTGGGTAGAAAGGATTCTTATTCATCGCTCAAATCCAAGCTGCTGGGATAAGCAGGCACATCTCAGGAACACGGGACCATCTCCTAACCAGAATCAAAAGGGACCCTGTTATCCTCAGGTGGCGAAGGCAAACCAGACTTGTTGGCCCAGTAACTGCAGCTAGCCCTTGGACGGCCTTGGTGTGCCAAACGTGCTATAGACATTACAGCGACAGAGATATTCTTATAACAAAATATTTTTGTGCATCCACTTAAAAATACGTAAAATGGGAAAGTAGAGTGCTCTGGCCTTGGGTTTCCTACACGGCGGCAAGGTGAAATAGCAGAAATGGAGAAACCAATGAGTTAAATCACCTTGCAGGCTTGCATGCGAGTGCCCAACCTCTTCACAACAGAAGGTTCTCACAAATGCCATTTATTCCAATTGGATACACATCACTAAATAAAATGAATCACTGCGATTCAGACTGAGTGGGAACAAAGCAGGAGCTCTGTATAAACTCAGAGAATATTGGGCAATAACTGAAACACCTGCAAATATTCAGAGCACTAGGTAAGAATGAATTTATGCCAGGTCACAAGTATTTTTTCCATCTTAATACTTGTGACCAAATAATTCATGTCATATCACTGATGGAGATGAGACTAGAGACTGTGAAAAGGGAATATCATGAGGAAAGCTAAGATCATGGTATTGTTTACTTTCGGAAAAGAGAAAAGCAGTTAGCATTTTATTGCAGGTATAGCAACAACTACTGCTAAGCAGTAGCTGTGTGCTCATTTTGAAACTGCTTTCTATTAAACAGCAATTGCTAATTTTTTTTTTATTAGATGGTAAATGGATGGCTAGAAAATTCTCAGAATAGAAATCTATAAATCCATTTATAAAATGTGACTGACAATTAAGAAGCACCATTATAAGATCTTTTGAAAACTTAGGCATTACCAAAGGAGGAATGGGTCATTCTGTCCTGCTTTTTGATTATTCTGTTAAATAAAGGGAATATTCAATTTGATAGGTGCAAAAGCTAATATTTACATTGTTCAGTATGTAGGGCAGGATCACATTAAGAGAAAGTGAAAGAGGAAGAGAATAAACTGTTCTCAGGGTTCGCTGTAGATAGAACAAATATTAATGGGCTTAAATTGTAGTAATGTAGAGTCACGTAAGGTATTAGAAAAAAATCTTTCTAATGATACAGCCAGCAAGGCATGGGAAGGGATAGCACAGGGAAGTCATGAAACTACCCTCCCTGAAAAAGATTAACGTGATTTTTGCCCATGTTTATCTACCGTGCAACTGCTCTAGGACAGACTGTAACTATTTCTTAAAGTCCTTTCCAGCTCTGTTTTCTAACAGTTTTAATGAGACTACTGTTAGTGACTTTAATCTCACACAAATCGCCTTTGCCACTTGAAGATGCTGCTCTAGAGCTCTTCCTCAGTCATGGACATTCCCTTCTTGCAGCGTGAAGGTATAGATCTCTGGTCAGCCTCATGCAGGGCTAAACCAGCATCATTGTTCAGATTAGACTGAAGACAGCACCCTGCTCTGTCTATGCTGCCTCTGCTCTTTGCTAACACATTCCATTGTAAAGGACGTGCTGATCTCCAGAAACAATACCTGCCATGGAGAAATCAGGACAGAAAGGAAGCGATGAAAGAGATTTCTCCTTTAACTGTTCGCTATTTTTTTCCCCATTAAATACATGAGAGTTTGAAAGAAACCAAGCGGACACCACATACATAGCAGACACTGGATAAAGGTGGGGTATCAGCATGAAATGACCCCTCTCAATGCAGGGACTTGCTAACTAGTACTACATTGGAAAAGAAGAGCTAAGCACAAAGGAGGACGGTAGAAATTCAGATTAAACGTTTAATTTACGTAGTTGACACAGAAAGATATTGTTTCAAAGAATGTTTAATCCAAACATTTCTTTTGCCGCAGTCCTTGCATTAAGAGTCAGTTCGATCTCCTACCTTGAATATCACCACCTTCAGGTTTTCTTGAAGCAAGAGGGAGAGAAAACATTTTATCAGAAAATATATTCTTTTCCTATGCATCATCATGTCCACACTTCTACTCACGCCAAGGTCCTTCAGCTGCTTGCTGAGGTCAGCAATGCCTGCCAAACACAGCGTGCCCCGTAGCAAACTCCACGGAGAGAGGTGGCAATCACCCTTACAGATGAGAAGAGGCAGGAGGGTGGCAATCACCAGCTAGGTGGCTGGGGCATGCCCCTGTGTTGAGATTGGGATGAGCAGGATGTCCACAGGTAGCAGCAGGGCCCTGTAAATCTTACCTGCGTAGCTGTATGAAGATGACTCAGTGTCAGCCAAAGAATGGTGCTGTAGGGCACTGCAGGAATAATTCTGTTTCAAAAGACAGGGATGCCTTAAAACTTCAATGCAGCATACTCAGTGGGAAGTTAAATCTGAGCATGTCCAGAAGTCTTAGGAAAAAAGAGGAAAGCCTAAGTAATGCGGCAGCTGTTGAACAGTTTGTTGGAGCAGGTTTTTAGATCTGGTATATCGTCCTGTTTTCCTGTATTAGAAGCTTTCATTTCATGAAAAGGAGGTGGCACTGAGAAATTACCTACTGAGAACGCGTGTGTGTCTATTACAAAAGCAGCGCCAGAATTCGGCAGCCAGTTCAGAGGGCATGGCAGATGGTTTGAGTGGCACACAGAGAGAACCAGCCAGGGAGCTTGATGTCCACCGTGGCTGATGTGTCCTTGTAACCTGAGCACCATTCCTTGAGCACCACGTTTATGCTAAACTCTAAGCAGCTGGAGCAGCTGTGTGAAGTGCAGGCGTAGATTAATACTAGAGACATCATTCAGTGGGTCATTAAGAGGCTGAATCTCTCTCCTCCCTATCACTTCACCTCCTTTTAATAGAATAGTTCCTCAACCATCTTCCCTGTGGTATTTTACAGGTAAGCACACTGCTGAAAATATTGTCTTGCTACATCTGTGCAACAAACTGAAAGGAACTGAAAAGTGACAAAAGAGAATTAAAAGTTAGTCACAATAAAGACAAAAAGATTTTTCTGCCATTTGCCCATGATGTGCGGCACGGGCTGCATCATTCGCTGGCTGAAAGCCCTGATAATCAAAGCCTGAAAATTCTAGAACAAAAAGCCCTCTCTCCTCCCTGTGAATTATTTGGGCTTTTCCCCAAGTACTTTTCAAATAACTGGTTTAGCATAAGATGTTACATACTTTAGCAAAGTTCTGCCAATCCTTCTATCAATTAACTATTGTGGACAGCCTTCTTGTATTTTTAGTAATATTAGGATTTAGTCCATAGAATCATCAATTACAAACCTCAGTATCTGCTCCCAGAGCACAGCCTAAGCCCCAAAACCCAAAGGCTGAATGTTTCACACCACTTCTTCAGCATGGAAGAAGCAGGGTAAAATCTAATGAAAAAGTTTTAAGTTTCTTACTTTTTCCTTTGATATAGGCTACACGTTCATTTTAACATCCAGAGTTCATCTGTAACCGATCAAAATCATAGTTGAAACACAAGAACAAAGGATTTACCTAGTGAGTCATCAAAGTGCTTTATTTTATAAAGCCTTGCTCATGTTCAGAGTGTAATCTATGCACTAACACATACAATAATGAGTCTTCCTTGCCCTGCCCAAGTAAACAGTTTATCAACAAGAATGAGTGACAAAACTGCTACAGAGACAAAAAGAACGCTTTGCTGTAAATGTCTAAAATTGTCTAAAAATGTACACTCGTCGGCCGCAATTAAATATGTCCTCAAGGTATGTGTACCTCATTTTTTACTTCAGGGTCTGCCTGTGGCCTTACACTTTAGGAAGCCACAGCATGCTTCAGAAAACAAAATTTGGGTGAGAATGTAGACAACTGGGGTGCATAGGGAGAGGACAAAAAAAAATAAATCAAGCCACAGTACCAAATTATTTAAATACATACAATATAAAAGTATACACATACATTACAGTGCTGCGGACATCACTAAGTCAAACGTAACAAAAAAATCCTGTAGGAAAGGTAGAGGAAAGGAGAAAAAAGAATTAATACACAGCAACAGGGATGGTATTGCCTTTGGCCACTGAAGAGAGTGTAACGGGTTGGTATTGTATAGGCTCCTCTGGAGTAAACCACTACATACGTTATGCACAGTTGCAGGCTTAACAGCACTGACATTAGTTATGGAGAAGGCATGCTGGCACTCCTGATCTGAGTTATAAACGATGACGGGAGGGGTCTGACTTCTCTTACGTTGCCTACAAAACCTAACAATTTCAATGAAGAAATTTTAAAGGCACAGCTTTAGCACAGTGTATAAGTAGATAAACTTTTAAGCATATGTAAATTTGTCTCTTTCAAGCATGGCGTCTTTCAGGGAAAGATACAAGAAGAGAAGAAATACAATGTTTAAAAACTTCAAACAAGTAAACACGATCAGCACAGTTTTAGGCAATGTACTATACAATTGAACTTGAGCAAATGGTAGGACAGGCCATTTCGATGCTAAAAGACGACCTTGGGAAAAATCCCTCTGAAATATCCTTTCTCGTTTTATTGTAAAAGAGTCTATCACGGAGGTGAGCGAGACATTCACTTTAGTACACTACTGCACATTACACCTTGGAAGATGACAAACATTACTTCATTTGTACTGCAAAATAACTTTACATGTAAACTCAAAAGTCATATATTGTACACGGCTCTGAAATTCAGAAATATCCCTGCTTTCCTAATAATGTAAACAGTAAAATTCAGGGTTCCTTTTTAGAGGGATAATCTATAATAAAACACCGCTGTTTCAACAGAACAACATAAGCATTTGAACTTCAAATTCCCAGTAAATTACAAGGGAATGGAATTTCTATCAGTGTGCACATCTTTCACGATGGCTGAAAGACGGAGCTACTATTGCCCAAAACTATGCGCTGCTTCTGTTAAGCTTTTTTTCCACTTGTAACATTAGTTCCTATATTGCAAGAATATAAAACAAATGAAAACTTCAGGTAACAAAGTGAAATAAGCAAAGATTTCCCTTAACATAAGTTTACTGCAGCAAAAATGTACACATAGCATGAATTACGTTAGCTCTTTGTAAGGTAAGATGCTGGCTCTCAGATGTCTGAGACGCTGAACTTCTCGATGCAATATGCTAAAAAGACAACAAAAACAGGAGAGTGAGAAAAAAAACCAAGGAAAAGAAAACCCAACTTCTAGGAACCAAATGGGAAAAGCCTCCGGCACCAAGGGCTCTTGCAGCTGCTTTTTTAAGGAGTGCCAGTGTGCAGGGTGTAAGTGTAACATTCGCAGTAAGGTTTTTATTATTATCGTCATCATCATCATCATCATGAAGAATACTGTCATGTATCTTTTTAGTTCAAAAAATAAACTGATCCACAGTTTACAATTTGTTATCAATATTGTAGATTTAACATGCATTTACTCTTCCCCACCCCCACCCCACATCTCTTCACTCACTTATTCCGTTTCAACTGGTAGCATCAGAGTATTACTGTCACAGTGCACTCTGAGTAAGCTGTTCTATTTATTTAATTTATTTTATATTTTTTTTTTGCACACACAAAAGAGTCAGAAATAGCTAGAACTATGCTGGGAATATCAGGCAGCTGTTAAAGCGAGTACTCCACCCCACTTCAGTCATCTTTGCCAGCAGATGTAAACAAAGGGGTTGCTTTCTGCAAGATGAGCGCTTCTCTGAGTTCCTTTTTTTCCCTACACTTGTAGCCACGGCTGCTGTCCCCAGGTCTCGTGTCTGTCCTATGTAATGTGATAGGTTACGTCAAGATGTTGGCAATAAAGTCCAAGAAGCGCTTTGAATACTGTTCTGGATTAACAGTTGAAATTTCTGCACCAGCCTACAGGGACAAATTGGGAGGAGGGAGGAAAGAAGGAAGAACCAGCGTTACATGTGATGCTTTGTCAGCGAGACTGTTACTCAATGACTTTCACGTGCAATCTCAGAACCAGATACCAGAAACACAAATTGTAACAGCCCTCAAGCAGAATCTTACGGATATCCTTTTAGGCTTCACATGAGTACAGCGATAGCTGGTACTCACCACCATAACTCTAGGACACTCACCTTCCATTTCTGAAATGTAGTCTCTTTACTTTCCATGCTTCTCTCTACTTTCAGTGTGCTTTAGTCTCCCATATAACTTCTACTGCACACTTAACCATGCTACCCACCGACCCACCAACAGATCCCGGTCTGTTGAGCCTTCATATAGAGAAGACTGAATTATCATACTCGGATCTGGTATGTCAATACTTGTGTAATGTGTGTTGCTATCTGAATGCTAAATAAGGTGGTTTGAAATATATGGTAACAATCACTAACATTTTTTCAACATATATATGCCTGTACTCAGCCCTGGTGAGGCCGCACCTCGAGTACTGTGTCCAGTTTTGGGCCCCTCACCACAAGAAAGATATCGAAGCCCTGGAGCGTGTCCAGAGAAGGGCAACGAAACTGGTGAAGGGTCTGGAGCACAGGTCTTATGAGGAGCGGCTGAGGGAACAGGGACTGTTTAGTCTGGAGAAGAGGAGGCTCAGGGCAGACCTTATTGCCCCCTACAACTACCTGAAAGGGAGTTGTGGTGAGCTGGGGGTTGGCCTCTTCTCGCAGATAACTAGTGACAGGACAAGGGGAAATGGCTGCAAGTTGCGCCAGGGAAGGTTCAGGTTGGAGATGAGGAGAAGGTTCTTCTCTGAAAGGGTGGTCGGGCATTGGAACGGGTTGCCCAGGGAGGTGGTGGAGTCACCGTCCCTGAGGGTGTTTAAGGAAAGGTTAGATGTGGTACTTAGGGACGTGGTTTAGTGGGTAATAGGTGGTGGGGGGATGGTTGGACTAGATGATCCTTGAGGTCACTTCCAACCTTAATGATTCTATTCCATTCTATTCTATTCTATTCTATTCTAAATCTGGACCCACTGAATAAGCTGTACAATTGCTAGTTTGATGAAGTAACGATTTCATTCATATTTTTATTCGAGGTTTGCAGGGCCTTAGCCACATTTTCATTTCTATTTTTCCTGTTTTACAAAAGGGGAAAATTGCATGTATGCAATTAATGAAGGAACTTCAGCATCAGGTGGCTCAGGATGGAGACAGCGAGATAAGCAAAATGGTTGTACAAAAGCAATGTTCTGGAATAAGTTCTAATCACCGTCAGCTTTAATAATCATAGTGTTATTCACAACATAGTTCTATTCCTTATCTAAGCCAGAAGTGTGAGTTTTTAAAGCCTGTTACATTCAAAGTTCATTAATAATTGTCAAATAATGGCTGCACATGGTCTGCATCAACTTTCAGCTGCTCTGAGAACAGAGAGAGTAATAAGAGTGTTGTTTTAGAGACAAGAAGTGCCTTCTACAGGCCTGTGCAGGGCTTATTGCAGAGCATTCCACATCACACTCTACTGGGAACTGAAAAGCCCTGAGCCCTTTGCTTACCCCCCCCCCAATGCCCTTATCCCTTAGATACTTAAACAGAGGAAGGATTTTAGCCTCATGAATGATTATGCTCTTTTTAAAAAGTTTATGAAATTTGAACCTTAAATCACCACAGGAGTGATAACGGTAGATATAAATCATAATTCTGGAAGACTGGGCTGCTTCACCATGGTTCTTTGGTGTCTGCTGCTAAGCAGCAATTTCAGTCAAAATAAAGACATTCATGACAGTTAAACAGAAGCCTTCACCAAGTATTTAATATGTACATTTGATGGTTAATTTTGCAAATCATACTTTTGGTTTTTTTAAGAAGCCTCATACATTGAGCCACATTAGATGCTGAAGAGCTAACTTTCAACAGGTTGTACCAAATAATGAAACCATCACCAGGGCCCTGCAGCTGAAATGAGAGCCCTCACAGCTTTCACAGAGCTGTATATGCATACAGGTGTCTGCTGAACGGCTTTGTTTGCAAGAATAAGAGGCACCTCACTAATTTAGGACAAAGTCCTAAAAAGGAATCTCACTGGAGTTCATGGGCAAGGAAGCTATGCGTACAGCTGAAAAGGGAGTTCTGCTCTCAGTATGTAATGTGTAGCAGTTAGTCTGTACTTTTTATTATATATTAAACTAGAAAAAAACCTGAAAGAATTCTGATCTAGTTCCCCTTTCCTGAGATTTCCTGAACTGTGCTGTATCAGTGCACTACACAACAAAAACACATAAGTGTAAATGGAATCAGAGGAAAAAACCAACCCAGATACTTACCCCATGCTTTACCGTTTTTGCAGCGTGTGCAGCTTTCTTTTTTGCATCATAATGAGTAAGAATGTCAATAATGGCCATAAAGTATATTTCCTTCCTAGGAGCATCTGCAAATGGCAAAGACATGGCAGCAAGAATGACTTTTAAGACATCTTAATCATGAGTCTTCCTTCCAACAAAGGAGACTCAATCAGCAGCTAAGACAGGTCAATGTCAGAATCACAGATCTGCAAAGACCACAGGCTCAAGCCATTCTTAATCAAGTGTTTAACTGCACTCGTATATAATGCAACACTCCCCTCCCAAAGAGAGTAAAAAAACCCACCACCATACAGAAATAGGAATTATTGCCTACTTAAAGTAACGTGGATTTCAAGTTCCTTTGTGGAAAAAAAACGATATAGTTTTATATGAAAGATAATTCTTCTGTGTCAACAAAGAAGATCATATTTTCTTTATGAATAAAAACATGTATTAACCTATGCAAATGCTTATTTAAAAAAAAAAGAAGATAACTTTCCTTTCTTGAACAGCCACAGGTAACTAGTTATACTTAGTTTGACACACTAACATCAAACTCAATTTCAGGCTTCTTACACACTCCTTATAACAACATACTTTGCTGGAACACAGAAATTGAGTATGAGTGCACAACTTCTCAAAAAGCAACCAAAAAAGTGAACTTGGAATGCTGCTTTTCTCATTCTTTCTGGACTGTTTTTAACAGTGTTATCTTATCTGCCAGGAAAAGAACAGATACAGATACTAGATATCCTGAAAGAGATGAAAAACCCTATGAATTAACTGAGAACTGCTGCACCTGAATAGCTAGGCCACTATACAAGTTGATTGTGTACTAGGTGAATTGACTGCATTCCCACACATCGCAGTAAGTATCTAAGAAATATGTTCAGTATCAACACTGAGCATTACACGTGTCTTCCGCTTTCTGCTGCATCAAAAAGCAACTAATTTCTTTTCTACAGAGTGAATTTGTATTTTGCAATTTAACTTTGCCTTTACATCGTTACACAGACTTCAGGATTCTGGTGCAAGAATCAAAACATCTTAACATAAAAAATATTTATTACTGCTTACTTTCATGGGATTTTATTCCATAAACATCAATAGCTGGATCAAATTCTCCTGGAGCCAAGGGCAGTGAGCTGTTCAGTGTGTTTCCTGGACTGTCTGGAGGGGTTCCAATGGGGTGGGTGCCATCACTTTCACCTTCCTCTTCTCCATCATTCTCTTCACACTCTACTTCTTCCTGTTCAGCTCTTTCAACATCATGAATTCCAACCAGCAAGCTGTAGTCCATGAGTTTTAACTGAGCAAGGAACTAGAAAGTGATAATAAACAATTTATCAATATCACTGAAAAATGTAAGCTTCACTTACAAACAAGAGAAGTTACACAAAGATGTCACCAGTTGAGAAAAACAGGTACTTCTAAGAGGGAGTAAAAGGGAGGATTAAGCAACAAAACTTGCAAAGAGATACTTGAATTTCTTCAGATGTAATAACAGCATGCAGGTCACTTGCAACTTACATTATAAAAAAGCTATAGCACACTCTCTCAAAATCCTCAGGGAAAAATAATTTTTCCAGCAGTGAAGACAAGTGTCTGTGTGAGCCATGACTGTCACCCCTCCCTTGTGTTTCAGTTAGGGCTATTCTGTCACTGCTCAACGTCCAGACCAGTCTCTGTGCTATCAGGTATGCGACGATCTGGTGCTAAGTCCGTCCCCTCACTCCCCTTTGAGCCGCATTAATGAATGATGAAAAAGCGCTTAAATATGCTTGCAGTGGAAAGTAGTGAAGTTTTACATCATGAAGACATGAAATGATGCTATATTCTCCTCACAGTGACAGGCTCACTATTTGAATCATGTAGGCAAAAGGTGAACGTGAATAAAATTTGAATGAAGACTGAGGATGGGAATTTGAAGAAGACTGAAACATGAATGCACTTGATGTATAGTTGAGGGGAACAGGATAAGGCAGAAAGCTAAGAGAGGAGGATGGACATAAGGCAGGTATAAAAGCAGGAAGATGGGATTAGGAGTGAGGGGCAGGCAGGGCAGAGCTGTGCTGCAGCCTAACAGCAATACCGAGGTTTTGAACTTGTGAAGCCCTTGCTTATGGTATGCATAGAAACAGGCTGAAAATACAAATTGTGGCAGCTTTTAGAAACTCTAAATGGTTATAAAAAGGAAGTTAGAGCAGACCAGAGAAGAAGGGATTTAAGCCAGACTTTGGGATAGTGATAGTGATGAAAGAGATGAACATAAAATACTAGGAAATGAGAAAAAACAGCTCGTCAAAATCCTCATTCTGAGAAAAGAGAGGAATCAGCAATAACAAAGTGACTGTAAATTCAAGTGGCAGAAGAAATATTGTGAGATCGAGAAGAGGTTTCAAGAAGAAAGAAGAAATTGGTTTCAAACCATTTCAATATAATAAAGCAAGACTCTTCACAAACCTACAAGAGATCTACGTTTGAAGATGATATACAACAATATACAAGAACAGATGAGATTGGCCAAAGACGATAGAGTGGAAGGACTCCAGGCATATTGGTAGGTACTTGATAAATACCAAAAGAGACAGGAGAAAAATCTACCAATAATCATACAAAAAAGCACAGAAGAGAAAAGACTCTAGGGAAATTCAGAACTGCAAATTAGAAGAGAACAGCTCTTGGGGAAAAAAATGTGCTGCTGCTGACAGCAAAAAGACTTAGGGAGATCAGCACAAGGAAAAGATGATCTGATTTTAAATGGAAAAAATACCCATATGTGCTTTTTCTCAGGACATTTTCAATGGAATGAGGAGGCAGAAAAATAGACAAGGGGACATCAAAACAGCAGTTTGTTTGAGCACAGGAAGGGGACCTAAGACTTGACTGTGAGAGAGACATAGTAACACAAATTACTTGATGACAAACATGAATGGACATAAAGTCACAGTTTAGAATACTACTCCATAGTAAGTTTAACCATAAATACTGTATGATAAGACAATATAATATAATATAATGTCAAGGGGTATGCATTTCTTTTCATTGTAGTGAAATCTGAGTGTTTACACCTTGGGTACGCACTGCATACTGTCAGTTATCTAACAAAGGCAGAACACCCAATACAAGAAAAACAAGGTTAAATAACAGCTTGCCATTCTTAGAATCAGGAGCCAGATCACTCCACACTAGTGCTTTACATGGATGTTTAACAATGCTCTGTATAAATTTCAGAACTATAAAAACCAGCCTCGCAAGACATGATCTGGAGTCTGCCATTATATTTATAATCCAGTAAAAGATGTATTTCGCACACAATCCGCTTTCTGAGGTAATAAAGTATCTTCCACATTCATTGCATGTACTTAAGATCTTGTCTGCAACCTACTTGCTGTAAAACCATTAGTCAGCAACAGCAGTGCATCTTAAAAGGGCACAAAACTTAAAGCCAAATAAACTTATCTCTAGAGCTGTGACATCAGTAGAGCAGTTTTCCAGCACAGTATTTTAAATATAACAAAAACATTGGTTTTTCACAAAATATTTATGTTCACATAATCATCATCACCATAAATTTCTCATTGTTATTATGATGAGAAATTAGATTTCCTCAAAGGCAAATTATTGGGAAATTCTAAAGTTACAGGATTTTGTTTTGTGCAGCTACTGAGATAAAGATCTGAAGAACTAGACAAGCCAATTCTCAGAGCTATTTTGATATAAATAGCTGAAAGACTTATTAAGTCACAGACATATTTTGCGATGAGGTCTCTTCCAACAGGAGAAACAGATTTTAGGCTCTGAGTATAGGGATTGCAAAATATTGTGTTTAGCGACAACATTTTCAAGTATGGAAACTGAAGTCAAGCTGTGTGAACTAGTTAGCCCAATATTTGTTTTCTTTTATTTGCTGAACTAAACCAGTTATAATAAAACATTGCATAAATTCACATATCAACACTTTTCTATGAAGTACTGACAATATTCATCCAATTGCAAATTTGCATGAGAAGCCTGCATTGAGATAATGCCCAACTGCTGTACACAAATCCCCGGAGCACTCTACTGGTGCGATACTAAGGACAACTTAAAACTGGATTACTAATATTAAACAAATAGAACATGCGTGGCCGTGCGCAGGGGACGCTACATCCTCTCTTAGAAACTCCAGTCCGTGTCTGGCCTCAGCACTGGTGCACCCCACCTGCAAAATACAACTAGCAGTACTCACCTCTCGCTCAGGGGCCTTTGGAAGTACTAGGCTTGTAAGTACTAAGTAGTACTATCATTTTAACATCACATCATCAAGGCTGGGACAACGTATGGCAACCAGCTACGGCAGCAAGCCATTTATCACATCAGCAAAAGCAGTGATCAACTCCTGAAAGTTTAAGTTGTGTTTCATTTAAAAGTCAGTGCTGACAGTCTTATAAACAAGAGTTTTCATCAATGAATTACACGTGATTTCCTAGGATATCTGTAATTTGCCACACATTTTAATTACTTATAGCTAAACAGGCACATTCTTACCTCAACATCCTTTTTGAGTTTCTCAAGGAACATCTTTTTGTTATTTTCATCAATATGAATCTTTTGGCCATCGTTAATAAAATCATTGTCTTTGAACGTCGGCAGCTCTTTGGCCTAAAATAAACCAAAACTCCTGTAAGAGCGGGATCGCAAAGAGGACTGCAGTGAAGCTGCTTGGCCTGGCACGGTCCCTCCAGAGCTCCCCTGCCCCCAAGAGGGCACCGCCGAGCCGCCTCTCTGGGGGAAGCAGAGGCACCTCCATCACATGCAGCTCTCCGTAACTGCACCCACAGAGCCATTTCCTTAGTTTATCCCTCCTGTAAATGACCTAGAAGGTATATGTTTACTTGGTGTGCAGCAAATGTAGCTGAGACAAAACCTCTGACTCCAGACTTGATTTGCATCGAACCTTGATTTGCATCGAGCTTCTTCCAACCGTCGTTTGTCAAAGTGACTGGCAACAAGTAAAGTTGAAACACAATCTATACCTCATAACAAAGTGCTTGCATCAGATCTTATAGATGAATTCAGACTGGACTGTATGTTACGTAGCTATTATGAATGTTTATAAGTGCATAATACCAAATTATTATTTGAAAGCATCACATGGACATGAATTATGAAATGCTACTTAGAAGTGGCAAACGCCAAAGATGACCACTGCCTTTTAAATACATAAAAAAATATTCTTGATGTTGGAGCATTAGTTGATTATCTTCATCTTTAAGTCTCCCATGAAGTGATATGCAACAGCATTAAGGAAAGCCAGACAGAGTAACCACTGGATTCAGTACTAAGATCCCTCAAACCGGCTCTGTTATTCAAAGGACAGTGACTCGAAACCCCAACAAACCAACAGACAAAAGAGCATTTCCTTCAGGGTATTTGGTCAAGCAAATTAGAAGTAATAGTATCTTCTGCAGCCAGAGCCTTAAAAAAATTAGCCCATTAAGAGCAATGAACAGCCTTTCTTCCTGCCCCCCACCTTTAATCAATAGTAGGGAAGAACAGCTTTTCTTTACAAAGAAAATGTTGCAGAACAATGGAGTGCTGCAACCCTCAATGACCATGAACTAATGGGTACTTTGAATAAAATAATTTCCCCTTAATCTGAAAGTCCTTCCGCTAGGAATAAAAGGCAGCTAACATCAGCCTACTGGAATGTCCTCCATCAGATTAACTAGTCAGACATTGCTTATAACTCTACTGGAGACAGTATTTTTCATAAAGCTTTTTTCTTCCTGTGCCACAGAAAAGAATCTCAGGGGTCCTCTTCTCTGCTCGTACGTATTGGAAAGCACAGCATTAAAACGTAAACATCACAGCAGACCCTGACATGCTCTCAGAGATCTTCAAAATGGCCAAAGTTCTTTTCGCTGGCGGGCTGTGCACAGAAGTGGCCGAAATACTCAGTTCCCCAAGTGGCCAAATTTATTTTTTGGACCTGGAATTTGTTAATTTTTCAAGATCCCACAATGCTGCTTTTGTTTAGAAAAGTGACCTTCCTCTTCCAATTAACTGCTCGAACCCACTTAAGCAATTAGTAACATTTTAGTAGTTATGAATCCACATTAAATTCATTGCATCCTGACACCTATGATCTCTGGAAAAAAATAAGGTCCCAGTCTGGTGGCTCTGAATTATTACTGTGTTACATCTAGAACATTCATAGAGACCCTCTATTTTAACTTAAAATAAAAGGAAAAAAACCCAAGCAGCTGAGATGGGCTATAACCATTCATCCATCCCAAACTCCCTCCATGGAGGAGTCATCCTGCAGTGCTCTGCTGCTTTACAGCACAGCGGACATCACTTTTCTTTCTGGCCTGCTCTGTAAGTCGTTTAGGATGAACATGAGTAAGGGAAACATCAGATAAGCATTCCAGACTAACAGCTGTAGAGATTATCATACATAATCGAGCAAACTGTCCCAGGGACGAGGGCTGATTCTGCAGAGGCGGGACTGTGGATTCAGGGATGTTGCCAACACTGGAGGATGGAATCCACTGCGTGGGATGCTTAAGAATGGAGAGGAGATTTGGATGAATTAATTTAAGATGAAAAAATAATGAAAAGAATGCAGGAAATCAAGCTCCCTTCATTTACAGCCCAAAGTCACACACAAACAAAATCCTCAGATTCTCTCTCCGTCTATTATATTCAAGTTATTTATTAAACTAGGCAGAGGTTAAAGTGAAACAAACCCACTAACACTAAAAAACACACCCCTACTAATGCTTTTTAAAGCTGGGGGGGTGAGTAAAGGGGAAGGATGTGCTTGCGGTTAAGATGCTGAGATGCAGGTTCATCTCTAGGCTCTGCCACAGACTTCCTGCACAGCATGGCATCAGCCAGTCGGACCCGACGGGCGGTGGGAGGGGGAAACACGCTTCTCCACTGAAGACAGTCCTATCTTCACTAAAAATAAACAAGCAACGTCTTTGTTGGAAGATGCTAGAGCTGGTAAGCCAGTCATGCAGGTGCCATACTCCACGTTAGCCTTGCCTCTAATCTATTTTTAATAAAAGCGAGCTAGCAAAGCTGACACAGTCGCATTTCTTGCCTGCCATCACAAGACCCGAGGGGTACTCCCAAGGACATCCAGGACAGTGAACGAGCTCTCCCAAAAAGCCAGACTCTTCCCTGCCTCATGTGCAGGCTTCCCCCAGTCCTCAATAATCCCTTCGAGGATTTTTTTTTATCCGAGGCCATCTTGCTTCACCCAAACACCCGTAGCTGTGAAGACTCGGCAAGTGCAGACCTGCATAAATTAAAAGCCAGTACCAAGGCATGTGAAGAAAAAGGAAGAAGTAAAAGCAGCAGGTCCCACAGCAGAAACTGAAGCTAAAAAGTTATGTGCCAGCGGCTGCCCTCACCACATTATTCATATGACGCCTCCCAGCCTATTCTCTTCTCTCCTTCTAGGCGCTATTAGACAAACCTTCTTTTTTGGTGTGCTCGGCAATATCATTCTCCCTATTTATATAAAGCTGAAAGCCCTAGGATACTGTTGCAGTCCCAAATATTACTAGTGACAGCTGGCACTAGTAGAACTTTAACTCAAATTCATGTCTTAAAATTGATTTGTGAGTTTAGGAATTAAAATCTATGAAATATGTGACTAGGAGGGGTAGTTATTTAAAATCAGTAATACATGTGTTCATGTTGAAAACTCCTAATACGTAGATGTTCTTCTTATACCCTGAAAAAAATACATACAAATAAACCCAGATAGTGGCAATTTAAAACACTATCTGAATGAAAAAATTGGGACTGTGCCTTAATGAAATAATTGATACAGTTAATTTTTAATGAAGTCTCAAATATTTCCAATGAAGCAAAATCCTTGTTGAAAAAAGATTCTCCTAGAATGTAATTCATTATAATGAACATATTACTATCATTAAAGAACTAAATATTTTAAGAGCTGCACAGGAGATGAACATCTAACTACTTCCACTAAATTAATAATAGATTTTCTTTCTGAACCACGTCCATCCTTTTTAATCCCCTACTTAAATATGCAAGAAAGGCACAATAGATTTCACAAATCTGAAGTGTTTATTTATTAAAAAAGTGTGTTATTTGCACACTTTAGGTTTGCATTCCAAAGTTTGTCACGGTCACAGAGAATTTTAATGGCAGGAAGATTTCACTGCCTTTGAAAAAGCTGAAAAGCAATGAAGGTTTCTTTGACTAAGATGAGAGAATATGGAAAGCCTGACCCAAAACCTAAAATTGTGGTGAAACAGCCTATTGACATTATTTCTAAAAAAAAAAACCAACCAAAAAGCCCCCCAAAACCAAAACACCCCCCAAAAAATTCATGGTTATGTGAGCTGAGTCCAAACTTCTGTGGTGTAATTTGCCTTGTCCTAGACAGGGGTTTCTAACCAAAGGAGGATCTGCAACTCCGCTTGCCATCACAGGACTGTAAATTGCAACAGAAACAAAGCTGTAACCCCAAAATGAGTTTTGAGAGGCAACACTGGAATGGTTTTAGCCAGTACAACAGGCATTTTTGTAGGACAAAAAAAAAAAAGTGCAGGACATTGTAGATGGATTCGAACACATACCAAAATAGTAACTATACATCTTTTCAATGCGCAGGGAAATGCATCTGGAATTATCACTAGGGTTAATGTCCTCCTGCTGCAAAATGAACATGCAACAAATAAAATGCAAAACAAAGTTGCCCTTTTATTTTTTGTAAATTCTTTTAACATATGGGAAACAGACTTTTAAGCACCCCTCCCCCAACAACAAAGGCAAACCAGCGATTTGTTTTGAAAAACAATAATGGGGCTGGTGTCATGTGAAGGCTAAATACTGCAGGAGGAACCTGAACTCTGAATGTCTATTCCTGTCTGCAGTGTATTGCAGCGTCATGTTTTGAAAGTTATAATCTCTGTATACGCAACCTTGAGATTCATATTTCGCAGACGAATCTAAAACATGCTTCATATGTCTGCGAGACTGGCATACAAAGCAGACTGAAATCACAAGAAGAAATAATTAAAATAATGCTGTTCTGAAACGAGCAATTATTTTAAAATAGTAGGAAAAAATAGCTCAGATCTTGGGATGATCTACCCTGAGTGAAGTTTTACCTATTGACATCAAAAGAAACCTAATTCAAGACTGAGTAACCTTGTTGCTATGCTCCTATACTAACACCCTTCTTCCTTTAGTTATAACTGTCCTCTCAGAAATCAGTTAATTACTACATATATAATGTAAAAAGTAAAGCTAAGAAGTGATTTGTTACCTCTAGCAGCATCTTCCAATCTTATCAGACCTATGTATTTTGCATGTAATTTAACTAAAATGTAACATCACAGCTGTCAACTATGGCAATTTTTCCCCCCAAAGTAACTTGAATAGAAAATCCTTTGTTGAAATGTATTTACTGTAATTTTATGTACTTATGCTTATTCACGAAACAACACATACCACAGAGGTGGCAATGCAACCAGTTTTAGATTAATTAGAAACCATAATAATCTACGAAATTGCTCAAGAAGATGAAATATGGTGGGCTTCAAGTTCAGTTAGGTTTTATCTTTCTCAAATTTCCTTCCGAGTTGCTCACTCACAAGCAATATGCTTATGTTCTATAGAAGTAACAAGCACACTCAGCTGTAACTGCTAATTTGATGTCATACTGCAAGTACAGCATAATTGTGAGCAGGCAGAGCACCAGGGGAGTTCTGCATTATCCTGGTTTCACTTAAGAGGGCAAAATTGTCCATGGAATGAAAATGCCCACTAGTAAAATAATAAAAATAAAAAAATAAAAAGAATTAAAGCCTTAAAAAAAAAAAAAGAAGAAAGAAAGGAGCAGCTGTCAGAATTTGACAACTGTTGAAACATACTGTTCTTTTTAAATTCAGGACATCTGTAAGTGCATGTTATGATACTTGTTGCCAAGAAAGTGATGCCTTTATTATTAAAAATATCACTTACAATGCGAACGAGAGGAGTTGTGTATTAAGGTGAAATCTAAGGGATGGAGCTTGTCTCCACACTGATTATCACAAAATATTGAAATGACAGTTTCAGAGCTTATCATCAATATGTTAGGATATTAAACAGTTGAAGGCAGTCAAACAGAAGATAAACTGAAAACAGGACAGAAAAGTAACAATGTCATTGCCGCCAGCTTTTCTTCCTAAAAATTGACTGAAAAAAAGTCTGAATACAAATACCTATTTTACACTACAAAAGTAAAGTAGAAAAAACTTTTTTTTCCTGATTTCTTATTTTACAGTCCATTAAATCTTTCTGCATAATTGACTGCCTCTATTTATTAACTGAGTAAATAACAAAAGAGTAGCTCGATAGGAAATAGATTCAAGAACATCACCATTTTAGCCGAGTTTGCCATTTCAAAATAATTCACCTAAAATTTGCAGTCTCCATTAGAATGTGACTGAAAGACTTGCTCTCTTGTTTTCTGGCTTCTGCAGCTTTAAAAGACGCTAACATACTACGCTCCATATTCTGGAAACCACTTGATTACTTGAACATTGGCTTTTGAAATTAAATATGAATTACTTACAAGCACATTTAAAAACAACAGTGTTGCCAGACATTTTAGCCCTGTATTTTAGCACCAAAAGCTTCCTGTCTTTTATTACTTTTCTGTTTTTCAGACGTGACTAGTAGTGAATGCCTTTAAGTAATTAAGTAACAGTGGCGTTAATTGGAATTCTATTATTATTAATGTCATTTCAGGGTGATATTAATAAATTGATGATTTAACTTCCCTCTGGCTAAAAATTAGCTAATAAGTTACTACATCAGCTAAATATTTGAGATTGTCTGGTTTTGTTTAATTATTCAGAGCAATTTCTTCTAAGATAGGAGATGCCTAAATTTCTTCAGAGCATATGCCAAAAATGCCCTTTTTTTTTTTTTCTTTTTAAGCTACAATTTTCCAGACGTTTTAACATCCTTAAGGTTGGTTTGAGATTCTCACAGAGGACAACAGAAACTCTGAAATAGTGACATCTACTTAAGAGAAAATCAAAGGGAAGAAACACACCACAGGGCTCACACTTGCCAGTCACGAATAACGGACCATTTATGTACTTATCGTGCAGGGCTACATCTCATGATAGCAGGTCATGAGCTCACGCTCAAAATTTCAAAGCCAACTGTCCTTGTCTATTTGTATAAATACACAATCCCTTTTTATTTAAGCTTCAAACCTGTGTGTTGGAAACACTGGAGTAGTTAGATGAGTAAACCACTGCAGTTCCGGTGCCTACTGCAGGAGATTCAGATGGCAGTGATGATAAATGTTCTCAACATCTACAATAAAAACACATGGTATTGTGTTCTTGTGTCCCTTTCAAATCAAACAGCAGACTCCAAAACTTCAACAAAAAAACACGTAATAAGCCAAATACTCTTCTTCCTCGCTTAAACCTCTAAGAGTCTTTCTTAAAGTGTTTGTACTTAGAAGTCTACACAAACAATTCCCTTTACTAGAGATGGTTGTTCTGGGTGCTAGCGTGTGGCTTCCCTGCTGCACTGCATTGGTGTTTGAGAGGACCGATGAGTAACAGGAGGGTCTTCTAACAGCCTCAGACTGTCTGCTTGCAATATCAGTGAGCTTAGTGTAGTTCTGTCTCCAAGAAATCAAATTCCTTTGGAAAGAAAATAACATGAGAGACTTAAAATAGCAGAAGAATTTGGGGGACCAGGTTCTTTCATATTTCTTTCACAGAAGTACTCAAAATAGAAGGGGAGGTTCTAAATGTGTTGAAGTTGATAGGAATTTTTGTTATTTGACTTTACTGAAATTATGATTTCAGATTAGTGAACAACTGTTGTTTACAGTTATACAAAACTACACAACTTTGCTTCAACTTAGCTATAATCAAGTTCTTATAATCAAGTTCCCATGAACTCACATGGGAACAAAATTAAAGCATTGTTTCTTTGAGGTGCTCTCTCAACTTATTAACTGCAGTACGTGTGTACTATTATTTATTATTACGAGATATATTCCTAAACCTGCTCAAAACTACTGCACTAAATATCTGTATAGTATCAGCTCCTGTAGAGTTGAATATATGTAATAGTTAAATTTTACATTGCTGTTCCAATTATTAATGTTGCAACCTGAAGTAGTCACATCCAAATAATCTGCTTTCCTCATTTCTGTCAGATTATTTTAGTACTACCAGCACAGGTTTTCAGTGACACTAGGTATCAGTTGTAAGACACTGAAGGGTTAATCCCTCCACTTTAAAAACACTGAAGTTGTGCTACTAAATAATATGAACAAAAACAGGCCTGAAGAAAAGAAAGGAGACCATTCAAGACACGATCTTGAGGGCCCAGCGCAGCAAAAGAGAGCTAATGCTGACTACTGTAACTGCAGTTGGCATCTGGGACATGGTAGTTGCCCAATGTTGGAAGAAGAATTCTAAGTGTTCGGTCATATCTTAGGACGAAGTAGAAAAACTTTGCATGTCCCTTACTCCTTAGTGCAGTTGTGTTATCTGGAGAAGACTCAAGAGAGGCAGGTATGATACAACTAATGCTTAGGAGAAAAACAAATGATCTGAATGGCATTTGGGGACAACATAAAATGAACTCTTGTAAGTGAATTGCTGAATGATCTCATGCTAATTCAGAAGGAATGTGCTTGGAAAAAAATAAGAAAACAAGGGTCATGGTTCCCTAGACTTCACCCGAATTTGGAAAACTAAGAAGTCTTAGATGACAGAGACTATGTTCCACCTTCAATTATCTGCAGAATCTCTAGACAAATGTCTCCTAAAGTGCCATCAGGATGTTTCACTGAAACCTCACGGAAATGTTCATTTTTGAGAACATTACATTTTCCAAATAAACTGAAGTTGGAGATGGAGAAAAACAAAGTGATCATTTTCCTATCAGAGCAAAGTTTCAGCCCAGAATTTGAGGGAGACTCTCTCTCATTATAGCTACATGTACATCAAAGTCTGTCAGTTGTTTGCTCATTTGTACGAGCTTTACATACCCAAAGGTTCTCACAATTCAAGGTTTGGTTCATCTTTGCATTCACTTTAGAAATGGTCCCACGTCACATCATTCCATTAACTGACATGGAGTATCATAAATCTCAGTATTAAAGAGCAAGAGAAAGAAGATGAAGAAGCAGAAGGGAAGAGAAGAAAGTCCTGATGTTTTCCTACCACAGGGCAGGCCCTGAAGAAACTAAGAAGAGAAGAGAAGAGAAAAAAAGGAAAAGAAGGAGGTGGAGGATTGGCTCACTTACCTCTGAAATCTCAACACCATTGCAAACCAATATGCAAAGGTCTGCAGAAAATAGAGGAAAGATAAAGGAGGGAATAAGGTAGAACTCAAGAGGGGAGAATATGACAGAAAACAAAGAAAAGGGGCAGAACAGCACTGGTTATGTTTGTCCTGCGACTAAGCTAGCAGGTTAGATAACTGAAAAAGAAACAGAAATGCACCATACCTTTTCTTTGTCACTGGCTTCTCGAGCCACAGTAGAGCCCTGAAACAGAAAAAATGGATCTAAAAATGTGCATATGTCAGAAACTAATTTGAAAATGTTACGATAACAGGTCAAAAAGCGGATGAACTGCATCCTTCTGAACTTGAGAGCTGTTTTAAAGAAAGGTGATACAGTAGGTGGAGTGCCCAGGGCCGCTGAACTGCTGCAATCACCCAAAGAAGATGTATCATGAGAGAAGAAAGATGGATTAAATCCTCAAATGTTCTACATCTATTTGTCCTCCTGACTGCTGGAGCTTCCTCCTCACGTCTCATCCTCATTTTGAGACTATCATCCCGAAAGTTCAGTTTGCTTGGCAGACTTCTCATCTTTTCGTGTCAATTTAGCTGTATGGTTATGGAATAGCCTATTCTACGTTAACTATTTGGACATACGTAATACACAACTGAAAAGGAAGTCACACAATACAAACACATAAAAATATTTAAAAGATTACAAAGTACAAAAAAAGAACAAAGCACCTCACAGCAACATGAAGTCAAAAGAAGAGGTGAGACCAACTGTGGATTCACAAGATTTACAGCACTTGCCAAAGACATTTTGGATATTTTTCTTTTCATTTATTTTTTAGCATAAAACTAGTAGGCAATATGGTGCTTTCTGAGTAAGATGGAGGTGACGAAAAAATGGCTGTATATATTTCCTTGCAAATTTCTTGGAGCAGGACCAGCTTTTAAGTACCCAGTGTTTGTTTATCACATAATAGTGCTGCAAGAAATAACAACTACAAATGTGATAACTGTACATGGAAAGATGGGTAAATCAGCTCTATAGTTTGTTGGAAGGTGTGCATTGTGCAAAGCAGTGCTGGAGTGGAGTCATACTAGTTTAAAGAACATGAGGATTCCCAACCACGTCTTTTTATATCATGTTTTATTCTGTTTGCAGAGAGAAACATAGAAAGGATGGAGAGAAAAGACATATGGTATGGTACATCTTAGTTATTATGTATGGACCAGCAAGCAGGGATTTCACTGTATTTTATCATTAACTGACAAAAAAGCCTGGTAAAAGTCCAACACTTTAGTTTATTGATGATACACATTTTTTGTTGCATTCTGCGGTCCAACAGACTGCTCCAACAGACTATTGGGCCTTAAAAGAGATCACCTGAAAACCGAACTGGAGGGAAAAAAGCGGATTTACAATAGTAAAAATTCAGGAGATTGCCCAAATCGACACTGAATTCATTTTAATAAAATGCCGTAGCAGCCGGGAAAATACCTTTGCAATCCTATGCTGATCTGTGGCCTCTTTTTCTTAGGATCTATACAGGTAGAGACTTGTGCTACGAGCGACCTCTAAGCTGGTGTCAAACATCCACGTACAAAAAAGGATTCTGAACCTACAATCACAGATGCTGTAGCCATGAAAATCAAGAAAAAGTGATTTATAATATATGCAAGTACCACTATAAATCTGCTCAGTGGAGGAGTTTGTTTTGAAGAATAATATAATATTGATGTTAAATTTAAATTGCAAGAGAGGTTGATCGTTAAAGCAATTCTGTCCAGCTGGACAAACTGAATAGAGTACAGAAGCACTCATGGAGGTAAATAATAGCAAGAGCTGTTAACACCAATGCTAAGAACGTACTGTATATAATTTATTTCTTTATGTTGTGCTTTTACCCGTTTTTTGATGCATCTGGACATTATGATGCTCTAAAACACAGAGACTTCTCTCAAATTAAAAAAAACACATCGTTCTTAGGTAAGCTCTGCTATCAATAATACTAAATACCAAAAAGTCAATTGTTGACAATCCGGAAATAAGTTCTTATAAATCATGTTCAGTCAAGTATCTAACCAACTGGTAGGCAGACACCTGACAGTAGGAAAGGGCAGTGCAGTACGTAGCATTACAAATCTTTTAATAGAGAATGCTAAAGAAACATCTTAAAACAAGTTTGCAGATGCACTTAGTGGTTCAACACATAGAAATTAAATGTATCAGAAAGAAGTAGGTTTCTAAGGGGAAACTTTATGGAGGAAATTAAAATACAATCCCTTACAACTAAGACTATATTTTGGGCATTCGTTGTAAGCACTGTATATCAACTATTGGCAAAATTACAATAAGCAGATAAATCTTCTGAAACAAAACTAAAACACACCTTACGATAAAAGCAACAGAAATTTTGTTTTTTAAGAACCTTCTCCTTTGTACTTGAATTATTTTTAAAATATAGAATGAAATATGAAGCTTTTGTACTAGTGATATACTTTGTTAGTAGGATTTTATTGGTTTTAATGATGGTGATATTTATTTTATAAAAACCCTCTTCAGAATCAGCTGTGGCTTTCCATAATGTTGATAACTTACAGGAAGCAGAATTATTATTTTACTTGTGTGAAGGGTTTTACCTTTAACCATTAGTCACATTTAACAAACACACCCAGTTAAATTGCTCCGTTTAAATGCACAGTACAAGTAAATTCGTACAATTTCTATAAAACCATCCCTCAGTTTTGCTAAACCTAGATGCAGAAGTAAACCAGTTAATGCTGGCTCTTACATACCCCAATTGTAAATTAATTAAAATTCTGAGCAATATTCAAGCATTGGCATAATCTAACATTTATAGTAAAGATATTCAGCTACTTTGTCAGTTATTTCACCAGCAGTTTTTTCTTACCTTTAAATCATATTTTCTATAAACAGATAAACGATGGCTGAACACGTTTCTTGTAACAATCATATATACTTCAACTCCATCAACAGTAAGCCGGTACATGCCCAAAAACTGGGGAAGAAGTGTATTCCCATGACACTCCACAATAAACTGCAGGAGCAAAAGGAAAAAAAAACCACAAATGAGCATGGATACATATTATATAAATAGGCAATTACAGATTTTTAAAGATAAAACACCTAGAAACAACACATTTATTTGTTGAACATATATTTGTGTGGAGACAAACCTTTACAAAATCATGCCAAAACAAATCCCTCCATCAGAAGGCTATCCTGCTTTTAGGCCAGTGTTTAAAAATTAAAATCCTGAACTGCTTAACTTGTAACTCTTGACTTCTATAAACAACCTCATAGAAAGAGCAGGCTCCATTTGACCAACCCTTCCACTTTTATGGTCCGTAAAGCACACTTGATGCAGAAAACATATTTGGTACTGATGTAAAAAAATAGAAATATTTTTTCAAACATCATGCTGCTGTATTTTGTACTCTTATTGTCCCAGATGGTATATATTGTGACTTTTTCTCCATTCTCAATATTTGTTTATTATTACGAACATTTATGGTGCCGTCACCAGCACAGGGTATTATTTCTGATCACCAACTTTCTGCTAGTTTCCACGTGACGGCTGCATTTCAGAGTCAATACAGTTGAGCAGTGAAGTGCAAGATCCCTATTTTTTTTTGTTTGTGAATCATTATATTTCCTTAAGGTCACCATATTCCATTACATATGGGCTATTAACTTTGAAAAGATTTGCTACCTGCACCTGAAACCTGGTTGGGTGTTTTTTTTTTTTAAAAATCACTCGCCTTACAACTAATAGTTAGAATTTCTATTGGAAAGACTACTAGAGGAAGCAGAAAAAGTACAGACTACATTGATGATGAGAACTATTGAAGAGTGAATATTTATTCCCAGAATAAAAATGCCCATATTTTATTAATGCTAAAACCAACTCAAACACATCCACTCATATTCTGTGGAACCAAGGAAAAGTTAAGTCACAATGGTGCAAACCAGAAAAGGACTCACCAGCTTTCCTCTTTCTGTTATTACCAAGTATCAAACAGAGGAGCTTGGAGAAAATTTAAAAATTCAAGCTCCAAATAGGAAACATGAAAACTAACCAGCAGCCAGCTTTTAAAGTGGATCAGCTTTTAAATAGTCATTGAATACTGAACCTGCTGTTTCTTTCGTGCCAGAGTGACCTGGTTATTAGAAACACATTATTCTAAAATACAGGAGACTTCAGAATGAGTTAACTGAATATGCTATTTGAACTGTTTAACAAAGGTAGTTAGTATTTGGTAACACGTAATATAAGACAGCTCTTCAAACCCCACAATTTTGCAATTTTGGGCTCCTCTGCTAATTTTAAGGAATTTGTGTCACTAACTTTGTACTGAAATCTGCACATATCACATACAGACTTTCCTTTTTTAAACGGCAGAATAAAAATCGAAAGATATGAGAGTCCTGAAAACAACCCTGTCCGGCAAGAAACAAAGGGCATGAACAAAGATGGAAATCATTAACTGTGAATGGAACATAATTTTGACTAACAACTCTGACACACAAGCTCTGTTGAATCTTGCGGGCACAGTTTAGGCTCTAACACTCCTTTCTGTCTGCCCTGTCACTGTACTGGAGGTCACAGCCCCGACGCAGAGAACACGTAGTCATGCACAGTTGTGCCACTTCACAGTGAANCTTGCGGGCACAGTTTGGGCTCCTTTCTGTCTGCCCTGTCACTGTACTGGAGGTCACAGCCCCGACGCAGAGAACACGTAGTCATGCACAGTTGTGCCACTTCACAGTGAAGCGTTTTCAAGCTCAAACTGCCTATGAATGGGTAAAACATCTTCAGCTGCTGCAGAGGCTCAGTGAACGCAAATAAGAACCTTCGGAAGGAAATATGACTGTATGCCCCAAAATACAAAGAAGTTTGACAGTAAAAGGCCAAAAAAGCCATGTCAGTCCTGAGCAGTGCACGAAGATTGATCAGTTTGCACTTGAGAAGACTTCTGGGTTTAACAGGTGAAGAAGTTTTAAGCTGGAGTTCTTGAATTGGAAGATTTTCAATCGTAGGGCTGTCACGAACCTCATGAAGCAGTTATAATGTGTTACAGGATACATAACTCATTTTGACCATCAGCAGTTTCTCATACAGATCCCATCATATAGTGAAATTAGAACTATTAATGCTGAGGCTGCAGAAAACTTGCCAATCAACACTTTAATGGATCCAGCCATTCCTAATCTTATGGCTCTATTATTCCAATTTTCCATGTGGGGATCTGAGATGCAGAAACTTATCTGAAATCATACAGAGAGTTTGTGCCACGTGAAGGAACGGCAGCTAGGCATCTCAAGTACCAGGCTAACAACCCCCCACCCTTCCTCTCAGCTGCGAGGGTCACAGCCTTGACACTTAAACCAACTTGTCAACCCTAGCTATTGCTAACTCTCTGATTTTAACCCTTCTGGGCCTGAGTGTCCCCATTTGTAAAACAGCAATGTCATTAACACACAACATGTGCCACATACCCACTGTAATTACATAAAAGAAATCCTTTGGTTACCAGGACACAACGAACCATTCTGTATTACATAAAAAGGAAAAAAAAGGCAATTAATGAGAGTCGCTGAAGTCCTACTTCTAAGGGTGAGGATTTGGGCAACCTGGTCTAGTGCAGGGTGTCCCTGCCGATGGCGGGGGGGTTGGAACTAGATGATCTTTGAGGTCCCTTCCAATCAAAACCATTCTGTGATTCTAAGTCAGGGTTAGCCATTTGCTAACGCTGTTGTTTCATTTGAGTATTTTGCAAACAAGTCTTCTGAAAGGGCAGCGTTACTTGCATGCAACACGGGACATGGAAAGCTCTGCTAGTACCGCTCTTTACTTGATAAAAAGGGACTTGGCTGTGTTCTTGAAGACTTCTAAGAGACCTTCTCAAAGCAGATCATGTACCGCAACAGTTGCTTCCTACTTGCTGCTGACTGTGGACACTTATGCCATTGCAATTTAAAGAAAAGCCCCTAATATGATTTCAGTGCTTCCCATGACAGCATTTCTTATCCTGATGGGGAGACAAAGGGAAGAGGGAGGAATGCCACTTGCTTTCAGCATCTACAATGTTGGTCTAGAACTTCCTACCTTTGAAACTATCAATCCCCCATATCTGCATCACAGAGGAGGCAAAACGTGTCATCTGTTTGGGTGGGAGTCCAGCAGGACTTGCACTGGTGACTGTGGTTGGCAGATTTTCAATTTGTCCATCTTGATATAAATGAAGTAGCAATTTAGTCACCTCAAGGTGCTTTTTAGGAATGAGTTCCTGAAGTTTCCCACTCACAGCTGGAATAAAAGTGAGCCTAGAAAATAAGCCAGTACATGCTTAACAGGACTGCTAAATTTCAGTGAAAGACCTTCACTCCTTTACGTCAACGCTTTTTAGAAAGAACATTAAAATAATTCTATCAAGCAGCCTTGCTAAATAAAACTGTAATACTTAGCTAATACAAGTCCTTATATGCAGTAACAAAATCTATCTTTTTAAAAAAGTGTTGTAATAAACATCACGTCAATTTTTGTTAATTCAGACAATTCTCATTTTTCCACACAGCATGGGGACAATATTACAATTAACAAAAAGTAGCATCAGCATGTTGACACATTTTATTTAACTGTGGAGCATAGGTTTCAAATACATAATTTTCTGAGCTTTTTTGAACCCCATGCTTAAAGTTGAAAATTAGTGAGAAATTATTTGTGATCCTAGATTCTCATTATTTTTTGTATAAACACAGCTTCAAGATTCCTTAAGAACAAAACTTTTCCTATCTCATTTTACACGAAAAATAAGATTCTTAGCTTCTTACCTCCCCATGGTAATGCTAGTAAGATATGAGGATAACTAAGAGATAACATAGTGCATGTAATTTACTGGCAAAGATGTTATGCCATTTTTGGCTCTTTTTCGAAAAACCAAGGTAAAATTCCCATTTCTGCTATTTCTCCTCCTCCTCCCCTTAGAGATAATCTGTGGAATGATTTGACATCAGCGAAGATTAAATCCTGAATTATGGCTATCTCGGTTCTACGTGGAAACTCAACATTCCTATTTCTCACAGGTAGCCCTATTTTGGAAACATTAATTCAGAAATGCACAACATGTTCATTCTCTGTTACCCCTTTATAGATTATTTTCATGATTTTCTACATCATGATTAAGGCAATCATGCTTGAATTATCAAATGCTTATGTGTCAAGTCTATAGATTCATTAGGGTACTTTCATCAAAGAAATTGACAGGCAAGTGAAATAATTATTTAAAAACATTTTGGACATTGTGAAGGACAAGACATTGATGCTCTTTTTTCGGGCTCAACTTTCTCTTTCAACTCCTCTTGCCTGTGATCAGAAATGTCCTCCACTAATGTGCTGTGTGTACGTGTGGAATCACCCCCCAAAAGGGAGGTTGAGAAGTTGTCTAGAGCTGTATCATGTTTCAGAATATTCCCATTATTGCCATTTTCTTGAACCCTAATAATTTCATGGAGTATTATCCATTGGGTACTTACGTGACACATCGAAAGGATTAATTAGCTGAACTACAGCGCACAACAGAAAGTTATAGATTTTCAAAGCATATAAAGCTGTTTTTTTTTTAGTAAGTCATGTAAGAAAGTAATTTCATTTAAAGACGCGTTCCATAAATATACAGGTTTTCAGAGACAAGCCCTGCGATTCACAGCCTTACATTTCACGTTGCTTCAGACTTGGGCCAGTGTTAATTTACTTCAAAGTGGAACGTAATCTAAATGTCATCACCACATGTGATTATCTAGGCTGCAGATCTGTTACCAGGAACATAATTCTTAGTATTGCTACAATCAAATGCGTCACTGGGCATGCCGATTTCTTCTTAAAGTGCTGTGCACAGTATCAATAGCTTATATGTATAGGAAACATCTGCTGGTGAAACCCAGGCTTCAACAGAGCCAGCACAGCCAAGTCCATTCTGCCATTTCGTGTAGTTAGAGATTTACCTATGAAATTTCACATCTTTCAGTGAAGATTTTTGATGTGTTTTTTGGTAAAAGTTCCAGCCCATGGCTGTATGGCCCTTTTGCATATTGCCCTTTTGCAGTATCATCTAACACCCACAGTAATAAGTTTCCCGTTTTCAAGGTCACCTCTTCTTTAGGAAACAGTGGGCCCACGGATGCGAGTGAAACGTAGGCTGTTCGGATGAGAACACATATATCGTCATCTCTACTTCTTCTGCTTCTGGTTTTTTACATCAAAGCTGTTTTATAGATCAGTTATCTTAGCACAGGGCAGAAGCCATGTTCTGTGCAGCCTCTTGATTTGCGCAAGGAACTGGCTGCAGGACTTTTCTCAACTAAGTTTCTTTGCAAACCTCCCTGTAAATCTTCACCTCTTACTACATTAGGACACATAGAGCATCACGGCCACTCTTACGTGGTACGCATCCTTCTTCATGGATGTTTGTGTTTAAATAGTAGTACATTATATTGCCTTTCTTTGCCTTTTTACTTACTCTTTCCCTTCTTTTTGTGACACATGCAGATGCAACTCATGAAGATATAGGGGGAGCTGGAAGTATGCAAGTCACTGATAACATGCTGCCAGTAATGACATGGAGGGAGGATGACACAAACTTAAATGTGGCTATAGCTTTAGCAACCTACTGCCTTGATGTCAGCCCATCTCAGTGCAAATTCCTAGAGACCCAGTCCCCACACTTTCTTTTCTGGGATATTCTCCAGCCTATGTTGTCACCAATTCTTGACAAAATTGTTTTTAGTCTACAGTAATATTTTTTTAATCTATTTATGATTTTAATTGTTTTTTCCTACCTTCCACTCAATAACCTTGTGCTATTCCTTGTTTCCTGCACAGCCCTGAACGCCCCCCTCTTGGTGCAATTTCCCCTTTTTTCATCTTATTGCCTACATTTTTTCCCCTATTATTTGCCTTCCTGTTTCTTTCATATTTTTTCCTCTCCAGAAACTAAGGGTTTTTGTTTTTTTTCTGCTTCTGTTTTCTCCTTTATGCTGTCATCTCCACTTTCTAGCTCATTCTATTCTTTCCTTTTTTCCCATTCACTTCCCCATCACTCCGCTGTTTCCTGCCGGTAAATGGGCAGTCCCTCTCCTTTACCACTATTCACTATTTCTGCTGGTTGCCAGGGAGACAAACAGGCAATGCAGTAGGTGTCAGTTCTGCATGCAATTACCTGTGGAGGGAAAAGAAAGTGCAGTCAGCAGGGACAGACACCTATAGAAAACCTAAAGGGTACCTGCACTCATGGGTAATTTTATACTGGAAGGCTTGTATGCTAACAATTTACTCTTGGTCACCTGCTTTGAGATGGCTTCTCAATTTCTTGTCTTTACTGAAGTCATCTGGGTATCAGCACTGAGGAATAATAAATCTCTTTTGAAGTGCATTTTAATGAGAAAGTAAAAAAAGGCATTCAAAAGGTGTTGGGTTTTCTGAGACACTCAAGTTGCTTTCATTTATTTTTAAAAATTTCTATACTGCCCGCCACCTGTCCTCAAAAAGCACAGGACTCCATTCTTACACCAAGTTAAGGTTTAAAGCAAGTTTATCTCACTGGGAAGGGCAGGGTTGATTCAGATATTACAAAAACTAGAACATCTGCCTACAGAATTTTACTCAACTGTCACCCATTCTTGGCCTTGAAAATCGTATTTGTACCTTGGAAAACATCTACATATATACTAATATCTACAATAGTGTATTCTGTATTTTATGTAGAATCATAGAATCACAGAATGGTTTGAGTTGGAAGGGACCTCAAAGATCACCTAGTTCCAACCTCCCTGCCATGGGCAGGGACGCCCTCCACTAGACCAGGTTGCCTAAAGCCTCATCCAGCCTGGCCTTGAACACTGCCAAGGATGGGGCATCCACAGCTTCTCTGGGCAACCTGTTCCAGTGCCTCACCACCCTCATGGTGAAGAATTTCTTCCTCACATCTAACCTAAATCTGCACTCCTTCAATTTAAAGCCATTACCCCTTGTCCTATCACTCCATGCCCTTGTAAACAGTCCCTCTCCAAATTCCTTGTAGGCCCCTTTAGGTGCTGGAAGGGTGCTATAAGGTCTCTCTGGAGACTTCTCTTGTCCAGGAACAACCCCAACTCTCTCAGCCTGTCTTCATAGGAGGTGCTCCAGCTCTCTGATCATCTTTGTGACCCTCCTCTGGACTTGTTCCAACAGCTCCATGCCCTTCTTGTACTGGGGACCCAGAGCTGGACGCAGTACTCCAGGTGGGGTCTCACAAGAGCGGAGTAGAGGGGGAGAATCACCTCCCTTGTCCTGCTGGTCACGCTTCTTGTGATGCAGCCCAGGACACGGTTGGCTTTCTGGGCTGCAAGGGGACATTGCTGGGTCATGTCTTGCTTCTCATAAAATAATAAATCTTTTGCACAGGACAATACATCCAAAGGAAACATATAAACAAAGCTTGAATATATGCTCAAATTAAAAGTTTTCCTTTAGGAGGAAGTGGAGCCTTAAACACTGAGTGAAATCCTGGCAATGCACTTATCGCAGCTGACTTTGCTGAGCTCTCCTTGAACAATGCCAAAGGCACTCTGGTCCATGCTCTTGGGGTTAGGAGCATAGGTTTAAAACACAACTGCACTAGATTTTGAGGTATTTCAAGTGAGTATCTCAAATACTATTTAAGAATTTTACATGAACACGCTTAACTTACAGAGTTTTAAATGGTCAAACTACATCTGTGAGCCCATACAGCAACAGCTTTTCTAATATTTGAATGCCTGACTCATTTGAACATAACAATGGTTCTAGTGCATTTGATAAGTAAATGATCAGCTGAAGTAACACCTGAAGAATAGCAAGAAATGTTCTACTAATAACTGAGAGTATACCAGTAATGTAAGCAGCCCAAACCAATTGCAAATTATCATTAAAACGTCACTAAAAGCAGTATGTCACACTACGTATCATAAAAATAGGACAGTAGTTAGAGACTGCCTAGCATGGAAATTCCCAGCATAAGAACCTAACAAGTCATATATATATATTCACATTTACCATATCATTGATCAACCTAGCTGGTTCATGCCCTAGGCCATTTTGTCTTCAAATGTAGACAGAAGGTGGGTCCACGCATGATGGACTTTATAGTCTAGTCATAAATAACAGGAATGCTTTGCAACTTTCAGCATGGAGAAAGACATTATTCTCCCTGTTTGCTTAGAAGTGGTGGGCTCAGTGGCTTGGGTTTTTGTATTTTTTTTTCAACTTTACAAGAGAAAATAATGATCTCTGGTGTTCCTACTCAGTACTAAAAGCGTCAGACTCATCTGATGAGTTGACAGAAAGTGTCAGTGTTTGGACTGAAGTGTTCACCATCTGTCTGAGGTTGTGGGCCTGACTGCTGCTTACAAAAAAAAAAAAAAAAAAGGCATCACATCAGACAGGGTAAATGAAGGAGTGCAACTTGTAATTTTGGAGAGCAACTATAATTTACAATTGTCAGGACTATTATTTACAATCCAACAGTTTTAATTTGGAATTGTTATATACACTTATATGCTGTTTCTGTAGTAACTTCTCCTGACATTCCTTCAAGCCTGGTTCATTTTAGTTATTTACACATTTCTAGTATGTAGCCTTAGGCTTGGAATTTGATCTTTGTGGGTTTACTCTTAATAGTTTTTTTTTTATTTTAAATCGTGGCAACAATACTGCAAATTGCGATGCACTTAACTTGGTTACTTTTGCAAAATGCCATGCGATATTGCAATAGAACTCTACCGCAAAAGCAGATAGCTAATAACTCAGACAAATTAACTTATTTTATTTTC
This sequence comes from Psophia crepitans, assembly GCA_013399095.1. NCBI lineage: Eukaryota > Metazoa > Chordata > Aves > Gruiformes > Psophiidae > Psophia > Psophia crepitans. Next base: position 188,450 of record VWZZ01001894.1, read on the forward strand.
ACTCCTAACAAGTTACTAGCCATTCTGTTTCCTGAAAATAACCTGATTTCTCTAAGGTGTACAGTCATGTCCATTGTAACTTTGGTTAATTAAAAAACAGGCAACCCAGACTTGGTATTTTTAGACTTCCAAGTGTTTACAGGCTACGCACAATTCCTGTTCCTTTTGTAAATATTTAAGTATATGGACTGTGTAACTATGACCTCAGTTCCTCACAACTCCAAAGAACAGAGAGGATGTTGAACCTTCAGACAGAGAGATGGAGGACAGAAAGAACTGGATGGGTTTGTGAACTATACATCTCCACGATCTCCAGTTACTGATAAATAACTTTTATTTCTACTTTCCAGTGGCAGTCTACACGACTCTAACTTTTTGGTGACTTCACAAAAAAATCATTGGTACTTTGAGTTAGATTTTGGAGGTGCTCATGGGAAAAATGCCCTGCTATGTTTCTCTGCTGACCACACCGACTCCCAGATGCCCAATCGGTAGCTTCGTAGTTCAATAAGGTGCAAAGAGAATTACAGCTATTTTGCAAGTGAAGGGATGAAGACTATTTTGTTGAATCATATCCACTCTCTCTCATGTCTGACTTCATATGGTACCCTGCCCAGTATCCTTTGTTTAAAGATAGCTGTCCTCTTGTATTTATTGTTAAGCAGTTCAAGCAGTCTTGGAAAATGTTTGATAAGGCTTGTTTGGTCCCTAAGCAAGGACAGAGGTACTTCCAAGGTCTAAGAATGATTCTATCAGCCTGGAGCTGTTAGCCTTAATAAGGAAACAGGTGAGTAAATATTTTGGTTTAAATGAAAGTCATTCAGAGTTTCAACCTGGGAAAAACCTGGAATGAATTTGTAGAGGGGAAAAAAAAAAAAGCAGCCTGAGAAAGAAAGAGGAAAGATATGATCTGGCATGAATTTCACTCATAATCATGTCAGAAATAACTGAAAGATAATTACTGCCTTCTCGGGCAGGTGAAAGAGGGTGCAACATACCGAGGGTTTAGAAGTTACTCTTCATAATGGATAGATGATCTAACTTCAGGTCCTTTGGGGCTATTTGATCTCTAACAAGGGAGAAAGTCTTCTAAAGTTCAAGGGAATCAGCTCCCCAGCCTTCCTGAGAAAGGTTATTCCTCCCCAGGACAATCCCTGCACCCCATAACCAGTCTGAATATGTCTGCGCGCTCCCTTCCTTGGGAGGCTGAACCTTTCAAATAGAGGTGTACTCTCAGAGCAGCTTGGCACAGGGTATGATGTAAGGTCCCAAACACAATCACACCTGGGCTGTGAAGCACCCTTAGCTGGGCCAGAAACGTTCACGTGTGTGGCAAGTGCTGCTGGCAACCAGTGAGCTGACACTTGGGAAAAGCTAACGAGCAGACTTCACTCTAAAAATCTCGCATTTGATACATTGTGTGTAATCAGAATTAGCTTCTGTATGAGTAGCAACGATTGCAATTGAGGAAGATACTGGGCAGTAAGGTAAGTACGTAAATCAGTCCAGGGAACTTGACATTTCCTCTGCTGGCAGAAGAGGAAATAAATACACCAAAATAAAACTGTCAATAAAACAAGTTCTCTTGAGTTAAAGATCTCCACAGGAGGACCAGTGCAGTGACTGAAAAGCCTTGTAGCACTGCAACTATGTCATCCGACAGAACCATGAAGTTACACCCATACCCCTGAGTTGGATGGGCCTGGGCCTGTCCTCTGACGTCACTTCCAGTTGGAATTATTAAATTCTCCTCTAAACAGGATGCTCATTTTCAAACTCCTAAGTAGGAATAGGAAGTGGCCTGAGTTAATACCTTGCACCTCATCCAGAATTATTTAGGAGCTGGCCCAAAGCAAAACCACAGTAGGGACCATTAATGGGCTCCAGTGCCAGTGGATGTTATCTGGCATTGCATTGTTTGCTAATGGAAACATAGTCTAAGGCCAATCTGTGTGGGATGACTTGGTCAAGAGAATTATTAAAACGTTTGTATGAGGACAACAGGTTCTCTAGACCTTGTCAAGCAGGCGACGATAAGCTTTACTTGTCTGAAAAACACCTAGAGAAAAGGGAGGACAAGCTGCTGCACCTAGCTGCTTGATTCCAAGCAGTCCGTTTCCAGCAGCAACACACAGGACATGGTATCAGTCATCACCAGAGTTAGTGTGATTTCATTTAGATTTTCTTCAATGAATTCTAACAATTTTGTTCAGTACGTCACTGAAGATACCGAAATTAAACTATTTCATTAAAAAGCCCAGTTATTAAACTGTCTTTGTACTCAAGTTCTGTTGCATTTACAACACTTTGTAAAGTGCTCTCAAGTTCTGAGACAAAAATAAACGCAAGCTGTGTCTTTATGAATCTTTTGGAGGCACCAATGAGAGCTCTCTTATGTGGATGGTTTTCCAGTAAAAAGTGAAATTTGGTGCCTGGTACAGATAACTTTCAGATCATTATTCCTTATAACCTAGCCTATTATGGACATCTGATGTTTGAAAGCATTAATGGAAAAAAGATTTGACATTATTAAGTTCATTCATGTTAGCAATGCCTTCATTGACGCTCGTGAAGGGAGATGACTGTTTTGAAAAGCAATATGACTTTTCAGCTGGATTAAGTCTCAAAATCTGGATCATTAAGACTAGCTTCTAATGCCAAATATGAAACGGATTAAAACTTTAATTCTGCTAAACTACTTCACAGATCAAACCCTTTCAGATCAAAGCTAAAATCATGAGTTTGAAAACTCTAATAAAAAATAACCCCCAAATTACAATTAGATAATAGTTTAAAATTTCTCTTTGATAACATTTTAAAAGATGGTCTTACAAACATTTCTGATAGTGATGATATTTATCTACATTAAAACAAACACGCAGTGGTCCCATATCTTATTTAAACAGAAGAACAACATGCAGAGAGAGAAAGAGTTCGTATCTAAGTCAGTGAAGGCTTCCCAAGCTACTCTGGACTTGGAAGGCATTTGGAGATCTCCCTTCAACACATAAGAAGCAGAGAGGGAGACAAACAAACCACCTAAAACAAGAACAAAAAAGCCCAAACCTCAAATGTCCTGAAGTCTTTACCTGAAATCCCAACCCATGGAAGTGAGCAGGAAGACTGAAAGAAGGATAAAACCCCCTCCTACTGGGTATCGTATTTTAGATTCTTTTTAGAAGCTCTTCTGATTTCTGAAGCTTTACAGCTTATCCAAACAGATTTGGGGCTAAGAATATTAGCACTCATTTTATTAAGGCTTTTCATATTTCCCAAGTTCTGCTTCCCCCCATGTCATCCACACAAATTATACACTGGCACAGTATGACAGCTATCAAGGCTGATTTGAGGGATCTCCACTTTTGACTTTACTGTTTACTTTACTGTTGACTTTACTTTTTTACCGAAATTCACATTGGCAAAACCTGTTTTTTTTATTAGCAGAAATTTTACATGAATTCTATCCAATTTTTAATTTCTCATACAACACAACTTTAATTGTTTGAAATCTGTTGTTATTGAAACACTAAACGTTCTGTGATCAGACCAGGACGAAAGAGGTCATCTGCATCGTTCATATACACTTACACAGACATCTCCAAGCCAGCCCAGAATAAAGTAGTTTCAAGCCTAGGAGTCCACTAGCTGAAAGAAAGAGCACCTTTCCAGTAAGGTGAAGGAGCTTACGGCCTTCAAGTTAGCATCTCTGTATCATGTAGACATATCACTTTAAAGCTAGTTTAGATGTTTAGAAATGCGCAGCCTGGTGAACTGCAGACATACAATAAATTCTCATGCAAAAGGAAAAAAAGACTGAAATGACTCCATAATTATTCATTTAAAACTTTTAACAGTCTTGAAAAGATTTGCATTATAGCACTTAAGAAGAGATCTCACACCCTGATAATAATTAGCATATTACCTGATGGTATTTCTTCAGTATGTTGTGCATTTCTGCTACATCTTCACTTGTTATAGTTTTGATGATGTATCTTTTGTCGTAAGACGTATGAAAGCGGGCACCGCTGCGTGCTTGGGAATCATTGGCAAGGGGTGCACTTCTTGTCAATGAATTCTGTCAATTGATTTAAAAGAAAAGAAAAAAGCATCACGTCAGACAAAAATACGTAACTTTCAATTAGAACAAATATAAACCATTTACATTTATTTTTAAATCTTTTTCAATACATTTGCATCGAGCTGAATTCTGCAAAGCATGTAATCACAGATGGCATTATGTTCACAAATCACTTCAAAAATATTCTGAGAACAAAAGAATGTTTAGGGGAAGCCACTGACCATCAGTGGTTCACAAGTCATTCTCCACACTGAATGAGAATTTATTGCACTTCGTTATGTATACATTATCAGCTTTTGGGAAGAAAACATGCAGTTATTAAAAATCCAAGAGGAAGACTGTATTGCACCATAGCAGTTATAACTAGAGGATTCATCCGTAGTAACAGTTTCACGTTAAAACTGAGCAGGATTTGCTCTTGAGCTAGTGTGATCTGGTACATAAACAAGATAGATCATAGTGAGGTTTCCGAGTTCAAGTACCAGAGCTATCCCAATGTTTTTGTATCTACTGCTAAGCAAATAATATTATTGTACAGTACCGTCTTTTGTAAAATAGACCTACCTTCCTACAGACTCCAGAGGGGAAGATTAGTTAATACCTGTACAGTAGTTAGAAGAAAAACCGCTAGTGACCATTTCTAGACTGAAGCTTGAGACAATTATGCTTCAACAGTAGCAAAAGAAGCCTTCTGCTTTCTTCAGAAAATAAGAATTATTCAGACTAGATTTCTTTACATTTAAAACCAGTAAAAATAAATTAGACAAAGCATAACAACTTGCTTTTGGCTGGAAACATCCTTCTCTATCAGGGAGGATTTATGCCAATTGTTACATACTTGAATTACACTATTATTATTTTTTTTTAAAATCAGTAGTAACAGCAGTAGCACAGCCATAAAAAAACACAGCGATGTTCTAACACCCCATGCGTACTTCCATAAAAATGAACCATACTCTGAAAAGATTAAACAGGTTAATTACAGACTGCTGGAACACATCTATGTGTATGAAATAAGCTTGCAGTACCCATTTGATATATCCCTACCAGCAGCAGAAACCCCCACCCCAGCTCCTGCTATTGTTCCTCATTGTACCATACTGCACAAACAGCTGTTGCCAAACTGAAATACTCTTCCCTCCGTCCATGCTCACGTAGCGCAACGTTCTCTCTGCTAGAACAGCCATTTTCACAGAAAGTTTTAATAAAATTTTTTATACAAATGTAAACATTGCAGATTCCTTAATAGCAAAAGTTCAGCTCCAGTGGCTACAGAATATGACATGTTTCTGTGGTTTGATAAGGCACTGTGAACTAGGTCACAAAACAGATTTACTCTGGAAGAACGAAGCTTTCAGAAAGTAATTACAAATAGGCTCAGTCTACCACAACCAGGTAGCAAAGCCACAAAATTTTGTTTTCACAGGAGCTATGCCTTATTTGGATGTTTTACCATGGATAAATCTGTTCACAAGCCCTATGGACTTCAGCAGGAGCTGGACATGCAGACTCAACCCCAGTGACAGAAGGTCAGTAATGATTATAAAGTAATAGCCTCAACCAAGAGATGAGGGCAACTACAGACCCAATTTAAGAGGGCACCTGAACACATACAATTACATCTACATCTTTTGGAGACCCATTGACTTCAACAGGCCTTCAGCATAGTTAAATCTTATCCCAAGCGTGGCATGCTTTCTGAACTCAGTTTAACATGAAAGAAAAACATTTTCCCACAAGGTTACTTTGTTCAACTGAAATACTCAGGAGTAGCAAGAATAACAGTAAATCACCTAAAAGCACAGAGCTCTGCAAGGTCTTATCAGAATGAAAACCTTAATTATGGCATGTAGGAGAAATAAATCTTTGCACACTTCTCCCTGTATATTTCTAGGCTTGTGCAATGAACTAGAATCATTACTAATGCCTATGATAAAAAGTGATTTATTTCTCCATTATCCTCTCTATTCACTAAAAAAATGATTAGGGAACTGGAGCATCTCTTGTATGAGGAAAGGCTGAGAGAGCTGGGTCTGTTTAGCCTGGAGAAGACAAGACTGAGAGGGGATCTGATCAATGCTTACAAATATCTAAAAAAGGTGGATGTCTAGAGGAAGGGGCCAGACTCTTCTCAGTGGTGCCCAGTGACAGGACAAGGGGCAACAGGGACAAACTGGAACACGGGAAGTTCCATCTCAACATGAGGAAAAACTTGTTACTGTGAGGTTGATGGAGCACGGGGACAGCCTGCCCAGAGAGGTTATGGAGTCTCCTTCTCTGGAGACATTCAAAACCCGACTGGGTGCGATCCTGTGCAACCTCCTCCAGGTGAGCCTGCTCTAGCGGCGGTGTGTGTGAACTAGATGATCTCCAGAGGTCCATTCCAACCCCTACTACCTTGTGATTCTGTGATTCTATGTGGGTGCTTCCCTAATGTTAATAAATAGATAATTTTTCTAGAGCAATCAGAATACAGCTTTAGCGACAACCACTGCAGACTCAGCTCCTTCTCTGCACTGGCTTTTGGACAGCCAATTTTAACAGATGCGGGTCCTGATACCTCATCACTTCACATGGTATTGAAGATACTACAGAAGGGAATTCACGTAGTACTACAGTTATCTTTACCTGTTTTCACATGTTTCCTATTCAAATTAATTTCCCACCACTCCACCACTGGAATGTTCTCGGACACTGATGAAGTTTATTCAAGAAAACAGGTATCATAAATGGATCAAATTTTCTTAATGCTACACTTTGTATCAGTACTCCATTAATTCTCAAATTGAATCATACACAGAGTTAGTCTTAGAAATCATCCTCTGTAGAAACCCTCTCTGTTTCCAGGGCATATATTTATTAGTTTAAGATGAAGAACTCATATTAGAAGTTTAAAAAAAAAATTGTGCAAATTCAGTTACCTTCATCACTAACTAGAATACATGATGTCACATAATAATTATTTTTACTTTTGAAAAATCCTAGAGCATGGGTAATCATTAGTGTACATAGTGAATTAAACTACTGTTGAGTTATTAGGCTGTAATTCAGTTAGCAATAATAAAGGCTACTGGATTACCCTTTGTTATTGTTCCTAGCAGAAAAAGGTGCGTTATTCTGAAGTTAACTATTGCAATAAAGCACTAACCACAGTTTTCTGAATGTATTTTTCCCAGAGAACTCTAGTCTTCAAACTGTAAGCCATGTGGCATAAACCTTGAAAGCAGTTGACGGAGGGACACGCACATGACAATGACACTGGACAACTTAGGTTGTTTTGCTTTTAAAAGTTGTAAGAAAGCCTACTTGCTAGTCTGCCACTGAAGGGAAAGAGGAAGAGGGGAAGGAGGACCTGAGCATTATTCTGCAAAATTTCAAATGCTCTCAAGGTTTATTTTAACATTTTTCACCAAAAGACTTGTCAGATTTTACAGAAATCTGGGAATACTTGGTATGAATGAATTATCTTGCTAGCAAGGTTTTGACTGAGACAGAACACAAGGGAGATGCTTCTTCTCTGGATTTTTCAGTTGTTGAAGCTCAGTTACTAATTCTGTGGCCAGAAAGGGATAAAAACAAACACTTATGATTTCCGCACTTCCGAATGCTATTCCTATAACCATTTGCCCTTTTAGAATTTGTCTCCTTTTGTCTTCATAAGCACTATTTGCACAAGACAGCTCTTCTAAGTCCTAGGCCTTAAAATAAAGTTCCTCTCACTGTCCAGGAACCTCCTTTCACCCTATTGTTAACCAGGAATATCTAGCATATAGGTATATTTATATAGCAAGCCATCAAAACAAACAAAAATTTATTCAGATCTTTTCTTTCCCCCATGATAGAATATGATACTTGATGTATTTAAAGATGTGGACAGTATAGCAATAAAAAACTTAAAAAGAAATAACAGCTGTTACACTATGAGAATGAATCAACTAATACTCCTTTTATCACGTATGTCTCATTACAATTGAAGCTAGACAGAAAAAAATAGAAACTAGTCAGATTCAAATAGAAATGAATACATTTAGTCATATTTTAAATCAGCTGCAGGAAACCTTGTCAAGTCACCGATTTTCTACCAATTCTTGTTTTTTTCCACCGATAGCTGTTTTTTCTAATGGAAAGGAATTCTGCCTGATGGCTAACTATAATGACAAGTTAATTTGCAAATAAAACTATCATACCGAAAATATTGCTAATGAGAAAATAATACATCTGTAGATAATTATTTAACACACAATTTACTGTTTCCTAATGCTTTAATGGCTTAGAAACTGTGATGCATTTACTTTTAACTAGATGGTTCTTTTATTATTAGTTATCTATATCAAACAATTAAAAATGCACACATTTTAATGCATTTTACCGCATGCATATTAACCTGTTAGAATGAACTAAACCTCTAAGCCTAAACAACGGCTGAGCAGCACTGTTACATACATGCACAGATAACCAAAATGCCCTCTGTAAAATACCCTGACTCCAGTAATAAATTGGAGTTTAAGAGCAGATGTTTAAACATTAAACATGTTTAAGATAAAAACAACCCTCTGATGAAAATCCTTGACACTTTGTTTTTACTAACTTTCCATCACCGTGGTAACTCCCTCAATATAATGCTCTGTTCAGATACAGAATGTAGTTCCTTTGAGCTTTGAAAGAAGGTGGAACATGGAGGATATTATTCACATTACTATTTGCTGTGTTTTATTTTGTTACTTCCATAAGTTTATTAAATAAGTATGGCTTAAAAAGCTGAAAAAATAAATCTAATTTCATCATATTGTGCTGATCACTAGTAATTGCATTACCATTTTCTTGGCTGAGTTTTGTCTGTGGACAGCTTTATTTATAATGGTTAACTCTCACTTGTATGAACAGAGAAAAGTTCAAATTCCTTTTTAAGTAAAGCTTCTGGTTATGATGCAAAGTATTTTTCTTCTCAACTATACTAGTTATATTTGCGTGCAGTTAGAAATCAGTCTTCAATAAAATACTGTTGCCTGATCATGACAACAATGAATGTTTAAATAAAAAGATTACAAGAATTGGCCTGCACTGGCAAGTCATCATTAGCAAGTAAGATCAAGGAACAGCTTCACTGAAAGGATCAAACTGGAAAAGTTTAGGGCCTTCAAAGGGGAAACCATATAGCTATTTCAAAAATATTTAAAAAACACTAAGATCCTTCCCTTTTGATGTAGGTGAGGCTAACTTATTTGACCCAACACTGTTAAGTATAAATCAAAGCATTTTGCAACCCATTCAACCCTGCCAAATACTAACAAATTAGTAGTACATATATTAGAAGTGAAGAGATTCTTTGTGGAAAACCTTTCCGTAAGTTAACGCACAAAATGGCCAAGAAAGTCCTGCACTTCAGCCTCTTTAAAGCACAGCCACTAGTAAACCTGTAACTGGTAAGAAATCTCAGACAAAAATAAGACTAACACCACATGTGATCTCCAATATGCACTTTACACCACAAAGACTGTGAAAAGTTTGTGGAGTTCTTCCTTTTAAAATTAGATTTTACACATATCTAGATAAGTGAAAAAGTTTAACCCCAGAATAAGTTATCTAACCCAAGTTTTTAAGTCAGTCGCTTTTATGTTAATGCAGACAATAATAAGAAACATGTAGTAGCGCTCAGACAGACTGCAAATATCCTTTGAATTGTACTGCTCTGTAGTTCAGACCACCCTCGGACTTGCCTTTTACTGTCTTGTAAGACAGGACATGGTAAAACACCCCTGTGATCCATGTGACTTTTGCCGGAACACAGAGATACGTTTCAGTGACAATTTGTTCAAAAAGTGAGTAATAACGAGTTGTACCACACACAAATGCCTTGGACGAAAAGCTGACTGAACCCGTCTAAAGACAGCAGCGTGGAGCTCTTCCTCGGCTTCCCTGCTCAGCACCAAACTCAGCTCAGAGAGACACATCGCCATCCCCAGCAACAGTACCGCCTTCTCAGGGGAGGCGTCTGTAGTGGGCTGGGAAGGAAATAAAAGAATGAAACTCAAGCATCTCCCTCTGCCAAAAGGAAAATATAATCGGGGTTGAGGGGGAAAGGAGAGACAGAGAGAGATAGATCATGGCAAATACCAGATTGAATTCCCTCTGGCTCTGCTTCTTAATTAGGGAAAGACTAAGTGGGATATGAACAGATGGGAAATGAGCCACTCCTCACTTAGCACAGATCTATGAGCCACAAAGCCAGAATACGGCAGATATCCTTCAGATACAGGCAAAAAAACGCCCATCGCTTCTCCTCCAAAAGATACGGGTTTGATGATCTAACAACCCTTTTACCATCGTTTACTGCTACCTCACAGCACTTCCATATCGTGTCAGGAACCAGTGGGGCACGTATCTAGCTGTACAACCGTGGAGCATTAGTCACAATAAGTTAAAAAAACCCATAAAAATCACCTGCTTATACTATAGCATTAGTGAGCACAAAACTCAGAGAAAAGAGGGTCACAGTGCCCTGTCCCCTTCCGATTTTCCCAGCCTTCCCCAACTCCGCCATGGTGTGCCGCAGTCCTCTGGCACAATTAAAACATCTGTCAGCCACACATACCCTGTCCCACTTAACAGCTTCACTTAGCAACTCACTGCAAGTCTCCTGCTCCGATCGTGCGTGTTCCGCCAATTCCCCATTCACTTCTCATTTGTGAAGTTTTAATCTTGTGCCTGCTGTTTTTTTTGGTCTCAGGAGAAAGAAAAGGTTTTGTACTTTTAAAGTGTGAATACTTTTATGAGGTCATTTAAAGACTACGTTAAATTACTTGTGTAATTACTTATACAACTGCAGACACATTTAACATGCCAAGCTCAGAGATATCTCTACTAGATAAATTTCTTTTTCACATACCTCCCCCACTCTCCCAAATAGTTTCCCTCTGAGAAATCACTGGCTGGAAGTCTCACTACTCTTACATAAATCAATATAAAAAAATATCACCTATATTACACTGAGTAGCAGGCAACCAGAAATACTCATCTGGTCTTCAGTGCTGAGAGGCTACAAATCACAAAGAATTTGTCCCCTACCACATAACTAATTTTTGATAAAATAATAAACATACAGCTTTAAATACAAATGGGTAAAAGCCACACCACTTACTAGTAGTTCATTTCCCAAAGAGTTCTGATACAAAAAGTTAATCAGCACACCTAAATTACATGTCATCATTTCACCCAAGAACAGCATATTCTCTAATAAATTAACTGAAAGGTTATTTAGTTTTACTGTAGACCCAGTCTTCCCTCAGCATCTCCTTCCCAAGCTCTCACCAATCTGCACAGTTTTATTTCCTACAGTAAAAATATTAGGTACAGAAAAAGGTTTTTTCCACAGGATCTGATCCACAGTTCTCTGAAGTTCACAGGAGCTTTTCTGGAGCCTTCAACCGAGTTTCATAAACACAACACTATCACTACCCATCAGAGGCCACTTGGTTTCACCCAGCCATTCCTAAACTGAACTCCAATCTCTGCTTTTGGTCAAGGTACAATGTCCTTAAAGGCAGTCTTGATTTTTTCAACTTCAAAAGACCAAGATTCACTACTATAGTTTTTTGAGTCTTTAATCATCTGTGTTGCTGAAAAGGCGAGTCTAATTTTGAATTTGAATTATTTCCCAATCATTCCTATTTATTCTTTCCTAAAGTACCTAGTATTGTTTTTCTGTAAGGACACTCACATATTACTTACTTCTCAATTCTAATTTTTGCAAGTGCAGCAGGTCACTCTGCCTCTCCCACCACAAGGCATTCTCTATGTCCTTAAAGTCCTTTGATGCTATTTTTCTGTATTTTTTCTGTATCTAATTTTTCAATATCCTTTTTTAAGACGACAAGCATCAAAACTATATATGGTATTAGCATCAGGTATAAAATAAGCAGATGTTAAAAACACTAAGAGCTCTTTCTGGTCTTATTTTTTACCTTCCAATTTATCCACCCAAGCGTCAGTTACTCCTAGTCAAGAGCTCACACTAGCGTTAAATCCTTGTCCTCTTTGCCCTCTTATTCCTTCTCAGAGCTAGTACCTCCCTGAACGCAGCCTTCCTCTGTAGTTCTGTGATCCTCTTTATCCATATAACTATTCATCTGACCATATTAAAAGGGTTCTCATTTGGACAGGCTCAGAATGCCTGGCAAAGTGGGTTTTGTATAAAATCTTTGTCTTCATCCCACTTTGCCATTTGGATGGATTTTGCATCTTCTGCAAGTATTCACTACATGAAATGTCAATTGCTCATTGACAATTAAATTTTGACTGTTGTAATGTAATCATCTATTATTTACATAATTTTTATTTTTTATTATAAAGCCTCACAATAGTTGGCATTTTAAAAATTGAAGTCACAAAATATCAAGCCAAATACTTTGTAAAAGGCATCCTCAAGAGTCCTTAGAAGCCAGCTAAAACACCATTTAATGCTTTATCCTTTGAAAGTCTATTTTTATCTTACACACTGGTCAATAAAAACAGCAGCCATTTGTAACTAAGTAACACTACTGATATTATTGTTATATCAAAAAAAAGTAAACAGATTTCCACAGAAACTTTGGTTGTTTCTAAGAGCAACAAGTTAAGTTGTTTGGAGCTATTTTTTCCAACTGAAATCATTTTTGTGAGAAAACACATGGAGCAGAGTCACTAAAGTACAGGAAAAGCTTGTGGTCATCCCCCCCCCTCCATAATTGCAAGCTCTATTTATGACTGGCAAAGTATTGCCCTCCTCTTCAAAGACGAACTGCTGGTGAGGCTCTTCCTCCTCTGCCCTCATTGCTTAAAATGTTCACAGCACGGATATTTATCTCCACAGTGGGAGGCCAAGGATTAGCCACAGCCTCCAAGAGGGTGGAGAGATTTAAAGGTCAATTTAATTAGCTCATTCTAATCTCTCACACGTCTAATGTAAATGTCATTGTTTTCTAACTGCTACTTTAGCAGACAAGATTATATTTTAGAAACTCCGAACATGTGAAGTATGTGTTGGATGTAGTACAAATGTTTGGTATAACTAATCTAAAAAGGGAACCTAATTGAAACTGTCACTGGGTCAGAGCTTTTCCTAAAACAGAGAAAAAGGGCAATAGGAAAATTCTGGTGATAAAGCACGGGGAGCTTTAGAAGAACAGTAATCTTTCAAACTGACTGGCTTAACAGCTTCTCATTGATTTAAATCTTTCCCATTTCACGATGTCTGGACAAAGGCAAACAACAGTTTCTGGTACTGTGATCTCATCTGAAAGTCATGGAACGCTAAAATGAGCTTCACAAGCCCAACGTACCCTAAAGACAAATCAGATCACATCCCAGGCTATTTAAGAGTGCCTCTGGGCAAGCTTTGCATGAACGAATAGGCAAAAACAAGTGCACAGATGATGCTCTGTGATGACTGAAATCATAGGTCAGTGGAAAAGCCTGGCAGTGGTTCATCGCTGCTAGAGAATTACGTACACACGGTCTGGCTGTTCTTCTGTGACAGCAGTTACAGTGGTGCTGCCTGGCCCATGCACAGCTTCTCATGCAGACAAGCTTGCAGCTCCCCTCAACCTTCTGTTCTTTTTACAAGACCTCAGGAATCATGGATACAGATGAATTAGACCTGGATTACTGATTCAGAAGCATATTAGAGAGAGATGGTGTCACACAACTGCACATAGCTGCTCCAAGTTTTTTTTGCTGGAATTTGAAACACGCAGCCCACTTCTGGGATGGTGTTCAGGACAGTGTTTTCCCCATGATTTCTAAGAAAAGAAAGGCAAAGCGCTAGTGTTTTAGTGTAAAAATAGACGCACCAAACCCAGAGACGTCTGGTTTTGTCATATGGGGATGAGTAAGGAAGACTTTTGGGTTTACTTTATATGCTGGCACTGTGCATTCTACCATTGCCATTGAGCAGGTTCATGTTTGGAAACACTGATGAGGAAACATGACCAGGAAACACTGATCTCTGACACTGGCATGTGTTTAAGAAGTCTGGCATGTAGCAAAGCGTACCTGACCACTAACATACACCACCATCACATTCAGTGTCGCATTCAGGTGACATCTCCTTGCCTTTGGCAGCTGTATGGACAATACTGCGTGATGACTTTTTGTCAGCTCAAAAGCAGAGCTCTCAAAAGACACGTGGTGAATGTCATGGGACTTCCAAAAGATGAAAACAGAACACCACTGGTCCTAAAACACCACTGGTCCTGTGGTGCACCCATCAGAAATAGAGTCCCTTCTATGATCTTGTTAAGATCTGTATGTACACACTGTGAACACCTATGAACATTTATAAGCAAGCTGTATTCAGGGAGTGATTACTGTGATGAAAGACGTGAAAAACTTTGACAGAGAAAGGCAAAACACCAACTTTTTCTTCTTCTGCACTGAGCTATCCTTCCAGGAGAAAGGTTATGGGTTCCTTGACTTGGTCGAATGAAAGTTTAATGAACAAACTGTGATTCTTTCCTAAATCAAGTAATCCTATTGAGACTGTAGGTCTGGAATCGGAGCCATCAGCTTACAACATGCACTTGCTTTGGAAAGACTTACAACTCTTTTTTCTGGGACCCTCTCCCCTTCAGCCCTGCAAAGCTTGACTTGATGCCTCACTTTCAACGGCCACCTCCGTAAGAGCTCAGGGAGCACCCATCAGTTCACTGTTTTGATGGTGCCAGCACATGCTAAATAGCTTTTTTTGAGTTCGAATACCCAATTGTGAATTATACTTAGTTTAGGCAAAGAACTGCTGAAAGCAAAGCAAATTAAATGTTTTCTCTAGGGAAAACTAAGAGAAAATGGAGATTAAAATTTTTGTTGCCATATTATGGTTAAGTCCCACAGTCACTAAATTCTTATTTGGTCTCACACTTCAGACACCAAATCCTAGAACATAATGTTCACATTGCAAACTTCATTTTTTACATGCTGGAAAGACCACAAATGCAACAGTTTTTATTAGTACAGCTGGCTCAGCACCTTACTACCTTTACTGCCTATGCCCATGTCAAACAAGACGTCACCAGTTCTGAACATGTTGGTGCCAATGGCCATTTGGGATTCACAAACTGTATACTCTGCTACAGGTACCTCATCTGACAAATGAACTCAGGAACTTTTTATCTGCTGACAGACTTACCATGCTAAAATGACCAGCACAGGCATTTTCTTTTCAAGGCAGTTCTTGCTTCCATGATTTTTTAATGCATTTTATTAAATATTCAATGCAAAGATCATGTCTTCAGAAAAAGATCCAACTCCTAACACAGTTGCTGCTGAGATATTTATTGCTGATGTTGTCTGTACTTTGATGCTAGAGGTGGCTCGTTCCTTCCCAAACCAAGGGCCAATTTCAGTTAGAAGTACCAGGAGAGTGCTCTGATTTGTATTTGTCTGAAGAAACATATCATCTTAGATTTTAAGCTCTTAATATGATGTCTTAGGATCAGATAAGTCACACAAAATGAGCAAAAATATTCATGGGTTGAAAAGAATTTTGGTGATCTGAAGTTTAGATACTTCAAAAGAAAATGATATTAAAGGTTGACTCCTGAAAAATTAAACTAGAATTTGCATTATTTGCCTGATGCCATATTAGAATCTGGACTACAAATCCAGATTTTCTTTAATACATCCATTTTCTAATCCCCATTTTTAATTTTCTCCTAGAAACTCTCAAGTATTTTTCTGTCAATGTTAGGAGAATCTTAAAGATTAGGGATTCTTTTTCAATGAAATAGAAGACACTAAAAAAATTTCAAGATCAAGATAATTTATCCTATCAAGCCACATTTGTCATTATTTAATGCTCTGGTTTGTGAAATTGCTCTGACAGTTCTAAAAATTATCTTCAATCTGAGATCCATATGTAGTTACTTGCAGTATCCAACAGCACAAAACAATCATCTCTTTCTCTTCGATAATTTATATGCTATGCAAGAGTTTTTTCCATTATTCAAATGCAATTTTGATTCATACTGACTAATCATCACTTGTGTTTCCCTTTCTAAGAGAGAACAGCCAGATCATTTTTAATTTGATGCAATAAATATCTTAGTAATATGTGATCCCCAAAAGGGAAGATCAGAGTCTAATAAAAGAATATTTTTGACATAAGAACAAAGTTTCTTAACCTAGACTGAAGACTTAATTTGTCATTAACAATTTTATATAGGCAATCTTTGAATAAAACTCAAGGTTTAACTAACTGCACTGTATTTTCCACATTGCTGTCCATAATAAAGAAAAAATCGCCAAAAAACCCCACTTTGACCCTGACTGAAACTTCAATCCTAGCTCAGTACTCATCAAAACATCTCGGAGATGCCTAGCAAGCTATGAAAGACAGATACATGTAGGACAGATTACCAAAGATACCTCAAAAAAAGGAGCTGGTTTTCATCATGCGAAGGGAGAGAGTCCATTTTAGGAACTGTAATTGCCCTTGCTAGAAATGGCTTGCTGTAAGGCATGAACCATATACGACTTCAGGAATTCCCCTGACACTGAAGTCAGACTGCTTGCAGGAAAAACCCCATACTTTGAGATGTAAATCTCTCTTCAGGAGTAAGAGGAGATCTCTGTACAAGAAGATCCTTATATTAATGATGCTGTATGTGAACAAAGCCTATGTGTAACGCAGTCCACAAAATTACTGTACAAAGTGAATAGCACAATGTCAAGAATTAAAATGAGTATAGCCCAGTAACTGGAGTGTATGCTACCAAATTCTTTTCATGAGATTGGGGTGTTGGGTTTTTTTTTGAGTCTTTTCTTATGAGTAAGCACTATCTACCCTCTGGAACAGCTCATCAAGGATATCTGTAGAACATTCTGAAAACAAAAAGATTTAAAATGAATGTTCTTCCTGATTTAAACTGATGTTTCTAACTAATGAACAAGATAATTGGGTTTATTTATCTAAACCAATCCTATCTTGCTCAATAATGGGAATGACATTGTTCACAATTGATTAGGACTCCCTTCCTGAAAATCATTATATAAGAAAAACTATCTAGAGAAAGTTGTTTGCTATCTCTTCCATAAGCTTTCCCTCAGTTCAATACTGCACAGGCTTTTTCCAATTCATGTTTGGCTCCGAGCACAAGACAATCATTTTAACCAATATTCACTGGAATAATTTCCTTGAAGACAAAGATTATCTGAAAAAAATTATACACAGTGAGTCTCCCTTTGTCAAATGAGATTCTCTTTTTAAATCACAGAGAACATAACATTAAAGTGAAAGCAACTTCTACTTTTAATAGGGATAATCCCTATCTTACACATAGGGTGACTTGAATTTTCGTTTATGTGTACTTTAATTTTAAAGGTGTGTGTCCATTAGAATAACAATTCAGAGTGATAAACTGCTTGGATTGAGGGGAAAAAAGAATAGTGAATGCAGACATTACCTTCCCTTGGGTCAAAGTTAATATTAAATATCTTCTGTTTTGAGCTAAATATACGTGAAATCCTAAACAGCATTGAATAATTTTTTCTAACCACTACATAATTTTGTTGAATCAAAACCCAGGGTGCGGTTGCATTTTCTTCTTTTGGATTGTTGTTTCGTTACATTGTCAAAACCCACAAACCACGTCGCTTCAAACAAGTATTTTTGGTTTTAATCTGAAAATATGGACATCTTATTTAGTGACAATCCTTTAACCTTGTTTTATTGCTGTTACGGTTGATAAACCCGAACAGCAGTATAACATAGTTACAATGGGAATTTCTGTTGTAGAACAGTGGAGGTGGAAACATTTCCCAGTGCGGTGGAACGCAGCATTTTTGATTATGCCACGTTTGGCGGTTTTAGCTAATGACAGCATCTTGTCTTCTAATACATTTACCAAAATACAACTTTGATTGCCTAGCAATATCATCACCCCATCTTCTAAAAGATATTTAGCACGAGCTGACACGGTAATTTTAAGTTTAGGAACAATGACACGTCCTTCCTCTTTGTCACGCTGATCCTTTTCCTTTGTCAAAAAAAAGGAAATCTTCATATAAAGGGATCAAATAACTCCCCACCTATTCGGTGGGGAAAAACAAAACAAGGCTCTGGTTGTTTCAGAAGCCACATCTCACACAGTGACATCACTGAAACAACCTGCTATCTAAGTGACCCAGCTGGATACAGCATCTCGTCAGTAGCGTCCAGACGTTGTTTCTTCTTCCTATTGCAAGAGGTATCACCCTGCAGTTTTCATAGCATGGCTTATGCCTGGGGAGTACTTTAATGGGAAACATGGAGGACTACAGACAGGAGAAGGGTATGAACCAGAAGACAGCTAGGGCAGGAGAAGAGGTAAAACAGAAATGTTCTGCTTGTAGGTGGGGGAAGGAGTAGAAAAAATGTAATCTTTTTCTCTTAGTTTTCCTTCAACTTACACAAAAATAGAAGCACTTTATTTCAGCACATTGTCCTGTTTGTTCACATCTGCAGCATTACTAACCTTTAAAACCTGTACATTATCACCTGTTTAAGCATTTTGAAAATGAACTTACCTGAAAGTCTTGATCGTCAATTCCAAACCTCTCTCTTAGGTTACGGAAAACCATTGGACAATATTCCTTAAATTTGAAATGACTTGGCATGTTTTCCCTGAAAGAACAGAAAACCAAATCAACTTAATTCACCTGCATATGCAATAATTAACTCTAGCGTTATGACATAATTTTGTTCTTACAAAGGGAAGGATACGGAGATTTACAATCTCTCTTCTGCTTGCTTTTTTTTTCAAAGAGATTTGGCCTCACTATGTTATTTTCTTTTCCTTTACAATGTTTAATAGATTTACCATATTTGTCTGTAACAAGCTACAACGTAACTGGATGAAACAAACACAAGATATATTTTGATGACTTTGGAACCTGAACTGAAAAGCAGAAAAGAATTTTTTCCCATCACCCTAAAACTACTTCAAAGGTGACATCTTAGATTGGATTATACAAGAATTACTACACCATCTGTGACACCAGAAAGTATTGACAGTGCCAAAGCTTCAAGAAAATTGGACTCATTTAGTACAGGGCTAATTTTAATATCCCTGTGTTAATGTCAGACTTACACGTGAGAAAAGTTATTTTGACCTTTGCCGCAGACCAGAAGACCCAAAGTAGCAGAATTTTTCCTTTTACCAAGTATAATCTTCAATAAAATTCAGGTTATACACAAAACAGTATTAATAGTTTTGTATGTCTGTACATACTGTTCACGGAGCATTTTGTTTTTAAGAGATGTAGATATTACATGAAATGATCTTAATACTTTTGGAGCTTCTGTATGATTGGTATAATTTCCTACTATGGATTATAAAACCTGAACATGATCAGCTTGGATATATGCTTTAAATTCTCATTTCTAATGAGAAATTTCAAATTCAAATATTTCATTCAATAAAAAGTATGTGCACATGAATGTATGTTTTTAGAAATACCCAAATAAGTGCTTATATCAGCCATAAATAATCACACCAAGAACGGATCACCTCCAATATGTAAGATACTCATAAGGCAATAATAAACCATATGGAGGAAAAATACTACCCAACAGCCCCTGCTGTTGCTTTTCAGAACAGCACAGATGGTTGTTTATTCCAGGATTAACTTAATCATCAAAACTTCAGTCCCATCAACTGAAAAATAACAGAGTTCATGGTACTTCATAAAAATATCACTATCCACTATCTAAAAAGATTTGTTACTTGTACTTACTTGTTGAAAAGGTGATTGTCCACCTTTATCTTTGAGTATGCTTTGAAATCATCTGGCATCAACATAACAGGGATTTGAACATGGCTCAGTTCATTGATCTAGAGAAAACAGAATATGTTGAGTTGCTGGTGTCTTTGCAAAGATGCTGCCTTATATCTTACTTACGAAAACATTATTCGGCCTACTATTTCTTGTGTGTGTGTCCCGAGAGTGAATGTAAGTAAAAGAAGAACGCAAAAGCAGACTTTTTTCTTTCCAGATTAAATTAATTCCAGATTAAAAGCACCAGATTGATGCTTTGGAAAAGAAGAAACAGCATTCCATATTTATACTAGTGTCAGTAAAAAAAGTGCTTCAAAGCACACCTGGAGAGTACTTTTTCTGAAAGGTCAATGAGGATGTCAGCAAAAGGGTCTTTAATCCCACCACTCTGTTCTTGTTTTGTCAACTAAGATATACTTTCCAAAGGTAACTCAAATTCTGTGTTTCAAACAACTACTTAGCTTTGCAGCTTACAAGCTAGTCTTACATGGCTGTGTCTTCAACGGCTTAGTGAAAATAAAACGAAATTTTGCTTACATGTGAATGCACACTTTGGGCTCAATAAGCAGAGGATTGTTTCTTACAGTAGTGCAGACCTCAGCCAAGTTTTTGCGAGTCACAGCATTCAGGCATTTTTTTCATTGTTCAAGTCAGACAAACTATTTAAATAGCTACATTTTTGCTCAGAAATAGATGCAGAAGTAAGCTCTAAGGTTGTCCTTATTTTGTTGTATGTATGGGGACCATGTGGCTTTAATTTTAGTGTTCTGGCTTTGAAATACCCTTAAGTCTTAAGATCGGGATTTTTCATATATATTTAAAATCCACTTATGGCCACATTTTTTTGACAAAATGTAGACAACTTCACTGTTACCTAGTTTGTGGGGATGTTTTTATTTCTGCATCTACTGATCTACCCTTACTTTAGTAAATTTTAACTAAAACATGATAAACAGAGAGAACAGTGAGTTTGCAACAGTGCTTTCAGCTCATGAATGAGATACTCATTACAACAGCAGTCACCAAATACCCATGACATACATTTTACCTATGTTCTTATGGTGGTCACGCATCTCGATTTACCCAGTCAAATATTTTTGCTCATGCGGAGCACATTTTGCTTCAGCAATTTTCTCCAGGGTTTAGGGAGAAAACCCACTCTGTATGAATACAAATGTACACTAGTGGCGGACAGAGCGGTGATCCTCTGCTCTTAGCATGACTTATGCAATGCTGTTTTCCAACTAGGAAGCTGTTAGTTGCCTGTAAGTGCTACCCTGCTTAAGAGAGGCTTTTGGAGAAACCTTCACTGAAGCAGCTATAGATCATAAATATTGGAGGGGAAAAAAAAAAAAGCACTCACTGAAAGTATGATCTTTTGCAGAACTGCAGCCACACAAAATAAGAAAACAGTGAGGAGCCTTTCAGCTCTTAAACAGCAGAAAGCAACCAATGCAAGCAGGCAGGTCAGGCAGCCTCATCACTTTTCAGTACCTTCAAGTCCCAGTAATGTTCCCTGTCATGTCTCATTTTTATTATTCAGACCCCTGCAGCCCACACGAAAACTGACAAAACAGGTTGAATTTACTTTACAGAATGCTTCTTCAGAAAACCCTGAAAAGCTGTAGATAGAGGCATGGCAGTTATATAGCAGAGTGGAGAAAGGAAACAGGAATATGTCTGGGATGGGCTGAATGTGCTCCACTCCTTGGTGTTGTAGGGAGAACCTTTCCTCCTTCCAAAGGAAAAGAAAGAAGAAACGCCAGTAAATTTTTGAAAACACAGCTGTACAAACGTAATAAATCATACTGACACCTCATTAAATACAACATAAAATAAAAAAATGTTGATCGAAAATCACTACACCTAACATACATGGTCTTTACTACAGTTGATATCACTGCACATCAATCTCACCCTGAAACCACAGGGCAGGTTCATGAGTCTGCAGAACTAGTACAAATAAAACCAGAGACAAGTAGATATATTACGCAGAGATATGAAACTTCAGATTTACTTAAATGGAATTACCTACTCTCTTAGACTGCCAGATACAACAAATTTCACCCTTGAAGGAGG
Source organism: Psophia crepitans (assembly GCA_013399095.1). Classification (NCBI taxonomy): domain Eukaryota; kingdom Metazoa; phylum Chordata; class Aves; order Gruiformes; family Psophiidae; genus Psophia; species Psophia crepitans. The sequence continues at coordinate 210,396 of VWZZ01001894.1, forward strand.
GATAACAGAGACCTACATGCATTTCCATCCTAGCCGAAAGAGATCCCAAGGAATTTTCCATTGAATACTGTCAATAATGCTGAATTCTCACATCTTTGAATGACCCATCTACAATTTCCAAGTTTGTTTGAATATTTGGATTTTAGATTATCAGAATTTCATTGATCAAATTTTCACATACATTCACTTTCTTAAAAGTTTTCCTGAATACACCTATAGAATTATTTTCACACTGTGAATATTTAAACCTGTGCTATAATGGCACAGTTCTAATTGTGCCTGTAGGCCTTGCAAATGTCATCTGCATAACATAGCCAAATGTGCTTGCATTTGCATACTTTAGAGATTCTTTTATTCTAAACAAAAAATCCAAAATAATTCTCCTAGGAAGGTCGCTACAAGATGTGAATGTACACACATCTCCCCCCATCAAATTAGGGAAAAAAAAAAAAAAGGCAAGCTAACAGATGTTCTCGGTTTGGGAATTTTTTGTGGGGAGAGAGAGGAGGGTTGGAGGGGTTTTTTGGGAGGATTAGATAATGTTTTGGGATTCACTAAAATCTGAGGTATGTAAAAGAAATTACTTTAATATTTTAGGGGAATCCTCTCTATCAGGAGAGGGGAAAAAAACCCAGCAGGTGATGAACACACAGTAGAAATGACCTTTGGTATAGCACACCAGCTGAGTAATGGCATGTCCCAGCGGCACAGGCCATTAATTAATTTAAACCTTTCAAGTATGAGGTTTGGTTCTTTGTGCAGGGGTACATTTTTAGGATAGATTTGATGAGGCCAGATTGGAAAGCGTGCACAAGGCAGAAAGGAATACCCATGTCATTAGATCTTGGTGGAAACTGAAACCACATTGCGGGGGGAAGGGAGAAGAAACAATATCCAAAACTCCCCCACAAACAGCTCTTGAAAAGCTGAAAGAAAAGGGAAAGGTCAGAGGGATCAATTCGCCACTTTGCCATCAACATGTAAAGAAAGAGTCGTATCTGAAAGGCACTAAATATGAAACACAAAGAAGACATTTTGAGCCTTCCAACTAATCTCAGATTAAAATATTGCTTCTTTTCCTCTGTGTTTGAAAGTCAAACGTGACACAAAATTTTAAGTAAGATGCGTGTGTACCTTTGCCAAGTATCGTACGCACCTCTTCGTGTTACCAGTTAAATACAGCTCCCTTAGCACGAGCAAATTAAATGTTACTGCGAGGATGAAAGTTCAGTATCCCCAATTACAACAGAAACTGTGTTACAATAGCTGTAATAATTACATAAGAAGTAAGAAATATCCATTTTCCTCTAAGGATTGCTTCTGAATGTAACAAAATCAGAAGCAAGAAATAATTTCCCACAAGAGATAATCATGACGCATAAGTGAAGCAGAAAGAGCTCACTGGACAGAGGACTGACTTGTTGCTGAGGACTCAGGATCAAACATTCATTTAATTACAACTACTTCTAAGAGAACTCATGTTTACAAAACATCTCTACAATAAATATATGTACATCATACTGAGACAGTAAGTTCTTTCAGTCCTGCAACCTACATCTTTTAACTGCCTTGATTTGTTGTTGCCAATATGACATTTTCCTGCAGTTCATCTCGTTATTTGAAACAGACAATGCTTGCTGTATCTTTGAGGAATTTAAATCTTACATAATAGCCTCAGAGATTATTTCAAATATGAATAAGATTTTAGTTGCACTGTAACCATGCATATTATGTATAAATACCTCATTATTAATAACATTTGTAATTCATGCACACAAGATATCAATAAGTGACCCAGAAACCCCCTTTTAAGTAATCTATTCAAATAGCTTCTGTGACACTGGTATATAACCAGGTGGTTATGCGAGATGGAGACATCCCCCACAACGTATGAGCTTTAAGAAAGAACAACTTTAAAAGTCTTAGACTGGCACTGACCCTTTAAAGACATAGGACAAAAACATGTGGCTGTAGGGTTCTGCTCAGAGCTGTGCCTCGGTCATGGCAGGTGGGAGGGGGCCGAAGCAAAAGGAGGCTTTTAGGCAAAAACCGACTGATTGCAACTCATTTTGCTCCTGCAGGTTTAGGATTGAATTCACACTGTCAGGAAAACAGAGGTTGTAATTAAACTGCAAATAAGGGAATAATAAAAGCCTACTGGACATTGAATAAATAGTAAGACTCAGCTGGTAATGATTCTGAAATTAGCACACAGAGAGGTGTTCCCGCAAAGCCATCTTATACTGGTGACATTTCAAATAAGCTTCTCTAATTTATATGATTTCAAATCAAGCAATGAATATATCATAAATTGTTAGGCATTATTAATGGCCCTTATTTAATTCAGATACATTCACCCTAAACACCACATTACTAGGGCAATGCATAATTAAACATTAGTTTTCATTCTGTCAGAACATAAGCAGCAATAAATTGCTTGTATGCAAAGCAGACAATGAGATATTTCAGCAGCATATAATAAAGGCAATTTACAGCATATATTGCATGTTTAGCCAGAGCAGCCAGAACAATGATCCTGTCCTCCAACAGATACAAGCTGATGCCTATCACTACGATGCTGCAGCAAGAAACCTGTGTAATGCATTACAGCTGGTATTATTCATAGAATCACTGAATCTTTAAGGTTGGAAAAGACCTCTAGGATCATCAAGTCCAACCGTCAATCGCTAAAAGAACCCCAACAATAACAAAAGTACAAAATCAAAGAAGCCATGAAAATCAATGTCCAAAATTTCAGCCCACGCACATCACAAATCCCACACAGACTACTTAGCAATGCCTAGTGGTTCCTTTCGAAACTCTTCCTACTTAAAGCCTTCGTTCTGTATGTGGTTTCTTCTATTTAATATCTGAGCTTTAATACACAGCGAAGATACTGTTTCCTTTTAATTTAACACAGCCTGCCAGACCTGCTGGATGAAACTGCGGAGGGAATTAGATGTTTTCACACTGAACAGCTTGATAAAACATCTCAGTCGCAGTTATGGCTCTTGGCAGTTTCACACACAGGAAAATCCCTGCTCCTGCTGGTGCTGGATGAGGCCGAAGCCATGAAGCGCTACTTTCTTTTCAGCGCTGTTTATCTCCCAGCTCTCTCCCTGAGCTGCAAGCCAGTGCACAGCAGCCTGTTCTGCACAGACAAATAGGCTACAACTGGTTTGTTACTCTGAGAGAAAGTCAAGTGCATTTTTCATAAATTTGTGTATTTTTAAACACGGATTTTGGAAGAAGTGGGAGTGGAAGAGGCTCTGGAAGAAACAAATTATTGAGGTCTAAAAACAGAATTGAACTTTTAACACAATCAGCAGTTCTGAGATTTCTACGTTCATTGTGTACTTTCTGCACCTCAGTTTCTTCTTTGGCAAGGAAACTTGTCCCGAGCACTGAAGAGAAAAAAAAATCAGACGATACAGAGCCACCATTTTGACAGGGCCACAGGCTTCTTGAAAGGCACCCTTAATTCATTTACCGGTAGGTTAGTGCTTATAAAACCAAGCCTACTGGCTTCTAATGGATTGCTCTTACAAAACAGGGCTGGAGAATAAGAACACAACAGAGGAAAACTGTTGGGGGTATAAAATTTCACATTTAGGAGACTATTGCGCTGTATTCTTCTGGTACTTTCTTGATAACTGAACACCCTGCAGGTCTTAGGAAAGAGAGCATTTTCCTGATTACTAAAGCACAATCACCTGGAAGATAAAGTTTCTCAACCTTATTCATTCTATTATCCTGTAAAAAGCCATTGCCAAAGCTGTTGCTATTTTGCCAGGAGTAAGGGTTTTGGTTAAAGCACAAGGGGCTGGGTGGTGACAGGCAGGGCTGTAAGCAGACATTTACATCCCCTCCTTCCCAGATGTGGAACCGGTCACAGTGTCGCTACCGGGACAGTAAACGCCTTGTGTTGAAGTATAAACTGAAAGTGAAGTGATTATTTTACAACTCTTTGAAATCTACCTTGAAGGGTCTGAAAAGGGTGGATGAGGTCAGCGGCTAATCAATTTTGTGGAAGACATTTGCCTGTTACAGGGCAAAACCATCATTTGATAAATGTCATTTGACAGTTTAAATTACACTCAAAGCTATTCTTGCAAGAGAAATAAAAGGTTAAGCTAAGTTCTGCTGTAGAGAAATAAATCAGTTCAGCAAAATACTCCTTAATTTGTTTTAAATGAGGTTTTCATCATTTCAATCACAGGAAAATTAATCTCTCTTATTTTTCCCCCTAAAAGCACAAGGTAAAAAATATCTACCCAGACTTTTTTTTTATATTTTGCTTTATACACAATGTTCTAGGAGTTCAAATGGCATAGGAGACTTCTCCTATATAAGTAATTTCTGGTTACCTTTTCAGAAACAAGTCCTAAAATTAAAGCAATTACATGACTAAGAAAAACACAGGGTAAAGGAATTTTCTCTGAGTCTTTAGGACCATTTTAATTTAAGGTACATAGAGGAAAAAACCCAAACCAACATAAAAGCCTACCTAGTTTCCAGAATAATAGGCATTGAAGTTTTACATGTCTCAAAACATCTACCAGTAATTACTAGAGCAGCTTCCAGGACATGGTCTAGTAGGCATGGTGGTGTTAGGTTGACGGACTTGATGATCTCAGAGGTCCTTTCCAACCTTAGTGATTCTATGATTCTATGTTTTTACAGTTTAGGTGATATCTGTCACTAGATTGTTGGCTTTCAATGAAATTCCATAATCTAATGCTAGAAAAGTATGCCCAATTGAACCAAATGTTTTTCAAATTACCCTAACGCAGAAAGCCATACGTTTCCCAAAGTACTAAACACACTTTGCAAAAATATTCAATACACTTCATGGATTTAGAAATTCTGAGAAATGAAAACATGAATTACAGCTTTTTAACTTTTTACCAAAAAAGGAGGAAGACTCTTCTGAAGTTTTGAATTAAAACAAAACAAAAAATTTCACAGCAAACCCCAGATGTTTTCCTGAGACTTTTTAGTTGCTGTTTTCAACAGTACAAGGATATCTTTGGGGAGGGAAGGTCTGTAGTACATCCATCCATGTGGAGAACAGGATATTGTGACATACCTGAAAAAGCTCCGAACAGGATATTGTGACATACTAAATACAGTCCCAAAACAGAAGGAAAAAAATAGTTTTGAAGAGAAATAATTTCTTGGTGTTTATCTTTAAATTTGAAATATCAGGGCCCCAAATCTAAGTTTTTTAAGTCTTTCAACTCTCTTGGACATTTGCACAGCCTAGAAAATCAAGAACATCTGCTGTATGCTGTCTGACAAGCATAAAGCCACATTTCTACAGATTTGGTTAAACTTCTGTGAATCTGCTTACACCTTTCAATGAGTGTAAAAATTAACACTTTGTAATGTGCCAAATAATCAAAGACCAAATATAAATTAAGTGGCTCAGATATAATGCCTGCCATGATAATCCCCTGTTCTCCTAAAAAGATAGGACACATGCAATAGTGTATACAGAGACACTAGTGCACATTAATGAAATGGAAAATAGAGTAATAGAAATATGACTTATTTGTAGTGGAGATTTTTGACATGCAAAACAGTTTGAGTAGCAAATGGCATAAAAAAAATAAAATGCTGTCTCAGTCCAAAAGGAAACTGTAAAGCAATGAAAGTCCTTCAGATTTGGATGAGTTGTGATGCATACAATACAGATGAGCTCATCCTTCCTTGCTAATGCAATGGTTAAGAAGAAGACAAGACAAGGCATACAGCTCAGACAACAATTTGCAAGCTATTAGCTAGTGGCCTTGCCACAAATTTGATAGAAGAACATTTTATTTTTTGACCAGAAATATCTCAAGTCATCTTCCTTAAACAGCAGTTTGCATGCTGGGAAGTTGACGCACTTTAGTACAATCTTTCATTGCAATAGGTATCTTCAGTTATCTGAAATACTGATTTAAAATACACATACTTGTCCCAGGGTCTGACAGCAATCTGGTCTGTATTTTTCTAAATAGAGAATAAAACACTTATCTGGCAACAGAGAAACTTTAGTTCACTTGGATTTGTCCTGAAAGCTTCACAAGAGAATACCTAAACAGAGAAGGATGCTAGGAGGCACCAAGTATTTACTTATGAAATAGGGAAAGGTTTAATGAAACTAAGTTCAATTCTATATATAAAGTAATACACAACTCACAGATAAATGTTCTGCTGATTTCCTAAATGATCTATTATGGATTCTGGAAAAAGAGTTCAACAAGCAGAAATAAAATTAAATCAAATTACACTTAAATTCCATGAATCATGTTACTCAGATTTGGACAGCAACAAAACCGACCAACCAAACAGAAATCAGACTTAAAGGAGTCTATTAAATAATGCTCATCTGTCATAGAGTAGTTAAAAAAAAGCTTAAAAGAGCTTTTAAGATCATATTTTTCAAGCGTAACTTTTCTGAACAAGTAAAATGAGTCCATGCAGTTTAATGTAAAATTCCAGCACTTGAACCAATATGGAGATGCCTTACCTGCATACTACGACTCCGAAATGAAAATAAATAGAGAAAAATTGTCTTCAAAAAGCAAGGCAAACTATAATGGGAAAAGAAACCTAAGGAACCATTTCACATAGAACACATACAACTCAGCTGCTTAGTTAAGAGGAAGGCTTTAAGAGCATCCTGCCTAAGAAGGACAGACTGGGATGGCTACAGAATAAATGCCATAAAGCAACAATTTAAGGCATCAGATGGGCTTCATTTTTGTTCAGAGGCAATAAAAATGTAGAAAAGCCAAATGTTTTAGTTAGTTTTACACTGGCATAATGAGGGTAATGATGTTGTTATTATCATCACATCATCATCATCATATTTATTTATTAAGGAGAAGGAAGACCAACTTGTGACTAGGCTTTTTGGTAACACACTTGAATGTGCAGTCACACATTCCAACCACACAAATACATTATTTTTCAGGAAACTGTTGACTTGTGAAAAGTTGACATTAAAACGTCATTCCTTCTGGCCATTTCTGACTATGGATTAGGTGAAGGCTGAAGCTGTGAGGCGAATTTTCTGAGAACAGAAGCAATATCATTTGCATTCTATAAATGTAATTTATGAAGTTAATTAACTGAACACAAGTGACACCAGAAGCAAGTAGATGAAGGTCATACTACAAGTATTTAACTGTTCTGTGAAGCGGTGCAGCAGTTGTTCTTGGTAACATGGACCATACAGAGGAATTGGAGTGCACAGTGTACAGAACTTGCTCTGCCAGCACATGTTAACCTTCAGCTACAACCGTTTGTTACCTCTCAACCTATATCCTCCAGGAGAAGTAATAATTTTGTGTGCAGCACCATACAAAATACCATACTAGAAGTCCAAACGGTACGTGTAGCATTTCCTCGGTCTCGAGAAATCCCTCAATTTTTCTCCCTGATGCATCCTGGTTGCACTGCATTCCTCTTGCATTTACCATGTAATTTTTTCACTTCAAAGAAGTGTAATCCCTGAAGTCAGGCTAACGGTCTGTAGTCACCTGGGAGGGTTACCAGCCTTCCAAATTTCATCAGGATGCCTTGCAGACATTTTTTTCTCTACATGAAGCCACTGTATGGGCTCTGTTTATAAAAATGCTGTCAGAGCAAAAGCAGAAGTTGTTGCTAGTCCAGACGCTGTAATGGCTCCAGGGACAAGACGTGAAAGGCCTTAAGGCCCAAGGAAACAAACAAAAAAAATAGCCCAAGCTGGGTGGCAACCTCAGAACAGCCACTTGGGATTGCTAAAGCATTGTTTTAGCACTTGCTTGTTCACCTCTTCTGTGGTCATTGTGGCAGGAATCTTTGCTCTCTCAAATGTAGTTTCTAAACACGCATTACTCTGCCCTTCTGACAGACATATTAAAAATACACATTCATTCATATACATATATGTTTATGTGCCAGTTGTTCAGTATTTGGGGAAGAACAGTATCCTGGTGTGTTTACGAACGAGCCAGGTTTTGCTTCTGCTCTGGATATCCTTTTCCCCACACAGAATCCCAGTTTATTTTGGCAGTAATGCTGTAGACAAAATTTCGTAGATTTATTATCATTTCTTATCGGATATTAACTGCCCGGATACAACAACTGCAACGTTCACATTTTGCTGCAGGCTGACTATTTAAATTACTGCCTGATATTTCACCGCCCCAGAAAACCTTCCCGGCCTCGCAGAAGAAGGGGGTGTGAGGGGAGGGCGCAGCGCGGCCACCAACAGCTCATCGACTCTCAAGCCCCATCACCCTTCCAGTTCAATTAAATTGGAAGTTGAAATGATTAAATAACTCAAGGTGAACATCTTTTTATCCCTTGACATGAAATAAAATGTAATTTGTTAAAAGCAACGTAATATAATTGCACGACCTTTTTCCTCAGTTTACGGGTCAGACTTTTGTTACGGGAGGATTCCGTGAGCTTAGGGGGACAACAGGACACGTTCAATAGGCAAGAGGAGATAAATCCACTTTCTATTTATATTTGTGATAGCCCATAAATAAAAAGCAACTCCCATAGTTTTAGAGCCGTTAATCTGAACATGCGCTGGCGTCATGGTGCCTCTCCAAAGAGATCAAACACAAATTACCAAACCTCGCCATTCAGTAAACATGGCGACAATGAAACATCACTTTTACTAAAGTAAAATAATAAAGACTAAACCAAACGGTAAAGATAAGAAATTTTTGGTAGTAGTTTCTACTACACCATCCATGGTAAGATTGTTTCAAACACAGTCAAAAAGTGTTTTCCCATGATGAGATGGTTGATGTCAGTATTTGATCAGCTGCCGCTCATTTCCTTCCCTGCACTCCAGAATCACATTTCCAAGACTCAGAGAGCAGAACCAGCCCACAGGAACTCTCTCTCATCGCTGACATTTGACTCAGGTTATGTATTGCTGATGAACAGCACAAGGAAGGCTAGCTTTTTGGCTATTTCCATAGTCGGAAATCCAAATTAAAAACATTTAACAGATTTAATTTATCCCTTAAGCAATAATTTCATATACAAATATAGGTGTTTTACAAATACATATATACGTAAAATGTAAAAATAATTTTTAAAAAGTCCTGAGCTACCAACACAAATTTTCTACCATTACTGCTAATCTTTATATCGGAAATTCTCCAAAGAAAATAAAAAAGTTGAGAGTTCTGAATAATGCACCCATTGCATTTTTGAAGATCTGAAGCCACGCAGTATCTAACAAGTAATATTTTTGGGACCAGAGGCATGAGCAGGCTGCCTGCGCAGCACAAGGGCCAGTTAACTCGACTCACAGCTGCTTTGCATCACCGCACCAGCACAGTCGATCTGGAATGTGCACCCTTTATGCCCTCCACATTCCTCTGCGCACACATACTCATTTTTCCATTTTCAGTCTTACTAAGAAATATTTTTTGAAAAACAATGTTAAAAAGGTAACACTGCCATTAGTTTTAATTTGAATATAAACCTAAAGGACAGAAAAAGAGATTTTTCTTTTGTTTTTTTAAAAGAAACTCACAGTAAAGGCTTTGCCATTTTTCTCAAGGAGACTGAGACCAAAAGCTGTCATGCTTTGTAAAATGCACCATAACACGAGAAATAACAGTAACCCGCACTAATGACTGGACTTCCTGCACCCAAGACTGCCATTAATTTCTCCTGTTAATTAATTTCTACAGTGGCAGAAAGGCAGAGTGGCTGGAGGGTAAGGTGCTGGCCCTCCAAGCCATGAGGAGCCAGAGGGAAGTAAGTACACATGCAGGAAGTTAAGGAACATGCTTGTCATTTTTCCGTCATCAGGAAAGACAAAAAAAAAACAAAACAAACCAGAATGGATTAAAAAGCTCAAGCTTTTTTTCCTCACATCTGACGTTGTGTCTCCCCCCTCCCCCCCAATTATTTATGGAACCATTGATGATCTTCTACAACAGTTGACTGAAAATGCAGTTAATACCCACATATTTTTCAGGAAATGTAGAAGAAACACCTCTACCTAGTTACAAGAAAGGACTCAAGAGGAAAATAGGTTCACTGAGCCACAGGTGTTTTCAGAAAAACAGGTAAAGGCCCGTGCTTCGAACACGCCAGCATTGCCGACATCAGCCCCAGAAGCAGCACTTCCGATCTTCCCCATTTGTCCTTGCTTTCGCACCAGCGTTTTTCCTCTTCTGACCTACGTGGTGCATGGTGAGTTGTGTGATGAAACAAAGCTAAAACCCTACCCAAACCTGCCAAAAAGGCTTTTTGTTTATTTGGATCACTTTGCCGACTCTGTGAGGCTGCAGGAGAGCAAAGGCAGCAGAGAAACCCTTCTTTGTGCAATTCCTTAGCATAAAAGGTTTGGACTACTACAGGGTTTTGAGCTAAAACCCCTCAAGCTGGAAGCACTGTCTGCAGTCTTAGATTTGGTTATTACAAGGTCAATAAACATTAATCCAAAACTGTATTTTTGAAATTTAAATGAAATTTTAACTTCAGTAACTTGTAAAATGTATTGCAAAATTACAAATAACAGTAACTTGCTCTGCTGATTGGACTTTGTTCAGTTTGCTGAACTGCAAAAGCAGCTTTGGGTAACTAACTTGTTTTTCAGGTGCAGGCAGAATATTTTCTTCATTTCTGCTCATTCAGCTAACGGAGTTGAGCAGATAGGTCACTCAGAGTTGAGAAACCAATTGGGAGTCAAAAAAGCCAAAAGGCTTGTTTTCCTTTTCTGGTCCCCTAATTAAAAAATGTTATGGAAGATGAGATCTAGTTTCGAAATCTTAAGGCATGTCCATGAGTTGAACTGATTACAGTCTTCAGATAATACTTCCTTTGTTTAAAAAAAATATTATGATGTCAAGTATAAAAATTGCTTTGATTAACTTATTTTCCACTTTGTGGATCCAGCACATTTAAGGTTGTTTTATTTAACTTAGGACAAGAATGCCGGTTTAGTGCTTTGCTTCGCAATTTATCAGAGGGAGCTTGGCAAAAGTGATGTAAAAAAGGATGTCTCTGTTAAAAAACAAATGCTTGCCTGCCAGCCCACTGTCAAGAATCTTTAGAGAAGATTGGCATCCAGCGTACCTTCCTACCTAGAAAGATGGTACTCACTTCATCATTAAATACAAATGCAAAACAGAATTAAAATCGGGTTATACATGAACAAAAATAAGTTGCTTATCCATTTAAACTTCATTTAAATTTAACCTTCTGCTTTAAAATTCACTATAGTCTTCTGCCTCAGCTCTACAGGTTCACTTCAGGAGAGCCTTGTTTGACATGTGTTTGTCTCATGCTGCCTTTTGCAGTCTCAATGGATTTCTCTAATTCCCGAGTAAACAGAATTTTATCTATTCACAGCAAGAATAGGTACAACTGCTAAGAAGTACTGAAGAAAATGAAATAATCTTGAATGCTTGGCTAAGAACTGCCATGACTAAGCCTCAGCAAGACTGAAAAAGTATACATCCTTGCAAAGAAAAGCAATTAGATCTCCTTTTACTTCTTAAAATATTGCCATTCTCTAATTCAAGGCTATACGACAAGTTTTCAATATTTGCACATTTTCCCCAGGTAAATTTACTGTTTCAATATAAAAGAAAACTCATACCAACTTTTGCATTTTTTATCAAAAGCAAAACAGAGGTATCTTACCTTGGACACCCAGATATAAGAAAAAAACCCCAAACATTTACTCCAGTGACTCCAAATAGAAAAACTTAAGGTGAGGTTTGTAGAACTTAAAAGTTTGAAGCAATTAATAAATTCTGATGTGCACTCTGTCTCTGCCGAGGCTTACAGTTATGGTTATGCGTGACCTTCAGATCATCAGTAAGCTCTTTATCAGCCAGCAAACTTTATATCACAAACTCCAAAATTTGAATTCAAACAGCAGTGAAAACTAAAAGCTCTGCTGAGCTTTCCAATGCTCATCTCTGTTTTCTTCCTTAGACTGAAGACTCCTTCGCAGGCTTCAAATGTAGGAAGGCTGCCAGCAGTGTAATGTCTTCTTGTCTTCAGGCTTTCTGTATTGTCTCCCTTCCACTTCTACCGTCTAGTATTAGATAAGCCCAGAAAGCAAGACAGATCAACTAAAACCAAGTTTCAGGATAGCTGCACTTGGCACAACATGAGGAATATGTTGTTTTTCTAGGGTCATACACCAGTTATTTAAAAAGAAAAAAAAAAAAAAAGCAAAAAGAAATGTTTTAGACCACACTGTAAACTCAATGGGATCAAGTTGACTCATACAGCCCTGGCTGGTTCAAGTGACCTCAAGTACTAACACAGATACCATCAAAGAAAAACTAAATAAATACACATACTAAAATAACATACCATCTATCTGCCAGTGCTAAAAATAGCCTTGTATTAATCTCTGCAAAAAATACCAAACGATGGATAAACAGATGCTGTTGTACTGTGGTTGCTCTAACCGTAGTAACGAATGTGCCTACCAGACCCAGGACGGAAAGACCTAGAAGCAAGAATTAGTATTTTGTTCCATGGCTGTACACCTAGGAGAGGAAAGGTCTTCCATTTCCTCCGAGATGATGGCCCTTGATCATCACTGGCGGTGCAAACAGACCATCATGGCTTAAACTGTAGAGGGACCCATCTATGGGTATTCACAAAGAACTGAGATAACTTATCCCCCTCTGTAGAAGTAGAGGTTTCATTTCTCAGTGACTCATTAATGAACTAAAACACGTCAAAGAGAACTGAATACGACTAGCTTAGATGAACCCCACATGGAAAGCACCCAAGTTTCTTCAACAGTAAGGTGAAATTAAGGACCAGCACCACCCAGAAAGACATCTAAGTTACTCTTTTTGGAGGTTTTAGTACACACGAAAATTATATATACTGGATGCTGTACTCCTGTGTTATTTTGTACTTTGGTTTACCGTCTGGAAATTATTAGTTTTATCCAGGTCATAATGAAGTTAGAGCTAGCTCTGCACTTGAAAAGTGTCACCAGTAAACCACAAGGCAGGTCTAATTCATGCCAGCAAAAAAATTGCACTTTTGCCACTGTAACTTAGTTCATCTCATGTGAGCTGGAGACTTTGGTACCAGCTGTTGTGGAAGAACTGTGGTTTCACAAGCAAGCTGAAAACACACCAGCAGCTCCTGTCTGACAGCTATACTTGCCAGAAACCAGTTCCCATTAGAAGCACAGCTGGTGGACCTATATCTTCAGCACCCAACCTTCCATGGATTTTTGGGTGCCCACTGGTCTGGTTTTCAGGATTGCCCAACAGAAACAGCTCCCACTGACTTCTGTCCAATTTGGGGAAATCTATACTCCCAAGAACTAGCTAGATGGTGTTTCTGACTGAGGTTTGAATACGAAGGCAAACCGTACCGTTGCGGATTTATTTAGGTCAAAGTTTTCAAACTGAAGTAACATTAACTGCTGTTGAGATCTCTTTCCTATGAAAACTCTGCCAGTTACAGTTAAAATAAAAATTCACAACCGATATTAGGCAAATACTTGTGTAAAAAAGTTAGCATTAAGTGATGAATTTACTGTTGACTAGTGGTACCCAGCAGGCCAATAATCTTGCTTTTGTATAAAATACACAGGTCTTATAAACTAAAGAAAGGATTAAAAAGCCAGTGGCAAAAACCAGGAAAAACTTTAACTTCAGAAAGTATGAATTATGCTACTTAGAGAATTTCCTGATAGAGCTAATGCTGGGAAGGGTGTTATAATTATATAAAAGCCACTGCTTTGTCCTATTTCCCTTTCAGAACCTCTAACCCACAAACTGTCACCAGCTGTAAGGTTTTTCTGTTGTTTTTGAAAAAAAGGAGCAATTTGCTAAAATGAAGATCACTGCAATAATCTCTTTCAGCCCCTGAGACCATCTCGGCACACCAGACATTTGAACTCTGGCTTAATGAGTGCTCTGGAGGAAGTGAAAAGTCCAGACCATGAGAAGGACTTAATACTCCACTCAGAGAGAGAAAAGAAATGCATTTGCAGTAAAATTATTGAAATGCTTATGTGGTTCTTTAACAGCATCCATCCCATCTTCATACAATTGGTCATTTTAATTTTTGTTGTAGTAGATTTCTTTGAAAGGAGAGTGCTTAAAGGAAAAATGTTCCTGAGTTCACAAATTACTGTATTTGTTTTATAGAAGCTAGGGAAAATTACAATTGTAATTTATCCTTAAAACATCCACTTTGTTGTTAACGCTTTAAAACTACATTGAAAGCATTTGGTGCAATAAAGAGGAAAATAATATCTGAAACATTAAGTAAATTGTTTCAAAGAAATTTATGTAACTTGCTTTTTACCTTACTAGAGTTACAGATTGCCTTATTTCCTTATGCTACTAATGCATCTGAATAGCAGACTGAATTTGGCAACAAAGTGCTTTTTAACAGAACGCTTTAAGTATCCTGCTTACATCAATGTCTCCTGGCGAGCAGGAAAACCAAAGGCAAATCTGGCATTCACTAGCCGAGGCGGGGGCACTTCCAAAGCAGGTTACTTGCGTGATTTTACTAAAAAAGAAACACGCCGCCCTCAAAACAACCAGGAGACACTTCAGCAGCATCTGCTTACCTTTCAGACTGGTTGCTGTTTTAGTTGCTACTCACAAGCATAAATAAGATCCAAGATCCAAACTGCCAGATTCCATTACCAGCTCACAGTTACATCTTTGGTCAAGAAGCGTCTGCAGTGTTCACAGCGAGTTGTCACTAGCCTCTTAACTTTCTCTTCTTAGTCCACTCTAACCAAAATCAGCCTTTAGTAACTCCTGATTTTCATGGGAGATTGCAGACACCGAAGTAATTTCTCACTCGCTCCACTTTCCTTCCTCCATCTTCCATCAGCAAACTTTGGTCTTCCCCAGACAGATAGTACATCAACTGAAGGATTTAACTTTAGGCTGCCTTAAGATTTAAGGCAATCGTTAAAGTTGTAAATAGTTTTTGCAACTATTAATAAAGCATCAGGGCACCAATACTTACACAGAGCAGAATTCAACTGACTATGGAAATGCCATGAGCTGAGGCACAAGGCTGAGCTGCACTGACGACGGAGATCTAGTCAACAACAAACTGAGTCCAGACTGAACTTGTCATGGCCAAGTGTTTAAATGAGGCCATAAGAAAATGCCCTTACAGCACTCCTTTCTCTGCGTTAATTCCAAGGGGAGCTGAGGGCGACTAGTTCAGTTCTAGACATCTGCTACTGTAGAGCCAGAGCAGATTTCACTTATCATTCTTTCGCTACCCTGCTAATCAAATATTTGCAAAGCACCTACTTACTGAGAACTATTATGTAGTATGAACAATTTTTGGAGACCGAGGATAAAGAGTGTTGACTTTTATGCAAAATACATTCTACCTTGCAGAGAATATAAATACAGTCAGTCACGCGAGCAAATAGCAAAGAGCACGTGCAAAGGTGCTGGGAGAAAAAACCCGCACCATCGATGCTGGGAAGACGCACAACAAGCAGGCGGCCTGTGAGCAGCTGCTCTTTTTGCGAGAACTAAGCCTGTGCAAGCGCTTTGAACTAGTAGTAACGCTCACTGCAGGCTGCGGCACGGGAAGAGAAGGAAGGATGACAAGAAATAATACAAACCTTCAGTTTTGGTCTCTTAAACTTAATTTGATGCAACTTTCATATATAAGTATGTACCTGTCAACACACTTGGACATGAAATATGCAGTGTTGTTGACAGAAGATATTTTCCTGGCTCTAAATCTACATCTGAATTACCCGTCATTTACACTGTAACTAGCCTGAGACTTGTTCTCTTTGTAAATCAGTATATTATGTTTCCTGAACATTTTTCTGATTTTTTTAAAAAATTGTATTTTACAAACAGCCACAGATTGTTATCCAGTTTTTAATAAAAGGTCAGGTAGGGAAAAGAAAAAAAAGTAATTAGCTAAAATAATGCTAGACTGGAAAGAGCAACTAGCAAAAACATTGATATCACCGATCATCATTTATATCACTTCATATCTGAAGCCTTAACCATCCCAGAAGAGTCTCCACCTAATGTGGAGTGAGTCTGATTCTTTGATTAGTATCTGATTACTACCATACATTAATTTCCATGAGCAATCTTTTATATTTCATGCACTAATTCACACCTAGTTTCACTGTAATTTTAGAAAGGCTCCTAAATATTTTAAATAGAAAATCCTGGGTGCACTATTTAACGTATAATCACATGAAGTTTGATTTAGTGAGATTTTTCTGTTCATTAGTTAGGAAACCCGAGCTACAGAAAATGAAGAGTGCTGCCATTCGAGGAGAAGCCATGCTTTCCTTATCTGTCACTGTCTGGATGAAAATATTTATTTGCAGCAGGAGCATTACCCGTGAGAAATGGTTAATGAATAGAAGGAGCTTAAACATACTTTTAGGGAGGATTTGACAGGACGTAGATCAACTCTTACAAAAAGCAACACACGTATACCCTGAGAGCACAGAGGGGAAAAAACCTGCTGCCGCATTTGTGAGGAAGCATTTTGCAACATGGTGATGAACAGCAACCTGGAAAGCGGGCTGTGCTAAAAATAACCACTATTTTCTTTTTCTGGAAAAATCAAACCACACTCAGACTCCAAAAGGAGAAATCTATACAGAAAAGTAAGTACACGACAATGATAAAGCCCTAAAGACAGTTTCTATGTGCAATGCAAACAATTCACAGATTACAAGCTGGATTTGCTCTTCAAGAAGACCAGAGCAATCCCAGGAGGAAGCTCTGCTCAGAACGCACGGTCACTCACCTCCCAGTGTCACATGTCCAGGAAAGATCTCTGCCTCTGGGCAGAGCGGGATTTAAGTCCAAACACTTTGATTTCCTTCTCCTCCTCCCTCCTCAACTTCACTCAGCAGGAAGCCTTGGACTGGGTGTGACGTATAAATGGGGGGTTGTGGACACAACCAAGATGAGTGAGCAACTATTGTGAAAAGTGTGCAAAAATTTACAGTCAGAAGAAAGATTCCTTGTCAACACTTCTTGGCATTCAAGAATGGGGACTCATCTCAATGGTGTCTTTTTTTAAATGCATGTCAGGTTCTCTTCCAAAATAATCTCCTGGTCTTCTGCTGAACCACCAGTAATAAAGGAAAGCAGCACACAGAAACTGGTGCTACAGCAGTTTTTTCACAGGTAGCCTTCCTCTCCCTCTGAACTGCCACACCAAGACATTCAATTCAAGATAAAACAAGCCAGAGCTTTGAATGAGAGAGAAAAGAAGAAAACAATGGTTTTATCTAGTAGGGCAACGGTAGTAACAGTCTCATCTGTTTTTTGTACAATAGAATTGCTGCTGATTTCAATATTCAGGTTCAAGACAAACTAATACTGTATGAAATGTACGAAGTAGGACAGGTATTTTAAAGACAAGACGTTTCAAGTAAAGGTGCCTTTGACTGGAGCCTGAAGTTCAGTGCTCAGGCATGGAACAGCACTGAAGACAGCCTTTGTGTTTGAGAGTTGGATGTAACTATACCCACGACTGTCTCAACTAAAACGCAGCAGACTCTGGTGTCTCCTGATACCAGAGAAGATGCATCGTCATCATGTTACAACCTTCTGAGGATCACAGGCTAGGCTTGACTGTCCTTTCAGCCCACAGGCTGTGGATCAAAAATATCTGCACTGATGTCTATGGAGCTGCCTCACAAACTCATGAAGAAAAGGTGGAGACGCTGTGTGTTTGTCCTCCCTATATCCAAGAGAATAAAGCCTAGCCTGCAGGCTTTGAACTACAGTAATGGAAATTCCCACTGACACAGACAGATTAACAGGAAAAGCCAAGAACTGTAGAAAGAAACTAAATGAAGGACAGAGAAGCTCACCGATAGGAAGGAAGAAAGCCAAAAAAATCCAGGCAAAACGCAGGGTATCAGTGTGATGCTCAACGTAAAACATCTATTTTTGGAGTTACGAGCTGTTCTCGGCACATCATCTGCTCAACTATCTTTGTAGTTGTGTGTGTTTCTAAATAAATAAACCGAGAGAACCAGCTTACCTGGCCTTTCATACACAGTGATTTGGAAAGGAAATGAAAGCGGACTGACCAATACTATGGGTAAAACAGCAATTCTGCATTGTAAGTAAAACACTGCAAATTCAACAGAAAAGAGCGTTATTCTTGTTCCAATCTTTTCTGACACAAATCTTGTTATTGCAAGGAAGAGTTAAGTCAGCTGCTTTCTGAATTAAATTTAACTACTTTTCTGTAAGCTGAACAACAAAAATCCTAAGGGCTCAGTAAGAAGAAATGGCAAAAGGCCCTCAAAACATTCCTTCTTTTTTTCCCTGGAAACCGTTTTCCATACGAGTCATTTGTTGTACCTAATATCAAGGCAATTTTTTTGGTCTCGTGTTGACTAAGGCGGGGAGCTGCAAACAGCCCAAGCCCACCTGGTGCATCGCCCAGCTGTGCCCCTCTCCCCTTCCTCCAGCCAGTCCCCAGCACAGGCTTTGCTTGGGCGGAGCCACAGGCACAACTGCTGTGGTTTTCCCTTCTCCTTTCAGTGAGCCAGCAGGCTGAAACGGCTCAATCACTGTGCCACACCAGTGCCGAAACCAGCACGAGACAGCAGGATGGGACAAGGACACACAGCGTGACAGCCAGCAGTGAATTAGGCAGAATATTATACCATGGTACAGTATTTCATCCTGAGCAGTCCATGCCATAACCCTGCAGTAATCCTGTATCAACGCTTTTAATTAATTTATTTCTGGTGCCAAGTCATCAACTGGATCTAACCAAGCAGTGCCTTGCCTCGAATTGAAAGGGTCTTTCTCAGCAGACCAACAGGACAGGGCTGTGACAGTCTAATATGTCAGAGCACAGTTACAAATAAGCAAATTAGCACACTTCATGAAATTTTCTGAAGCTTCAGTAGTTTGCCAAGATCTACACTGAATTCATAAAACTAATTGTTCTCATACCCAAACTGACAGTTTCAGTTGGAAAAGAATGCCAGCAACAGGTTCCTCTACATTACAAAACCCCAGACTAATACAAATCAGAATAAATATTTCCACCAAATCACTCTATAGCCTGCTTACAGGGCATTTAGTGCTCTATGTGGGGTATATTCAATGTTGTGGTTTACCTCTTTAGAAAAGTTATGTTTATTTGAAAAGATGTAAAATTGTAATCTGTACCAACTACCACATTTTCGGGTTGGTATTGAGCTCATGTAGTAAGTCCCATCATACTACCTACACTATAAACATCATGCATGATTAGTACTAGGAAAATCACATTTTGTTGAACAGTCGTGTCTCAGAACCTGATCACAGAATCACAGAGGTTGGAAGGGACCTCGAAAGATCATCTAGTCCAAGCCCCCCTGCCAGGGCAGGGCCACCTAGAGCACATCACACAGAAACATGTCCAGTCGGGTTTTGAATGTCTCCAGAGAAGGAGATTCCACAACCACTCTGGGCAGTCTGTCCCAGTGCTCTGTCACCCTCACGGTGAAAAAGTTTTTCCTCACATTAACCCGGAACCTCCTATGCTCTAGCTTGAACCCATTACCCCTTGTCCTACCGCTTAATGACACTGAGAAGAGCCTGGCTTCATCTTCCTGACACTCACCCTCAACATATTTATAAACATTGATGAGGTCACCCCTCAGTTTCCTCTTCTCCAAGCTAAAGAGACCCAGCTCCCTCAGCCTTTCCTCATAAGG
>VWZZ01001894.1:230177-272739 GCA_013399095.1 Psophia crepitans
AGGGCACATTGCTGGCTCATGGTCATCCCTCCGTCCACCAGGACCCTCAGGTCCCTTTCCCCTACACTGCTCTCCAGCAGGTCAGTCCCCAACCTGTACTGGCACATGGGATTCTTCTTTCCCAGGTGCAAGACCCTACACTTGCCCTTGTTGAATGTCATCAGGTTCCTCCCCGCCCAGCTCTCCAGCCTATCTAGGTCCCGCTGAATGGCAGCACAACCCTCTGGTGTGTCAGCCACTCCTCCCAGTTTAGTGTCATCAGCAAACTTGCTGAGGGTACACTCCGTTCCCTCATCAAGGTCGTTGATGAAGATGTTGAATAGCACCGGACCCAGCACCGACCCCTGAGGGACTCCACTAGTCACTCTGATACGGAGTTTGGTGTTTTAAGACAGCGTAACACCAAACAGCATGGAACTGCAGACTCTTTGTCAGTAAACTGCCCCTAATTTCGCTGGAAAATAAAATGAAATCAAGGAGTTTCATGAAAAATCCTGTATTTAATTACAGCACTAATCTTCCCAAAAGTTTAAAAATGCATTTAAAAGTACACCCTCCC
The DNA here is from genome assembly GCA_013399095.1 of Psophia crepitans. NCBI lineage: Eukaryota > Metazoa > Chordata > Aves > Gruiformes > Psophiidae > Psophia > Psophia crepitans. The sequence continues at coordinate 230,737 of VWZZ01001894.1, forward strand.
TCCCCCGCCCCACCGTGACAATATAAAATGCGTTAAAAGCCCCCCAGTTGGGTCAGATCCTATAAATCAGTCCCAAGCAGGTCTTCAACAAGATATGAAAACAAAAGGCAAGTTTATCAGGTTTACTCCAACCATACTTGGGAAGCAAGCTGCAAAGCTGAGAACATACACGACCTTATCAGACCTGAAATTTTACTTAGGTCTAGACAGATCCAACAGGAGCTCACGCAGACTTGTATTTAATCAGCCCCCACACGCACAGCGGTGAAGCGCTGCCCACTGAGAGCCCAGAAGGAAATCGCAGCGGTTCGTGCAGCTCGTGCGAGGCTGCTGGGTGAGGGCAGTTTCGAGATGAGCTCCCTCGCTCGCCACCGAGCACAGGAATTTTGTGGAGCAGTCCGGACCACTGCCACTTGCCTTTTCACACTCTTGCAGCTAGTCCTTGTACAGCAAGAAAGTGAATCGTGCAAGGACAACGACAATATTCAGAAATTACATCAGAAAGATGCAGTGATGACTTTTTTTTTTTTAAAAGCATCGGAGATGAACGTAGGTTAATAGAAGCAACCGCGCCGCTCTGGGCAGATGCCAGAATGATAAGGGGCATTTTCCTTCTCTCCAGTACGATGCTGAGATGTAGAGATCACACAATACCACAGGAATTGTTTCCGTGCTTTAGTTTGAAGCCAACTATCATCAGCTGACAGCATGGTAGAAATCAAAGGATCCATTTAATTGCTAACCAGTTGTTGTCACATCAGCTGGAGATGTTTCTCTTACAAGGAGACACATAATTTAAAGAGATAATGCAACAGGAACAACTTCATATTTCTTAGGGAGATGACTCTGCTCATATAGGATTCTTTCATTAACGCTACTGAATTTGCTACTTCTGTTAGATCCTTCAACCCATAAAATCAGAGGTGTATTTTGTCTACTCTGGTGCTTGATCAAACCACCACATTTTCCAAACACTTCCATGGAAAAAATGCAGAACATTACCATTTTAAGGAACTTTGCCTGTTGTTCTTTAAAACTTCACAGCTCAGTAGCAGCTAACAGCAGTATTCACATGCTCCAGCATTCCACATTTTATCCTTGGAGGCTCTGCTGAGGCTCAGCAACCAGATGACTAAAGAAATTTCTTTCCTAGTTATTTGTATCATATGAAGAGACGAACTTTTACAGACTGTGATATAAATGTATGGAAGAGTAGCAATAGGTGACAAGAAACTGAGAGGCTTGAAACTCCTGAGGTCTACCTGCAGTGAATTACAACTCCACGTTATCTCAAATGTTTCACAGAATGTAAAGAAGGGAAAGCCTTATGGAGGATTAATCAGATGAAGGTACAAAGATTCAGCCCTCAAGCAATGGAGCACCTGCTACAATGCAAACTACCACACCGAGTGAGGTCCTTCTCAGGAAAGCAAATTAACTCCTAAAACATCTACTGCCGGTAATGGGAACAGTATCCTCTTTCTTTCATTTACATCCTCTTTCTCAACATGCATTATTTTCTGGCAGAACGTGAACCCAATGCTTCTTCGGGAGGCGGCAGTTTTCATCTCCAAACTCTGAACTGCCCCTACTCATTCGACACACTTACTGCATTGCTGATAAAATTCAATCGTTTGGGCTCACGGAACTCTAAGGTTAATAAGTAACTTTTCAATATTTAAAGACAATATAAAATAACATCTATAATATACATATGGAAGCAAAACAACCAAAGTGTTAAGAAAGTTAAAGGGGGGATTGAGGCCACACAAGTGTATAAATATTCCAGGGAAGGAGAAAAAGGAAGGGAAGCACAGTCAAACGTCTCTCTCTCTCACTGCATCCCATATTTTATTATCTAGCCAGAGATATATGATGAGTAAGAAGGAAAAGGAAGGAAGGAAGAGAGGAAAGAGATTTATAGAAGGAACAAGACCCATCAGTTACGGTTTTTCTGGTACAAACTATTATATTAATACAGCAGCACACTTCAGGCAAATAGATTAACAGAATGAATTTTTTTCTGACTTCACACAGAAAGAAAAACTTCTAATCCCTTTGCTGATAAAGCTTCAAAACAAAGGAGAAAGCAGCACAGAAACATTACTACTGTGATATACCATTTGGTTAATTAGCACTTTTAACCCCTAAGGAAACAGTAAAAAAGGGAATTGCATGCTGTTTCAAGCACAAAGAGCGCGATGCAGTAAGTTTTTCTCAGGTGTTCGTTGCTAAGCAATCTCTGTCTCTGAGATGCTTCAAAAAGGATGAGAAAACTTTACTATACATGTCATTCAGAAGTAGCCATAACCAGGTATCAGAAAAATTATTAACACCCGTTTTCTGATTGTAATAGATATCTAGGAGAGAGAGCATAAATTCAATCCCTTACCGGTGTGAGCACAGACTGCAAAGTGACCTGCTCACAGGGGAACATCATGTGTGCAAAGACTGCTTGATTAAGGAAAGTCTGGGCAGCAAGTTTCTCACCTGGCAACGGCTTGTTCTTTTCTTTCTGGAGGTGTCTGAAGGGGCAGACTGGGATGGGGGGAAATGATGTGATGTGATCACCTGGTGCACAAGTCTGATACCCTCAACTGCATTCCCACGCGTGCTATGCTGTCGTAGCAGCATCAGTTCCTGCTGCAGGAACCCGTGCTCTTTACTACAGGAACAGATTCTCTTGAAGGACAGCATCCATTCTCTAAGCAAACAGTGACTGATGCTCCATTCCACTTCTGTTAGACTTCAAGTCTCTTCAAGCTATTTAACTCTGAATTTCCTGTTCCCTATGTTTTTAAGTTTCCATAGGAACTTGTGAATAGATCGCTATATTCCAAAAAAAAATTTGTTTATTGAGTAAAGGTTATGCTACAGCTGGCTCACTGTTGTTTCCTCTGTGGCCTCAATATTTAGGCTTAAAAATGAGATTTCAATGGAAATGATTGTCAGTTTGAATTCTTTCATGAAAAGCTTCAATTGCCTCCCTGCACAAGGATGTTTTTTCATTGTAGCTGGATCTGTACTAGCCATTCCCGTCGCGGGAGGAACATGGTGTCATTAACTGTCACCCACAGTGCTCTGAGGCTGCATAAACAGTCAGGCTTGTCCACTTTCTGCTCTTTTTCCATCACTACAGAAGCAACTGGAGGATCCAGACCAACTTACGTGTTAAAATATTTAAGTGCTGTTTTGTAAACTAGATTTCTTCCAGTTCTCTTGTCACAGAATGGTATTTTTCTAAACATTCATCACTTGAAAACAGCATTTAAAAAAAGTAGGCACGATAAAATTGTTACAGCTGTTATTTATGATCTCTTTAAAACTCTTGCAATATTATTTTAATCCAAATCGTCCACTGTAAGAAGAATGTGAAGATCGACTTCCTTTTAATGGCTCAAAAACATGTGCTATGAACAGTCAGTAAGAAAACTAGATTAAAATGCTTTAAGGGCAACCATACAGAACTGTAATCCTCCAGTCCAAGATAGCAAATTCCAGTGTAAAGTGATTATAATCTTAAATAGAACCATGGTACAGTCTGACCCTTTTCTACTTATAGGAAAAAACCCAAAACCACAATCCAAACTTTGAGTCAGATGCTGTCCTAAGAACCGCCCTGCACGGACACAAATTTTGCAGTAAAACTCAGCTGAGAAAATAAAACTGAGAATGATGCTGGCACTACGATGTAAATTTTCTATTCAGAAACACCCGGTCAACGAGCACTGCCAAAACAACTTCTGCTTTTTAGGTTCCAATGTATGTGGGCTAAAACGTACAGCTTATGGGAATTTAAGGTATTAAACCCCACCACCATGCACCAGCCTGCATCGATTCCTTCCCCCTAGACAAAGTGGCTAAACCTGGGCTTGTGCAGCAGCACGCTGACCTGACCGGCCGACCAGCTTCACCTCTAGACCAAACGTCTGTACTGAGTAACTGCTGTGCGAGCCTGAATTCTCAACACGTTTTGAGTCTGTTGCAAGTAGTGAGACAAACCAGCTCAGTGGTCTTTCAGAGTTATTTAATAAAAATGCTTTATTAATATTAGGAAACAGAAAGCAAACTTTTCTAATTGGCTTCCCCAGGGTTGTAAAGAACAATGTTCGATGGTTTTGTTAAAGAATTTTGGATGATTTTTTTCTTCTCTTTTCTCAGTCATGGTGATGACAAACAAACAACTAGCTACATTCATCAACCACGAGCAATTGGCTATGTTCACAAATGATCTTTACATACTTATAATCCTGCTATAATAATATAAGCATCTTTCATTCCACATAATTATTAAGTATTGTTAGGTCTTTGCTTTCGCAAGAAATATGTTTATTTCCTAGGAAGAAGTACAGCTTTCCTTTCTCCCTGTTCTTATATTCAGCCATATGGCATCTTAAAAATGCATGCCCCCAGTTAGCGTTTGCTCACTGGTCCATCAAGAACCACCCCCCCACACAGACACATTAGAACAGAATTTTTTTTGGGGGGGGGAGCAGTTAAAATTTGGGAAGTTTGTGTACCCACTTCAATTATTTTACAGTTTAATGTGTTGGCTTCACAAGCCAGCACATCTGGCATGTCTTTATTACGCCACTTGGCGTTCACCAGTGCTTTCAGTAGGCTTGGGTAATGCTGCAGCCACAAGGGCAGAAGTATACCACTTAGAGCTGAGACGCAAGAGCCCTCAAACGCTTTACTGTGAATTGTTCTCTAGAGATCTTACAGAACTAACACACTCAGGCAACAACTTAGATGCTCTTAACCTCAGGCTTATCCTTGGCTCATCATCGCAAGTGCTGCTGAGACAAATTTTGAAAGTTCAAGAAGATTCACTAGGAGCATTAGAACAGCCCATCCCTAGATGAAGATGGCAGAGGAGATGCGACATGAAGGATGAGGGTCATGAATACTTACAATGTGTTATCAGTATCTTAATAAGCCCCAGAGGAAACATCAGCCTCTCCCACAGGACACGTACTTCCCTGCAGTAAGTACTATCAGCATGATGAAGAACCCAAAATGTACAATAATTTCCTTTTTTTTGTGTAATAAAGCATACAGAGCTCTTCGATATCCTCCTGTATACACCTACCTCCCTGCTTGCAAAAAGTTGGATTTTATAAACAAAGATACTTGATATTATTTTTACTTTCACAAGAGTGCGGGGGGTCTCTCAACCCATTTTTAACAAAATTAAAATTTCCCTGACAACTTCTATGTGTCAACAATAATAAAATAGAAGCAAGTTACACATTCACCATCTTCCAGAAAGCTTCTGTAGGGAAACTAGCACCGTACAGCCCAGTACATGGTTTTACAGGAAGATTAAAAGGAGACAAAAAACTCCCCCAAAAATCCCACACATACTCCCAAGTACTGAGATGTGTCTGCCACATGGTTTTGCCACAGGGGAAACCGACTTGTCTTGTCCTCTGGAAATTTTTGGGGTCCCCACCTGGTGACAAAAACTGAATTTTTCATTTTTTTTTTTTTAAATCTCCTTTAGGAGTGACTGATTGATACTGGGAAGGTCCTTTGTCTCAAAATCACCTTCACTTCCATTTGTGTAAGCGTAGGGTCCTGCTGCCAGTCCATTACCTGGTTTTCCTCCCCAGCCAAGAGGAACAGGGAGAGCACACAGGGTGTTCTGCAGCTTCATTACTATTCTCCTGCATTTGTATTGATCTTGATGTTTCTGTTACAAAACTCTACAATTTCACAGCTTTCCCAAATGACCACAAAGTTCATGCCTAGATGAGCTTAAAGGATTAAGTCTCTGAGATATCTTCAAGCTTTTCTGTGGTCTAGTTTTGCTACAGGACGGAGACAGAAAACACAGCTCACGTTGGCTTTTCTCCTTTTGCTTCTGCATCTAAATCCCCGATAGTGTATATATCTATATATTATTTCAATCTGAAAACCATATTTGGGATATCAGAACTAACAGTCTGAATTTTTGAAGTTTGTTATTCAGTAATAAAACAGTAACAGATCAGAGGAAGCGCCTGTTTCAAAACAGAAGACTTCTTCCGGGTAAAACATTGCGGAGGAAAAAAAAGGACCACAGGTCTAACGTGATGGGATGCATCACCTACATGATGCAAAAATCCCTTGCTTTATAAAATACATATTAATCTTAATGCTTGAGCTTTAACTATGGGTTTCATTTACCACTGACTAAATACACTCTCCACTAAGAAACAATTCTTTTTTGTTTTGTTTTGTTTTTACTGTCTAATAGGGTGCATGAAGGCACACACAAAAACCTGTGGAGCACAGAGAAACTAAAGACTTCCTTGGCTTTTTAGAATATTAGAAAATGATGGTTGACAATTATTTATCAAAAAAAGCTTTTTAATTCAGAATTTGTATAGCATACTGAAAAATAAAATAAGTTTAAAAATGGATACCAGCTGAAGATAACTGCTTAAACAGTCTTGACTCTAATGACTTTAGCAAAGCTGATTTTTAAAGTTATCTCTGCTTTACTATCCAACTTGATTACTTTTAATCACCATCTTCCAAGATTTTTGAGGCAGCATATTTCACTCTCTCATACCTCAGTTTTATTCACGTGGGGAACAAGAAAGAAAAACTCTTGCAACCTTAAATTACCTGGCTAAATAAACTTAAATTTAAAAAAAAAAAAAAAGGTCCTCTTAACATCTACAAAACAGGCATTTTCCAGGCAAAGCTAATTTTAACAGTGTCAAGTTTGGGTCAAGGTACTTACTATAAATGAGTTCTTATTCTAATCTTCAAAATCTGAAGAAATAAGCATACAATACTTTCAAATTTCAACTACTATAGTGTAGTGGTTTAACCTTGGCTGAACGCCAGGTGCCCACCAAGCCGCTCTATCACTCCCCTCCTCAGCAGGGCAGAGAAAAAAATAAGATGGAAAAACAACTCCAAAATCGTGGGTCAAGATAAAGGCAGTTTGAATATAGCAAAAGCAACATCACACGTGGAAGCAAAGCAAGGAAAAACCAAAGATTATTCTCTACTTCCCATCAGCAGGCGATGTCCGGCCACCTCCTGGGAAGCAGGGCTTCAAAACGCCTAGTGGTTGCTCCAGAAGACAAAATGTTGAAAAAAACAAATGGCCCCGTTCCTCCCCCTCTCCCTCAGCTTCCCATTGCTGAGCAGACGTCATACGGTATGGAATATCCGTTTGGCCAGTTTGGGTCAGCTGTCCTGGCTGTGTCCCCTCCCAGGATCTTGCCCACCCCCAGCCTACTGCTGAGGGGGTGGAAGAAGGGTTGGAGACACAGCCTTGATGTGTGCCGGCACTGCTCGGTAGTAGCCAAAACACTGGTGTGTTACCAACACCTTGCTGCTACCAATGCACAGCACTGTAAGGGCTGCTACGAGGGAATTAACTCCAGCTCAGCCAGACCCAGTACATACAGCTACTAGTGCTAACACAACTTTAGAAAAAGACTGTGCCTGTATTGCCTATTAAGACAATTAATCCCTAGAAAACCTCCACTTTAAAATGAATTTTTAACCATATTGTATAAGAGATGTCTGCTTGCTTAAGTACTTGCAGTGAAAGCATTAGGTGGTGCCTACATTGGCATTTCCTCCTAAACAGGTGTCTGTCTTGTCCAAATATCACTATTTTTAAAACTCTAGGCAATTTTATTTTTTTTTTTTAATTCTTCAGACATACATTTCACCTCCTGAAGTACTGGGAGAAATCCCAATGCCTAGGTGAGAAGCTCTGGTGAGCACTGGGTCTGAAGAGGCTGGAGTAAAGCGCCCACCATCAAAGGCAGGTGGCAGCCAAGGGGGATGTGCAGCTGGGACGTACCCTCACATTTCTGCTTTAAATAAAGCAGTTGCACATCCAAGCCATGTTTTACTTTTGCAGTTCAAATTCTGGGTCCAGACAAAGCTGCTAATTGTCTGTTTGGCAGCAGAGTCAGATCTGGAAAAAGAAGGTAGCGTTGGGAATCATTTTTATGTTGAGATAGGAGGAAAATAAAGTCCCTTGTGTTCTCAAATCCATCAGCAAATGGGCAGAGTGAGAATCAAAACTCCATTAGGATCAGTTAGTCTTATTGATTTAACTGGAAACTAGATAAAGCCTCAGATATCTGATTCTATAACAACGCTTTTTACCGTGCTTCAATCAAACCACCGCTTGTTCTATATAGAAGCCATGGCACACTTTTGCACAGGAATCACTATTTTGCTGTCTTTGCAGTTCTTGCTGTATTTACATCCAATAATGGTGAATATGTGTCAAACAGGTGTTTGAATTTATTACAGAAAATAAGCCATATTTATGCTCTTACCATGCTCTTCATTCTTCTACTCCAAAATGAAGTTATGTGACCATTTACATGTTCAAGAATGATTCTTTAATATTAAAAGCTCAGGCTCCACTGCTATGGTTTTAAGCTGATGGCGACTGTTGCTAGAAAGACACAGGCAGCACTGGCACCTTCTGCCAAAACAAATCCTAGGCAAATCCATGACAAACTGACAACCATTGCTCACTGCCTGTTATTTCCCTGTTGTCTTACCACAAGCACTTACCCTCACCATCTGTGTTGTGCAATTGCCTTTTGATATGTATCTAAAATGGTATAGTTGGAAGAGTTTAAGAGAGTTACTATCTTAAAAAAATAAAAGAATGTCTTCTTTTTTTGCAAGACAACAAAATTGTCTGCAGTATTACAAAGACCTACAGCGAGAACCCACAATAGCTACATGCCCTACATAAAATCCCTACTTGCTCCAATGACACACAAAAATCCATTACTACGGAATTTTAAAGCACAGCAACATTGGTTTGAAGTTACTACCTCCTGCTAATTTATAAAAAGTCTTATGGCATAGGAAAGTTTCAGTTTCCAAGATCACTGTTGGCATCTGCTTTTATGTAAGAGCAAAGTCGTGCCTAGCCCACACGCCTGCAGAAAGAAGCCCAAGTATATAGCCCAGAGAGGTCTGAAGCTAAAAAACAATCTCTGAATCAGTCTTAATTTTTTCCCCAGGTTTTATTTTCATGTACCTGGGAACTGACAGTATTGCTGTTATTGATGTTTAGTCTTCACATGTTCCAGATGGAACTAGCCAGTTGACGCTGTTTGTCAGGTAGTAGAAACCTGAAGTGAATTTAATGATGTTTTTCTTCTAGGTTTTAAAGAAGTACTTATTTAAAAAGGTGTCTGGTTTATTTTCCAGACAGTCTCTTCTATCTTTTGCAACCCAGCCTCTCCTCTAGGAAAAGGCCTGAGCTTGTGGCCATGTTTGCCTTGTGCATTCAATAATTCGGAGCATACGTTCAGATCCTCAAAACACCACAAGTAGGTACTAACCCTTACTACTTCTTAGTTTCAGACAAAAGGATTTCTGGAAGAGGAAAAACATGCCATCCCATCCCTCCCCAGGCTTCATCTGAAAGCACTCAGATTTTCTCAAATCATGCTTTAGGTACACAGACTGGGAGGAAGGCAGCTGGTTTTTGTAAGAGGAAGGAGGAGGACGCAAAGGGCAGGAGAAAGGCAGTGGTGGATGGTTTGTTGTTTATCTGTTTGAACAGCAGCAGCCAAACAGTTCTGCTGGGCAGCTGCTGGTGCAGCCACAAGTCGGATGAAATAGGTGAGACCTTTTAATGTATCTTCTCATTGTGTATATTTAAAGCCCCTACGCTATGAACAGTGCTGTTACCTAGATGTTTCATAAATATTATTCAAACAACCTCCAAAAACTGAAAGAAACCATCTGAACACTTCATCCATCTGGAGAAGGGAACCAATGCTCACCTGGGTCTGACATCTGCCTTGCAGCTGCAGAAGTCGCATTTTAAGAATAAAAGTTCTAAGGCATTACAAAGATCTTAAATCTTCTTTTATTTTTGTAGGTTTTGTTGTTTGTACTCCCCCTCTAAACAAGGCATAGGCATTTTTCATTTTAGGGGGGCACTTACAGCTGTGACTGCTGGATTTGGCCTGCAAAACATTACAGGGACAATTCCTAACTCAACAAAATATTTGTAGGCATAACATCGGACTCAGACCTTGTAATCACATGTGTGTTTGTACATGTGTCGGGGGAGAACAGAAGACAGTGACTTAACTTACTTTACTATCAGGAAATTAATTTTGAAGTTTTTTCTTAAGATTTGTTGGTACCATTAAATCTAAGACTAACTTGACCTTTCTCATTCACTTCAACAGATGTTTTCAACACACAACATTTTGAAACTGAGGCCTATTTCTCCACACCCCCTCCCGCCCCAGCACACAGTAATTAATAAGTAATCTGTGAAGCCATCTCTGATTAATTTTGCACAGGAAGTCTTGAAGAATGTAAGCACAGCTTTCTCCCCTTCCTTAGACTCTAACACATTCATACTACTTTTAAGCTTCTCAAAAATGTTTCTGCAATCCAAAAATACTTGTTCCTTACTGAGGTCAGTTCTGCTGGGGAATCAGTCTTGGGATATTTCCTCCATGGCCCTTTACCCGCCACCCAGTAAGTGTATTCTACCCAATCCGGTACTGCTAAATGAAATTAACTTGTGTTCCTTCTAGGGAAGCCATCAGACAAGACCATACATACAAGTTACTTCCTTTCACCTTTCCTTGAATATGATAAATAAACCTGCACTAGATTTTTTCCTTCAAATTACCAGAATTCAGATGAACAGTGGAGTTCCAACACAGAGTTTTCAGGGCTGGCAGTTACTGAATGACTGGGACAACTTCGCCTGGATAGAATTCTCTAATCAGAGAAATGGAGCAAGTATTCCTTCCACCACGCCGTGTCACAACGAGGCTTTATCTCATTCTCCATTTGCCTCTTCCAATCTCTTGCATTTTTGCATTGAAAAAGAACAAAGTAGGGACTACTTTAAACACAAGTGCCAGGTTTCAAATTTTAGCAACAGTTTAAGTTCAGGCATCGGAAGGTACTAAATTCTTGAAAATCCGTAAGGATTTTAAGAATATGGCTCATTGCATTTTATGGAGCCTATATAACAGCTCGAGGGGTGCCAAAAGGGAAGCTCCTGCTGCCTCCTCATACCTGCTGCCAGGCACAGGCTCCTGCGCCCCCGCCTTCTGCCCGCCCAGCGCGCCGCAGACCTCCCCACAAGCTGCTTAAACCCACAAATGGGGAGGAGAAACAGGATACATTTCTGCTCCTCTAAGGAGTTAACACAGCTGATGGGAGCCTAGCTCCTCTGAAGCACCATCAGGTTGGTTAGCAATCCAGCTCGACATCACTTGTGCACCCCCATGCAGCAAACTGTATAGATATATTCTCCCCAGCTAGTTTGCAGATTGTGTGACACACATCAAATTTGAAATAAAAATATATTTGTCTCTGGAAAATCCCAACAGATTCTTCTCAGCTCCATGAAAGATAGATCTTAAAAGAAGCTCAAGAAAATTTTTTAAAAATCCCCTTATATCTTAGAAATTCTAAGAAATTGTAAAATACAAGTATTACAAAGTAAATCTGAGTACAAAATTCAGGACAGAAAGACAAAGCAATAAGCATTCACATTTATTAGTGTTCACTAGAGGAATGGACAAGAAATGAACAGTTACAGCAACGAAAAAGCTAAGAGGTAGTACATACTAGACTACAAGACCTACAAATACAGGTATGAGAGAAGGCCGAGGTATTGGGGCCTAGCAGTTCCAGCCTCCCTTCCCACAGGTGCTGGCACTTGGGGGTGAAGGAAACGTAGCTTTCTTTTCCTGCTGCTACCGTACGGCTGCCTCGAGACAGCCATTTGTTTCACAGTGCATACTAAACAGGAGACAAGATTAACTACCCCATCTCCTGTGAAGTATTTTCCTCCTACAGACTTAGTGACATACAGATAATTTTTTTTTTTTACACTGACAGTTACAGTCTTAATTCAGGAATAACTGAATTAACTTGTGCAACAAAAGCTACCAAAGGGTTTCTTAAAAAAATGTTACAAGCCTTTAACAATCTCTTAAAATGGAACAAGGTCACTTAGCATTCATTTCCCTGATTGCAAGTCAATACAGCTGTCTTCTGACCTTTTTCCGATGACCGTGGTCAACAAATACTGCTCTTATTGATCTTCCTAAAACGTTTTTTTTTTTTTTTAAAACTTAGTATGGAAATCTATACCTAAATGATTACAAATACTTAGTTACTGGACTTAAGAAAGTATTTCAGCATATGAGTAAACTACAGGTGTTATAACTGTAGCCCAGGTTCTTTGAAGCCTTAAATCAATTTACAAACAGCAGAAACATGATTGGTTATCTGACAACACAACGCAGCAGCCCTCTGGGGCAAAAGTGTTGCACAGCCATCAATTAACTGCTTTGGAGTAGGGAGGACACATTAAGGGGCAAGAGAAAGGGTCAAGCCTCTTATGACCCTAAAACACACCTTACATACCATCAAATAAAACTACAGGTCAAAAGTCTGCTCTGCTGACAGTATTTTTTTCCAGATGACTAAATGGAACAGTTTCTCACATTTCAACAACATGCTGTGATGCCACCTCATCAAGGAACAGAGCCAACGATGTCCGCGTCAGTGAAGCCTGATGGTGACGGGCTCACAGAAGCAAGCGATGCCTTTGGCCGCCCTGATGTGCCAGGAACCACTCCTCTGACTTACAGGTAGTCAAAGAAAAAACAAAGTCAAATTTTCCTTTTCTATCTTTAGATGATTCAGGTTGACTAAAGAAAAGTAAAAGCACGATGTCTCAATTTCAGTGTGCAGACCCGTCAGTACGGCTTTTGACACACAGTGCTTGCTCACAGAAACAGACCCTAAAAAGTGAAATTACAGGGCAATCCAAAGATGATGGAATAAGACAGGATTATAGTGCTTCAGTGTGTACACAAGATGTTTGAATTTCAAATAAAATAAAACACAGAAAAATCAAGAAGTTATCACACAAAGGAAAACAGAGTACATTTTCATCCTCTCAGGCACAGCAAATAGTGACAGACAGCAGAGAATACCTAGAAGTTTGTTTATTTATTAGTGAGACCACATATGGTAACATCAGCAAGGGTTAAGACGTTTTACATGGAGAAGTATGTCTTTAACTTCCAGCAATATCAATTACTAGTTTTTCAAGTAATCTTTTTCTATAAGCTTAAGCTAACTGAACAACTTTAATGATAGCCTTACAGAGCACATAAAATGTGCTTTATGGTAAGAGGGCAACAGAATCTGATCACAAGTTATTCAGAGACTTCAAGTCCACCGTGAACATAACAAATACAAGGCATGTAAACTTCACGCTGTCACATGAAAACCTCTTCTGTTTATTAAAATATTCATATCAATAATAAAAAACTTTCAGATAAATGACAAAGTGAGTACACTGAACAGAAAGCCTTTAACTCTACAAATCACACATTACAGAGAAGTAGGTAAGTAACCATTAATTCCTTTCCTTTAATATTTTGATAGTTTATGTTAGATTAGTAACTGTGCTCAGATGCTGTTAAAGCCTATGTAAAAGCATCAAAGCAGTTTTATTGGTTTTGTTAAGATAGTGTAAAGAGATTACATAATGTCCACCTCTGACCGCTCATTGCAATTCCTTTCTTTCACTTCAGCCTTACATTTTTTCATTAAGGCTCAAATGGAACAAGTGGCAGCTTTGGACTTTGATAAAAGGTCACTTCTCATAATTCCATACTTTGTTCATCTCCTCAGCTAAAAGCCGAAGGAAAAAATTAAATTTGCAGCTCATTCTTACACATCTCTCTGCACACAAAGTAAATGACAATGATATCACTCCATGCAAGACCAGATTTTAGTTACATTTTCAGAAGGGAGACTGAGATGAAGCTAACACAGCAGCAGAAATACGTTATGCCGAAAGAAGCCAGTGGTCCGTGTAAGCAAGCACCCAGACACTGCTGGATGATGCAGCACTTGAAGTAAAGGTTTGAAACTCGTTGACTGTAGAAATCCCTACAGTCAACGAGTTTCAAACCTTTACTTCAAGTGCTTGAAAAAAGCTATTAACCTAGCTGCTGATTACTTTAAAGATTGTTTCCTTGATTCGAGTAATTTTAGCTGAGGTGGTGTGTCCAGGGCAAGGGCGAGATTTACTTCTAAGAATAAACTCTTCTGCAGAGCTTTCTTTCCAATTGTCCTTTTATAAGGGAAAGTAAGGTTCATCATTTCGATTATCCAGGTGGACAACTGAAAGCACCAAGATTAGATGGTAAAGCAAAGACTAAACACAGGTCTTGATTATCAGCTGCCTCCCTTACAGTGATGAACCTTTTGTACAATGTCTAACAAAAATGACTGAAGTCTTACAGGCTGAACTGGTGAAGGGGACGTTATGTTAAATCAGTAGCACCTTGTGTGCAAACTCATACGAGTAACTACACATTGCAACATTCCTCCATCAGCAGTATTTTATTTAGACTATTTTAATAACAAATATGAAACATGACGTAACTGCAAAGGAATTAGTCAGGAAAGCCTTTAAGGCAAGCAAAAGAAAAACAAAACAAAGATAGAACTGTATTTGGACTGGTTTCAAATTCACTACAGCAAGTTCGTTAGAATTTTATTTTCTACTGTGCTGTAAGAAGTTTAATAATATAGAAAACATTTTTGAACTGGAATAGCAATAACTTGTCATTGACAAAGCAGATGTCCATCACCTTGATAGCTTAAAATTCAGTGCTCTTCTTGCAATGTAGGCAGCAAGTCTGCAGCATGTCACAATGATTTCTGATCAAAGATTGGAGATTGTTAGCTTATCTTACAGCCTGCAAAAACTCCAATTTGCATCTCTCCTAAAACCACATTAAGAGTACCATATTTAATAAATTTTAGACAAACCTGAATTATGTTTAGCACAAAGGCACAAAATTCTATAAAAGTTATTCTGTATCCACCTTTTAAAGCGAAGTAAAAGACATCCAAGTAACAACCTTGAGTTACTGCACTTCCAAAGATACAATCTCATCCTTCTCCTCAGCAGTCCTGTCTGAGATACAACAGGAGGTCACACGGCAACAGGAACTCAAAATAAGAACGGATGCTGTGGTTCAACTCCAAGCCCAACTACAGCCTAGGCTTTGCATGGCAGTGGCTGTAAATACCCCAGGGAGTAGTGTAAGAACTGAACACACGTGAAGCTTTCATCAGCTTCCACATAGAAACTACGTTGTGCTATGCATTTAGTAACGCTCAACGGGCAGTCTTACTAACACTCATCCATTATAACCCTCACTTTATGTAATCGTTTAGCAACCACAATATCCTTCAGCAATGGCTTTGCCTACTTGCTGCAGGAAGAACCACCTGGTTGTTCCGAACCTGGCTTCTAAGTCTTTCATGGAAAAAGGCAAAAATAATTTCATACCCAGTCCTCAGTTTAACTCATGATTTTTCAGACTTCTCACATCTCCTTCAGTCATCTTTTTTCCAGCATGAGAAGTCTTGACTCTTTTAGTCAATTCTTCACAGTAAAGCTGTTCTATATCTTTGATCATCCTTGCTGCCCTCAAATGAGCTTTCAGCTCCTCTTGGCAGGAGGAAGGGATTGCACACAGCACTCAAACCATGGGTGCAAGCTGGATTTTCACAGTATCACAACAACCTTTTCTGGTTTATTCTTCATTCCTCTTCTAGTAACTCACATCATTTGCTTGTTTGGCTCTGACCGAATGCCGACACACCGAGATCTCACTCCTGAATGGTTACAGCCAGTTTAGCATCCATCACTTTACGCACAAAACTGAGGCTGTCGCCCTCAATGCATCACTTTCCGGTAGCTGCCCTGACAAATGACAACATTGGAAGTTCAGTGACTTGAGTTCTCTGGCTCTTTGCAGTTGTACCTCATCCTTACTATCCCAAACAATTTAATACCAGCAAGCTTTCTTCCCCACTGCTCACCAGGGCTCTTCCAGTTAAGATTCCCACAGTAATTTGCACTGCCTAGAAGTGACTTTCACTGCAGATACAGCCATGCATTTACTTCTGCTGTATGTGCTTCATCTTTTAGGGAATTATTTATCCAAAGGCCTTCCCTTTTTACACTATGGATAACTAGCTTCCTTTAAAGCCTTGGGTGAGGCATCATCTCAAAATGCTTGCGCTTTTTTGTTATTTTGAAGGCAGTTGCCTTGCTTCCATGTGTCTCCTTTGTCCTCTCCAGCTTTCTTCTGCCATTTTGTAATTCTCTTGCTAGATGGCACACACTGACACTCTGCTTCGGATAAAATCTGTCTGGTATCACTACCTCCTTTACTACAGTCCATGTCACCTTGAGAGATTCAGGTCTGAAGAACCATCTCGTTACTTTTTAAGACGCTTCCCCCCCATCTTTTTTTATAGGATCTCTTTGAATGATGTAGGCTTTCATACATGTATTTGACAATGTACAAAAGATTAAATGTTTCTTTAAAGAATACAAACTAGTCTACACTCACCTATCATTTCTTTGAGCAATGCTGTGTGATAACGAGTGTGTGATAAGCACAGCTGGTCCACTCCACAGTGCCTGTTACACAGACACTTCCATTAACTCTTAAATTGTATGTCTCAATCCCTTAAAAAAAGGGGAGGACAAAAAAAAAATCCAAAGGCAGAAGCATGGATTTGATAAAGTTAGATTTATGGCTCTCTTAAATCACTGCCAGATTGGTTTATTTAGCTGGGGGTGTGTGTGTGTTTGTTTTTAATATATTAAAGTGGTAGCTGAACTTTATTTGTTCACCAGGTCTGGAATAAAATCCATTTCCACATAATTTATAAGTGAATTTTAAAAAAAACAAGCACCCCAAACCCCACAACTTGATAATCCAGACTGTGGAGCAGTTCAATGAAAGTCAATAAATCCAAACCAATTGACACAGCCTTACAGACAGGGTCCATGCGGATTATTGACAAACTACACAAAACCATTCACAAACAAGAACACTTTATTTTGTTTACAAACCCAGAGTACTACAGGAAACAAGTGCATGGCAGTAGTTTGTTACTGAACAGACACAGTGCCTTTACATCGATCACATGTGGCACACATACTAAATCAAGGTTAGGCTTAAAAGGCTTCATACAGAAACAAGATTGATCTGGGAAACACATGTTTTCAAGCAAGATACAACAGGACGAAACAGTGCATTTGTGCTCAAAGGTATGATTACTTACAGGCATTAGCTCAATGCTATCACATTTATTTTAAAAAGTTTTTGCAGATAGGCTAAATACATGTCTGCTTTCAAATGCTGAAGAATTTACAGTTGTGGGATGAGATACAGAAGCACTACCATGTATTTTCATTTCAAGTATTTGAGGACTCTAAAAAATCACAGAATGCTTTGGGTTGGAAGGGGCCTCAAAGATCATCTAGTTCCAACCCCCCTGCCATGGGCAGGGACCCCCTCCACTAGACCAGGTTGCCCAAAGCCCCATCCAACCTGGCCTTGAACACTGCCAGGGATCCAGGGGCATCCACAGCTTCTCTGGGCAACCTGTTCCTGTGCCTCACCACCCTTCACAGTGAAGAATTTCTTCCTAATACCTAACCTAAATCTCCCCTCTTTCAATTTAAACCCATTCCTCCTTGTCCTGTCACTCCATGCCCTTGTAAACAGCCCCTCTCCAGCTCAGGTAGTTCAGGGAAGAGAATGAGACAAAATTCCATTGTAGGTGAATGGAAAAAAAATCCTCTAAAAGAGCATATAGGTAAGTCAGTAGTTCATAAACACACATGGTGTGGCAGCAACTCAAAGCCTGATCTGCTCCTCTTCCAATCACATGGGGTCCCTAGGCAAGTGATCAAGATACCTATCTTCCTCTCTGTTAAAGATGCAGCTTTGGAGGAAGCTAAAGTCATGATCCCCAGTAGAAGCAGAGCAAAAGCAGAGTCTAGAGAGGGACAAATGTAGTGAGGAATTATCCTTGTGTGCAAAGTTTCACATATGGGAAGCATGCAGGAGGGGTGAGGGGCAGCTGAGCCTTTGCTTTCTGCCTTTTGGAGAAATTCCTTCATAATCAGAAAAGGTTTAAAATACAGAGTTAAAGCTATCTGAGTATACCAGTCAAAAGCAGAACAGAACCATTTATTTCAGCCTTCTGAGATAAAGGCACAAAAAATATCTCCATTATCCTTTTCGGTAACTGGTATGTCTGAGCACCAATATAAAAAATAAAAAAGAAAAAACAAACACCCACACCACAGTAGGCAAACAAAAAACCCCAGAGGCTGCAACACAGCAGGAAGATACCAGAGCTAATGTTAAAAAACCTAATAGCTTGCACTAGAATCCATCAGTGCACAACTCCTCAAGCTGAGGTGAACTGCTTACATTAATTACAGGCTGATAATCAAGTACTGCTGTCAAACCACTTGTGTCCAACACTCTGCAGCTCCAAGACCCAGATCATCTCTCTGCCAGTGTGAGAATCTAATTTTCCTTCCAACCTAAGTCTTCTCATGACATTCCTACTACTGACCAGGGTGCCACTGTCCCTGGAAGGGAAACACTGCTCCTCATTTGGCAGCCATGCATTTGTTAGCCAAGCCTCAGGCAGAGACAACTCAGTCTCAACATCATACAACAGCAGGCAATTGCTCTAAAAAAATCCCAATTAAAAAAACTGAGACTGTCAGGGTCTTGGTTTAAACAGATGAGAAGTCCAGGAGGGAGCAGACTTAAGACCATTTTCAGCAGACATTTGCTGTATTTAAGTCTGAGGATCAGATTTATAAATGTTACAAGCTGAAGTGTTTCCTAAAGGAATTAGTAACTGCTTATATTTAACCTGATCCTTTCATATGTATTGTCCCACATACACAATCTTGCAGTTGAGGCCCCCGTGCACCTCAGGAATTTTTGCTAACACCACCTAAAACTGATTAAGTGTTTCAAATTTATCTGTGGATATATTGCATAAATCAGTAATTTCAGTAAACTATGAAGCTGTTCATGACTAGAATTGACAATATGTAAGGTAATTAATGTTTTTGTTTTGATCAGATACACACCCTGAGTAACTGGATGTGAGCAACAGGCAGTAAGCGTCTCGGATATAGGTGGCATTGCTATGAACTAGCTGGAGCAATTCATACAATGCGAAAAGCTTTACAGCTATACTGGGGAGAAGAATATAGCTCAATATTTCATTCTGCAGTGTAGTCCTTGTAAAAAGTTTTTTATTTATAAAAAGCCTTGTTCAAGATGCCTTATAAAGCAAACATCACTCCTGACTACATATGTTCCACACATCACAGCAAGGAGAAATGTATTTTCATTAAGTATCTTGGGGTCACAGTACTTATTTCAACTCATCAAGCAAAAGCCTCCTATGCATAGCAGAATGTTTATTTCGACACAACTATATACACTGGTGTTCTCACAAGTCAAATGACTGCAAAGACCTACAGATCCCAGCACAGAGGAAAAACTCCAACCCTTGTAGAACATTCATGAGGCCAAGAATTACTAAGTGCATGAGGAAGCCAACTGCAATAGCTGAAAAAGTTGTGGCTAAAGTGTGTGGGGTTTTTTTTGCTACTTTGCTTTTTAGAGTCCCTGTCTTCCTGAACAGAAGGAAGTCACATGCCCCAAACTTAATTTTGAACTAGAATAACATTTTTTATAAAACTGTTTTGATAAGCAGTTGCTACAACGTGGCATGATGATTTCCGTAAGTTACTGAAAAAATCTGAAGAACTCATTTCTGTTAGTATAGGAAATATATACACACTTATTTGTCACATTATGCTTAAGTTTGTGCAATTTTGAGTAAGAATAGCCAGATCCACATAAGCACACTACAGACATTACACCTCCTGCTGTAGAGTACCATCTTCCTTTCACGTATTTTCCATGCTCAGCTTCACCCCGCATCAGTACAGAAACAGTTGCAGTAAGTGTCCTTTAAAACACGAGTGCTTCGATCAGACAAAAGGCAACTTAACCTTTCAAAATTATAAAGCATACTACAGAGACAAGCATCTCTAATGTGTGGGTATTTCCAGCTTTCTGTATCAGTTTGCTTCCTCCAGCTACCACTGTAAATAAGTTGGTAACCCCCTCCCAGGGATTTACATAGTAAGGAAAAACAGAAGCCAGACTGGGTGCTGGGCACGTTACTGTGCTTTTTGGTGCTTTTTGAGAGGGGAAGGAGTGAAACCAGCCAAATCCCCTTCTTGCAAGCTACTGGTCTTCCAAAAGGTACTAGGCTTGACACACGTTGGTCAATACCCCTTCACAGTTATATCTGAAGGCAGAACACGCAGAAACAGAAGATGCTTCATAAGCTGAAGCAATCGCTACCCTGGAGAAGCACTGAACAATTTCTTAGGTTTGTGCTCTAATGAGGGGGGCAGGGAAGACTCACCAAGTTGTTTGCAAAACAGGATTTAAATCCAGGATTTAACAAAGAAGAAAAAGCATCTTAATTATGAGATACACATTAAGAAACCGTGCTTAGTTAAGAAGCACTAAATGACCCTAAATACACACTTGCTGTTCCTTCACAACACTAGCTCAGTGCAAGATCGCTTTGTGTCACCCACTGAGGGACCTGTTACATTTACCTGACACAACGGACCTTTTTACAGCTGTCATGGTCTGATCTGACAAGTAGGTGAAAAATTCTTCTCGGAAAAAAAATACAGCTACATATGAGAACAACCGTTCTTTCACCCTGTTTCAGGTGTTACTTAATGTATATCATACACACACATTGTAGTCACAAATAACTACAATTTTTATAGAAAGCCTTTACATAAGAAAAACTATAAAGTTGCATTCAAATTATGAAACAAAACTTCTGTTGTACAACCACAGTTAAAGTCCACAAGAACTAGAAAGGCCTGAACAGTGTCATGCAGTCTGATTTTGTTCACGTTACCACCCACACGCTGTGGGTGGTAAAATGACCGTGCACCCTTTCTTGTACAAAACATATGTGAATATCTAACAGCAAGTCTGTAGCATGTCACAATGATTTCTGATCAAAGATTGGAGATTGTTAGCTTATCTTACAGCCTGCAAAAACTCCAATTTGCATCTCTATCTAACTTATGCCACAACATTAAATTTGCATTAGCTATAAAATTTGTTTCCTCATCAGTTCCTACAATAACAGTGCTTAGAACAAGGCTAATGCATTTCAAAGTTTACCTTGTTGTTCCAGGGTGTGAAGGCAGGACCTTGATTTACCCACAAGGTGCAATGGAGGTTCAGAAATACTAAAAATAAAGTTTATTTTTATTTCTTTAGTCTTCCCTCAAAACAGTGTTTAAAATAAGATTTTAGTATGACATATTTAACACCCAACTGACATTCACGCTTACCTTCCACGTATTCAATATTTCTTCAAACTAGAACATTGGCTTCAAAACACATTGAAATAAATGTATCTATAATGCTCACTACATCATGATAACCAACAAGCCACTTAACACTTTTTTCAGTGAGGTCAGAACACAGCTGCCTAGTTTTACCTCCCTTAGCTTTAGCCTTAATTTTAATTGCCTTAGTCTAGAGATGATTTAATTTTTCTAGCTCCCCTGCACCATACATACTCCCATTTCTGTAAAAGTCAAGGTACTACTTCACACACAACAGCCTTCCCTCACTATACAGTCCTGGTTCATCCCTTTAGCATAAAAAAAAATGCATAGCAAAGACACAGGAGTCTCGCATAAAGATGTCATAAGCATTGCTGGAGTCTCACCAGAAACACCACGAAGCTTAGCAGGAGCTTAGAAGCCTTACTCACATATAGACCTGTCTGTTCCCTTGCAAAAATTTGCAAGCTAACTGGAAACTCATGCAAGGACCAAAAGACTGGAGAGACAGAGATGCAGCAATGAATCAGACATTTTTTTCCATAATTAAGAAGTCATTATTTACATTCATAGACCTCTATAATAAGATAGC
The DNA here is from genome assembly GCA_013399095.1 of Psophia crepitans. NCBI lineage: Eukaryota > Metazoa > Chordata > Aves > Gruiformes > Psophiidae > Psophia > Psophia crepitans. Next base: position 252,639 of record VWZZ01001894.1, read on the forward strand.
ATAGGTAATAGCACACTAAAACATTGCAAATTTTATTGTGGAATTCACAGTACTGAAGGAATTACAAGGGCAGTTCAAAGACACTAAAACCTATCTATATGACATCACGCAGTTATGTCACTGTATTGTAAAATACATTGATAACTGGAAACAACACACACTTAAGCAGGAACCAAGAAAAGAACCTGAAGAGTTTCTCAAATCATTCAGATGGGTGATTTCTATTTCTCCTTGAGATATAGCCTTATTTGAAGGCTTCTCCTCAACATATCTTTACAAGTTCACTGAGCCATAGCCACTCATTTTTGTAGACACTTACACAGTTCTGGTTTTGCATCAATTATCCAAGATGTTTTCCACAGCAAGTATTACCCCACTTTTATTGCTCCTGAATTCAGTTAGATTGACTCATTGACCTGACAAACCGGTAATGCAAAAAAAACCCTCCTGATGTACTTCTCCATAGAGAGATGAACTATTCCAATATATAGCCACCTACTCTGTATGATCATACCAGCACTTGTACAAATACTACAGTAATCTACTTTCCCCTTCTCCCACACTAGCTGTGGTATCAAAGTAAAAAAAACATTTGTAATTATTTTAACACAGGAATGTACTTGCAGAACTGCACCTCACAGAATCACAGAGGTTGGAAGGGACCTCGAAAGATCATCTAGTCCAAGCCCCCCTGCCAGGGCAGGGCCACCTAGAGCACATCACACAGAAACATGTCCAGTCGGGTTTTGAATGTCTCCAGAGAAGGAGACTCCACAACCTCTCTGGGCAGCCTGTCCCAGTGCTCTGTCGCCCTCACGGTGAAAAAGTTTTTCCTTACGTTAACCCNCCCAGCTCCCTCAGCCTTTCCTCATAAGGGAGATGTTCCACTCCCTTGATCATCTTTGTGGCTCTGTGCTGGACTCTCTCTAGCAGCTCCCTATCCTTCTTGAGCTGAGGGGCCCAGAACTGGACGCAATACTCCAGATGTGGCCTCACCAATGCAGAGTAGAGGGGGAGGAGGACCTCCCTCGACCTACTGACCACAGCCCTTCTAATGCACCCCAGGATGCCGTTGCCCTTCCTGGCCACCAGGGCACATTGCTGGCTCATGGTCATCCCCCTGTCCACCAAGACCCCCAGGTCCCTTTCCCCTACACTGCCCTCCAGCAGGTCAGTCCCCAACCTGTACTGGCACATGGGATTCTTCTTTCCCAGGTGCAAGACCCTACACTTGTCCTTATTGAATCTCATCAGGTTCCTCCCCGCCCAGCTCTCCAGCCTATCCAGGTCCTGCTGAACAGCAGCAAAACCCTCTGGTGTGTCAGCCACTCCTCCCAGTTTAGTGTCATCAGCAAACTTGCTGAGGGTACACTCCGTTCCCTCATCAAGGTCGCTTGTCTGACATTAGCCTAGCAATTCTTATCTATTTATTCTTTGGAGTCTGAAGTTTGAGAAAATCTCTCTTTCAAAAAAAATTAGAACAACTTCATCCTACCACCGACACATCTCGAAGTATGACGGATCATCCTTGCATTCCATTTCTTTGCAACCATTTCAGCTGCAGCAAAATGGATGCGCAGGCAACGGATCCAGCAGGCTTGCGTCCAAACTACAGCGCTCGAGTCTTGTCAAACGCCCCAGTCACCACACCACAATTCTGCTATATTAGATTATTTTTTAACCAGTTTAATTATGTCAACAGTAGAATGGATTTCATACAACTAATGCAGCAGTGTTTCTTGGGAGGATTTGAGGCTGCCAACACAAATATTTTAAATGTTTGAACAGCTAGGTTTTATAGTAGAGCCCTAGAAAACGTGATGTAGTGGACTGCAGCCTCTCACTCGCATCATGCTGGTGTGTCAGTCTTCACTGTGCTTAAGATACAGGAGTGATCCATGTCATGAGGATACCATACAGCTGCCTCTGAGTATTAAAACAGATTTTGAAATGAAATATTAATAGTTAGAAACATACATTTTAACACATACAGAAACACACAGAGCAAGACTCAGTGGCCACAGTTAAATTTAATCAGAACCCACACTCCATTAGCAGCTGGAAGAGCTCCAGAAGCCGCCTGTGCCCTTGGCGATCTGCCAAGACCACCGATTGTGTTTTAAGTCCCCAGAAATTACAAGGATGTATTCGAATATGCCATTCTCCACTTTCGGTGCAGGATTTACAATTTTCTTTCACTGCACAAATAAAAAGCAGTGCCCACCTCACCACCGATACATTTGCATTTTACAGAGGTAGACAGCATTTGGTACCTTCGGCAAAGCTGCTACTAACCCTTACATTTCCAGGCTTCTTGAACTGTAGGAAAGCAAGGTAGTAGCGACACCTAACAAGAACAAACTATAGCTAGCATTCAAGATTTGAATTCAAGTACAAAATTTAAAGAGATAAAGTGAAAGTTCTCAAGTATTAACCAGTGCTATCTACAGGTATGTTAGAGCCAAGCATCATAATTCTTGTGCCAAAACCTAATCAAGTCTACTGCTTACATGACATGCACTAACACTCTTCAATAGCATTGTGCAGAAAATGCTGAAAGAAGGAGGAAGTGTTAAAACCAAATCACAGTAACTAAAAATCTTTACGATTCTATGATAAAAAAGGAGATAAGCTAGTTGGCCATACACCACAATCCTGAGCTGTCTTTGTATCTCCCAAAAACATCTGCATATGCATACTGTCACAATTCTCTGGAGACCTTCAGATGATAAGTATTTTATTGGCCTAGAGTATCACAGAACATACAGGGTATAAAAAAAAGAAAATAGAAGTAGGAAACAACAATAGAAAGGGAAGCAGAGAAAACACCAAAAGAAAACCACAACACTCGTTCAGTAGCTGGAAGTATTTGATGCACACGTCCTATGTGGAGTCAACTCAGCTCTGAAGAGTCCTCAAGCTCACAGAGATCTGTTCTCATTAAAGGAAGAGGGAGACTATCTGCACAAACTGGATGATGCAGTGTAACTCACACATAGCCTAGAATCTGGTCTTGAAAGCACTTAAGTACTGCCAGGTATCAGGTTCAATGTTGGAAGCCTAATACGTAAAAAAGCGAAAATACTGTCAGAATAACTGCTTCAAACTCAGAAGGCTGCTGTACAAAATAATGCTGTACAAAATAATGCAGCACTACAGTGTTAATTTTGCTCATCATCTCTGACTGTAGCTCCACGGCTGTCTGAGCCAGCTTGGTGGCCGGATCCAGCCTCCTACCCCTCTGGCATTTGACAAGCCTTTTGTTGAGCTCAGCTGGTGGAGACCGACCCAACCAGTACCCAGCAGTTAGATCGGCTCAGGCTGCGGGCTTCCAGCCTTCTGCTTCACAGCTGAGCTGAATTACATGGTTTGCCACTTGGCAAGCGGGAACAGCCTCACCTCCTCTTCCCCTCTCTACCAACCCCTCCGATCAGAAAGCAAGTCGATTCAGCCTACAAACCCAGCAAAATGAGAACAAAACAAAAGCCCGAAACACAGACTTTTTCCCAGATTAGTCTCTGGTTGTTTAGCAAACTGAATTGATTTACTGGATGATCAGACAAATACTAGAGCCAGCTTAAACTAAGCAGTAGGAGCTCTGCCTCCTTTTGTTAAAGCCACAGGCACAGTTGAGAAGGACTGATCGGAGTTAGTCACCCCTTTACCTTGTGCCGCAGGTAGCACTGCTGACCTGCTGCGGCTTGTACTGGCGGGACACAGCCCAGCAGAAAGCATTAAGAAAAGACGAGCTACAAATAGGCCACTTGGGAGAACCACTTGGATTTGAAGCACGCCCATTATCGGAATGGCAGAGAAACTTATGTCAGCCTCTGAACAAAGACACAAATTAAAACTGTGCTGGACAGCAGTAGATGCAGAAAAGTTGGGTTTGTTTTTAGTAAGTCACTGAACTACTAGATGTACCAACAAACCACACAGCAGCACACTGTGGTTGCACAGAAATGTACATTATCTCAACTTTAATGTTACAGTATGCCCATGCTCATGTGTCAGAAGGCATACATATTTTTTTGTCCATGTAAATATTGTATTTACTTGCTCAAGATCACTATGCAGTAGTACCACTGTGAGAGTTTGCAAGTGTCCCAATTATGAGCAAAGTGAAAGATACAAGACACTAAACTCAGCTTGCTCCCACCGTGAGGGGGACAGACCCATCGCCGAGCCACTCCCCACACCCTGCCGGGCAGTTCTGCCTGTCCCTTTTGCACTGGCTCCAGTACATCAGATCCCACCAAAAACCAATTACTTCCATTTCCTAAAAATATCTCCTCCTCTGTGAAAAGATGTTTTTCCTGCTCGATTAGTAAGGCAGACCTAATTGTGGCCTTGCAGTACCTAAAAGGGCCTAAATGAAAGACAGAAAGGGGCTGTTTACAAGGACAGGGTGTGACAGGACAAGGGGGAATGTGTTTAAACTGAAAGAGGGGAGATTTACATTAGATATTAGGAGGAAATTCTTCACTGTGAGGGTGGTGAGGCACTGGCACAGGTTGCCCAGAGAAGCTGTGGAGGCCCCATCCATGGAAGTGTTCAAGGCCAGGGTGGATGGGGCTTTGGGCAACCTGGTCTAGTGGAGGGTGTCCCTGCCCATGGCAGGGGGGTTGGAACTAGATGATCTTTGAGGTCCTTTCCAACCCAAACCCTTCTATAATTATGATGAATAGGATCAAGACCAACAACTCCTGCTGCTGAAAGGACGTAAAAGTGAAGTAACATCTAAAATTGAACCACAAGTTAGTTATCCCTTCCAAGACTCGTACTGGGAGTATGCAGTCAGATTCCCTAAAGACATGTAGATGCAAACAGGCTAATATAGTATTACCTATCCTGCAAATTGTTATTGAGAGTAAGCATAAATTGTCCCTCAGGGCAAAGATTTACTAAGACACAACCCTAGACTGCAAAGGGACACAGTCACAGAAGTATAAGTGATCCACGTTTGAAAATAGAAAGAAAGAGGCTCTAAGCACAGAAAAAAGTATACAATTTCTTTTCTGTAAAGATGACTTTCCATACTCTCACATAATGCCAGGAAGGAGTCTCAGAGGATCTAATTGAAAAAAGTAGGGTAATTTTCCCATTTCTTGACAAAGATGCAGAACAGTGTGCTGAGGTTTCTTTACCACTTACTGCAAAAAACACAGCATTAAAGACAGAATACTAAGATAGATTAAGTCTAATACAATCATTTTTAGGTTCAGCACTAGATTCAGACTTGGTGTTAGTGTTTCCCATTGGGACAAACAAACATTTCCCAGATTCCCTAAAGTTACCATGGATATGGACTATCTGTATTCTAAAGTTGTGGTCTTTTTGTTTGGTTTGTTGGTTTGGGTTTTTTTTAACTAGAAAATCCATACAGAGACTACACCTTTTTCTTTACATTTAGCTAGCATTTGCTGCAAATATGTCTAAAACCATTTCTGCTAAGTGACTGGTATTTAAATTTGCAATATCAGAGTCAGATTTTACTGTTTTTAAATGACATACAAATTACAATATTGATTAAGCATAAGAGGGGTGAAGATGGTCAGAAAAGACCTGATCAGACAGAATTTGGTGTTTGTCACTAGACAACAAGCAGCTCAAGAATAAATGGGTTTATTAGGATAAGTCTGTTGGTAAAGCCTATACCAGCAGAAAGAAACTTTGAGTCGCAGCTGAGAAAGATTTCACTTTTTCTTCTATTGCTGTTCCTCCTCATCACTAGAATTAACACTTTCCAAGTTTCAAACTCACTAGCCTCTGTGCAGGGAGCAAAACCAATACAGCCCAGAAGAGGATCTGGTTCACAGCTGGCTCAGACTGAGACGTGCCTTTCCTCTGCAGCAAGGAAACATGCAGCCCAACTCCCAGTGCGCTCTCTTGCCTACTACCTCCTTCTACCACCACTCAAAAAGTCATTTTGCTTGGTATTTTAAATGAGAGCAACTCACATCCCATCCCTGTCCTCTCTGCTCTTCCCTGCCCAGCTCCAGAGCAGGTGTGATTTCAGCAGGACTCTCAGCTGACCTGGTTGACCTCTCGGCCATGCTTGTGCTGCTGGCAGAGGGGCTCTCCCGTGCCCCTGGAAAGGTGGGGTTTTAGGCAGGACTACCCCTTTGTACCGCTGTTCCATCGTGCTTGCGCACTCTGACAATGAAGCCATGCCTTTATTTAACAACTTGGCCAGAAACCAGAGAAACAGAACTCTGTCCAAAAACACAAAAACCCCCAAACAAAATTCCCCTCTGTCCTAGGAAACACTCTTCCCCTTCCAGAAAGAGGGAAGGTGCAACGTCAGCTTTAGATCTCTTGAAAGCTTTAAAATGAAAGTCATTACACTGCAACATTACTGGCTTCAGGTTAGTTATTTCATGCGTCCTGACATTATGTACCCCTTGGAATGGAAAAAAAAAACCAAAAAAACAAAAAAGAGCACACTAATATAGTTCATTAGTAAATCACCACGGAAAGTTAACAAGATTAAATGCCTTTAGTTTTATAGTGTTGGAGCTAAGTTACAAGGAAAATGTCACTCCTGTAAAGATGTTTATATTCACACAGGAAATATTTTGTATTTCAGTAAAGCAATGCAACTATTCCGCAGTCATAACCTAGATAGGATTAGCAATGTTGTGGAGAGTTTCCACTGGTAGTTAGCTTAACTTAGCTTTGAGGCAATCTTGCACTATTTTTTTGTTTCTTTCATATTTTTGGTGGCAATTACGTTTCCAAAACTTTAGGCATCCACCTGATAAGCACCTCTACGACCAATCACCTCGTATGCTTTTAAGAAGGGATTTCACTGCCCATAACCTAGACGTGACCAGCCTAGGAGCAGAGCTCTAGGTCAGATTTATTTCACTGCATTTCTGTGTTTCCTGTAACGTGCCTTTCCAAGGCAGCTGCAAAGCTGTCTGCTCAGAGGGAGCTGTGACACAGGTAGCCATGCAACAGTTAATCCCGCCAACTCCACTGGAAGCCCCAGTCAGATTCTCCAGAACACTTTCCTCCTTGCATTAGTCAAGCAAATAAATGTAAATGCACAGGATCTCACGCCTTTAGAAAACACTTCACAAAGCAATAGGTTAATTATGCAGGAAATGAATTTTACTGTATCTTCCAGGACAGAACAGCTCAAGAATACCACGCTCTAGTCTGTTTCTAAAAAATATTATTAAAAAATTGCAAGCTGTCCTCAGTTATGCAGTGGTAGTGCTGTGACTCACTGCACACTGTTTATGTTCAAGGAGTCTAAAAGCTGAGCATTTTCATTCCAGGTCTGTCAAACTTGTTGAAAAAAATGGTCTCTGAAGCCTTGGTTTGTAGAGCCATTTTAGAAGAAATCCTGAACATCAAATGCAGAAGGTGGTACTGTACTCTTGTACACCTGACCTCAAACTCTTAAGGCATTAGATATATCTGAAAACTTGACTAAAACTGGAATTTCGTTTTGTCAGACACATGCATGTTTCAAAGAGTAGTTAAGAAGTTCGGCATGAATTGTAGAGAGATTACTGTATGGCACAAATGCATCAACGCCACCACTATAATGAGGTTTAGCATTCCTGGACCAAATACATCTCAACAACCAAGGGATCATTTTCATAAACCACGTACCCCATACAGTTACAACCTTCAAAAATTATATTTAAAATATTCGGCACATCAAGTACATGAGGAGAGCGAACAACGTGACAACCCAGACAACTATTACAATCTGGTATGGAAAAAGTGGGGTACATTGGAATCATGAAGCAAAGCTTCGAATGTACTCCATAGTATCTGGAAAGTTGAACATTTGCTCCCCTCAGCAGAGCTGTGTGGCAGGGGAGGTGACAAAACAAATTCTGTGAAAAAACTTATTTTAGGGTTTAATTTCTAGTCTATGCAGTCAGAGAAAAATGGCACAAAACGTAACTAGCATGAATACGAAAACCTATCTGAGATCAAACTTGTCAGCTAGGAAAGCAATGCTAAGTAGAGGAGAACACATAGCTCAAGGATCATGCTTTACTATCTCAGCCGTCTGTTGCTTCTTCCACCTACCCAAAGACGTAGTATTGAGTTTCATCATCCAAGTGATTCATGCCAGCTCACACCGTGACGTTAGCCAGTTTTCAGTAGCAGGTGAAGAAAAGCAGGGAAGCCTTTGCAGTAAAAATATTTGTCTTGATGATTAGCTATACAACTTCATCGAGAGCTCTACAGAACCAAATCTATATTGCTCTGTTAATGAAGGGCCTAGGTTTTTTTATTTTTGAAACAGTGCTTGTCATGCCAGACATTAGTCTCCCAAGTTAACTCTTTTCAAAGCTTTTAACCAGTAAGTTCATAGAACACTTCAAATGCACGCACACACTTTTTTAGAAACAGGGTGTGTACATATATAAACACATGTCAAGAGTCTATTGGCAAGACACAGATGACCCAGGCTACTTTCGTTTTTGCTTAAAGAGGCTAATATTGGTCAGAATACGAGTCTGAAGAACAAGCTATGCTGAAATATTAGTTGTGTTTATATGTAACACAAATCTCCTGGTTGGTGTCTTCGGTTCAGAAAGGGGTCCCATGGCACCACAAACACAAACAAACAGGTTACTTCAGCTTCAGGTTTTCCCACCAGCAGGATAAAAGGACATCCATGCCCTTGGCTAACTCAGCTACAGAAAGTAACATGCATTGATTTGAACCATCACATTTTAATTCTGCTGTGTAAACAAAGTAACACAGGGTCCTGTCAAACTATGAAAGCAGTTTGAAAATTACTTTTAGCCTTGCTGTTGAGGTAAACATACATAGCAACAGCTGCTTAAGTGACTGAATTGCCCTCTGCCAGTTAGGGTATTTCTATACCCCTCAGCTTCCTGCTCTTCAGCTCAACTTCTGAACTTCTGTTCAGCATTGTGCTGCCACAAGAATAGCATGGTATCCTGTGATCAAGCCAAACAAGAGGAATGTTTTCCTGCCCCTACTAAGCCTTAAGACATGTAGACAAACAAGCAGTTTTATTTTCTAGCTAACATAAGGATGACTTAGTCACTTTAGCAACACAAAGACACCCTCCAAACTACTTGTCATTACATGCATTTTACTGTAAAATGCTGAGAAACATGACTTTTCAGGGAAGAAGAGCCTCTGCATTTTGAAGGGCGTTTATAACGGCGTAAACACCACTTCAGGCACATCACTCCAGATTATTTCACAAGAACAAGCCCATTATAAAGCAGTCACCACAGCTCACATCCCCCATGGGCCTTCTTCATCTTTCGGGTGATCAACACACCATTCAGGAGGAACCACTACTTCCAGGCTCTTCTAGTAAATTCTTCCCTGCTCAGCCTTTATTGTGAAGCAAGTCATGTTCAGCCAGAAAAACCTTAGGAAGTCATTCACAGGAAAATGAAAAAGTTGATGGCTTAAATATGAAAGCCTTGGAGATTTCCTCAACAAGATACGAATATTAAAAACTATCCCATCAAATGATATCTTCCAAGGAGAACCTTGCCAGATACCTTCTCTGAAAGATTCAGCAAGTACAAAATAATGCCTGAAGAGTAATTAGTTTGAAAAGTGAACTAAAACAACCATTACGAACCTCAGATAATTGTTGGGGGGGGGGGAATCCTGACAAGTAGTATTGGGACATGTATTGGAAAAGGGAGAAAAAAATCCACCCCACTCCAACCAAGAAAAAGGTGTAGAACACTAGCAAGATTCAAGATTCACAGTACATCAAAGCAAAACAGTATTGAAAAGAACGAGCTGAGGAGGCACAAGGAGTGCAGGATTCTGTGAGCCCAGAGACATCTGAACCCTATTAACATCCCTGAGCCAACACAGCCCAAAGGGCATTGCTCACTCAAACGAAATAACCAGCTACAACCGCCTGCAGCAGTAGGTAGGAAAGAGAAAGCAGCACTGTTGAATCAGCTGAAGCCCAAAATAACAGCTGGAGAAACTGCTATATCAGGAACTCCCTGCATCCACAGAACTGAGCAAGAGGTTCTGAAAACAGTAGTTGCCGTGCTTTTCGCCTGCGAGCCGGTCTATGCGCTTGTCAACAAGCACTAAGATTTTGTTTCTTTAAATTAATTTTACCACTTGTCCTCCGTGGGCTGGGGGAATATCCAGAAAGCTTTTCTTGTTTGTTTGGTCCCGTAACTGTGCAAGCACAAGAAAAAGCTGGTTTACAGATCACAGATTGCAAGTGAAGCATGAGCCAGACTGAAAAACTCACTAATCTGACAATTCTGCTTAATACCCAAAAGAATAATTATACCAGAAAATTTCTTTTCAATCCTCCTCTGCTAATCTTATTATCACCAGGGGGTCGGGGGAAACACCAAGAGCAGCAGAGAAGGCCCAGTTTGCAACAACCCCAAGCTGCTGCACAAGAGGGTGGTGCTGAGCTGCATCATCTTGCCGAACATCTGACACTGCATTTCAGTTCTCGTGAGCCCGTCCCGAGTCCAACTGCAAGGCTGCGGTGACTGAGGAGGAGGAGGTGGGGTACAGGCTTTCCAGTGAAGTCAGCTTGTTTGAGACTGCTATCTTTCCCAGAAAGACAACCAGCTCTTTTGAAAAGCCAACTGAGACAGAATATATTGATAAGGACTTCCTCTTCAAGGACTTACTGTAAAAATAAGTTTGTAGTATAAGCCTTTAAATATTATCATTACTTGGACAAAGCAGTCTTAGATATGTACTTTATGAATCGAGAACAGATTTGCATACCATCTTTAAAACTGGAGTTTTATGGCTTTATATATCCTGTACAATTAGTGATTGTTTAGTAATTTAGTGAGTTCTCATTATTTGCAAAAGAAAAACCATGCATTACTTCATGAAAAAGGGATACGCAATTAAAAAGGCACAAATTTTAGAACTGCTACCTTGAATGCAAGTGTGTGTGCCACTGTTCTCAGAATTACATAGAAGCCAAGAGTAACCTTGTCTACCACTAGGTCTTTACTTAAAAAGGCAAAAAGCAGTATTAGGATAACTTCAAAATATAAAGAAAAATAGATATCCCATTCCTCACTCAACTGCTTTCTCAATTTTTGGTATTTTGCAATTTGGGATCCCAAAACTGGCTCTAGATTCAGATCAAAATACAAGAAGCAGTCAGGAAAACTGAAGCTGGAAGCTTGGAGATCACCAACCTTGCTTCTGTTATGTCAAACTTCCAATCTTTGCTCAGCTCCAGGCCACCATAACACAGATTTGCACACTGTAAAGGCCTTAACAACTACAAACTTTAGAGTTTTTCTCTCTGAGCTCCTCCAGAAAGTTTTCTATTATAATCATGTGGAACCCAACCCACAACGAGGACCACATTACACCATAACACTAATAAATGCTAACTACAGACATCTTACATAGCTGAGAGAGAAAACAAGTAGGGCAAACAAACACAGCCAGCAACACCGCAACGTCAGAACCAGATGTACCAAAATGGTTTTGGTACCTAAATGATCTAGCAAGGGCCTGCGAAACATTGGGCAACAGGTTCAAAGCAGAGCAAGACTCTGCAAGCAAACAGCCTTAAGTCTATCTTTGCAACAGGACATGTCACACATGAAGAGCATTGTATCAGAACTATTAGTCTAATAACAGAATTATTGAGGCTTGGCAACACAAGCTAATCAGATATTGCTCAGTTTCAGTTCAGCATAATAAAATTGTTACTAAGCTGCTTGCTTTTGACTGGTCTTAGGCCAAACAAGTTGGGTATTTTCCTCTCTCCCTCCTCAAAAGAGTCAGGGACTGCTATGGCCTTGACATCCTACAAGAGAACATTTAAGACAGGATTATCATGAATTATTGTTATTTAGAAGGTCTTCCAAATGTTGGTGTTTACCTCTAAAAGCAATTTCATAAACTTCAGCCCCCAGGAAGCCATTACCACTCTCCTGAAGACATTTACTCTCTACCTGGATAGGCAAATTTTGAAGCTGGATAATGTAGCATGGTCCAAAGACCACGACTTAAGAGATGACCAGAAACCAACAGGGACAATATAGACAGTTCTGTCTCTTACAAAATATGTGACTATTTCAAAAGGCTGAAGTAGGTGAGAAAGATCTGTGTTGAAAGTGCAAAATCCCCAGTAAGAGTTCTCTACTCAAGTGGTTTTTAGTACAGGCAACAGTATAAATCCAGGATGCCAAATACGAAATTGAGCTGTAGACAGGACATCACAGGCCAGTCAGAGTACACATCAGAGCTACCTGAGTCCCTCCGCTTCCTAAGCGACTATGAAAACTCACCCTAAAGTACATATACATCCATCTCTTCCCCTCGCTCTCCCTGCAGCGTGTTTGCAACTCCTCTTTTAAGCTAGGGCTGACCTTTGTGGATGTGGTTGGTTGTGCTATAAAAGCCCTACCCTATTCACTCTTCTGCCTTAGCTTTTCCTCTAGTGCATCTCCCCACATGAAGCTACCACAGGATCAGATCAGTGCCAGAGAGAAAGTGGAAACAAGTCCAGCAGTCCCGGCTTTACTGGCTTCGGTATCACGGAGGCTGTCGTTTGACTAACCTTACACTGGCATGAGCTGGCACTTCTTTACAAAGAAGATATTTTGCCCCATCTTTTCTGCTCTTGCACCAATTCCACATTCTTTGTGCTGGCACAGCTGTTTTCATGGCTGGACAATGAACTTCAGTGAATTATGGTCTGCCTAAAAACCCCTCAAAATGTATTATTTTTGCCGGATTGTGACTTCAGAGCTGGGTAATTACTGATAAAGAAAAACAGATACGGCTCAATCTGTTAACCAGGACGACTGAGATGGCAGAGACTTGATTGCTAAAATGCAAATACAGGAATAGCAGAGTTGTGGTAGGTGAGACAGCATATGGCTGAGACATCAAGAGGGTGACTGGGAAGAATGAAAGATTAAACCAGTTAGCTCATGCGGCAGCAAGGTGGTTCTGTAAGTCCCAGCCTCACCAAGGAGCTCCACAGGCTTTCCAATAACGCCACATAAAGGAACGTGATTTTTTTCAGTTTTGTCTTACAATACAAAAGGATCATGCATACACTCACAGCTGTGTTAAGAATATAAAGGTTGCCTTGGGAACTTAAAATGCACACAGAAGAGCTGGATTAGACTAATTACCTTGCCTCAGTACACAAGGTAGTAGTTCATCAAGCCTGATGAAAAATAATACTCTAAAGGGTGTATGACCATAAGTATTTCTATTGCAAACTATTCAACCCCACTCTTTGAAGATAAAGCTAATGTTTTCTTTTCAGTTTGTGACATCCATCACTACAGCATTCAGCTACTTCAAACAATTTTCACAACACCCTTATTAAGCAATCTCTCAACACAAAACTAATTAACTTATTATAGAACAGCCCTGGCTCTATAGGAAGATCGTAAGACAGATGTTCACATAACAAACCACATGCATGAAGTTACCATCTCAACAACGCAAAGCTAACCCATTTCACCATGCAGCAGGACACAGACCGTGAAAACTAACAAGGTTTGTCATTACCACCCCAAAGCTGAGGCAGCATTTTCTTAGACTGCTTCAGCTATTTTGCTCAGTGCAAACACGTGTTTTACTGACAGTGAAAATGAGAAAGAGAAATCAGGACTTTTGTTAGGCATCTAGCTAGTAAGCATCAAGTACAAAAAGTGGAAAAACGTGGAAATAGGCCTCAGGAGTAAACATAATGAATTCATACTGGAGTCCACTACCCACAACAGCAGTCATAATCACATCGAAGTCAGGAGAAAAAGAAAATGAACATGTACTTCTTTCAAGCCTTTAAAGCCTCCTAGTACAACAAAGATGACTAACCTTTCAACAAGTGAAGATATCTGTAAGCCAACATGACTACAACTCTGAGCACTTAGCTCTGGCAAGATTACACATAAGATCTGTAAATAATAGGTAGTTTCACCTTACTCTAAAGTTGTCATGAAGTTGCATAATGTACAGCTAGCCTGTGGAACCCTGGGGCACAAGACGTTTTCAAGGAAGAGCAGAAAACAGGACCGTACAGCAGGAACTGCATAATGGAGTGAGTCAGTTATATTAAACAAAGTTTATCACCCTGAAACTACAGGAGGAAAATAAACATCTACCAGGTTCTGGCCAATGCACATAATCAACTGTCTGCTTTAACGAGCAAGGAATTTGAAAATAATCCCCTAGAGACTCTTTCTCCAGGCAGCTGGTGCAGGATACTCAAGTAAGATGACTAAGTTGAGTCAGCAAAACAAATCTGTACTGCTCGTTTGCTTCACTAAACATTGTCCGGCTCTCCCTGCTGTGGTTAATGAAATTGTTTCAAAAGCCTATAGGCAAAAAATCCCCCAAACCCTGGTCTTTGCAGCACCTTATCTTGTAAGGCAGCAGAAACTACAGAAAGTAGCTCTGAAACCACTGTCATCTCTTCCTGTCTCATCCCTAGCAGAAGCTGTTGTCCCTTTCAGTAGTTCAGAGGACATGAAACATCCCTTCCATCTGTATTTCATGCAGAAGTGTTTACTACCTTTAACCCAACCATAATAAATATTTACAATTTGTATTTTTACTAGTCCATCCACTCAGTTGCAAAAGCAGTATGAAATTCGTTGCTGCAGTACAGAGCTTGACACCCAAAAAAGAACCAAGTTTTCAATAAATAGCTCTTCCTGTGCTACTTCCTTCTATATACAAACATCTGGGCCGAGTGCCCAGCTGACTATTTTTAAATAGTTTAAATTGCTTTATTATCTGTTCTGCTGTAATCAATGCTTTTTAATACATTGTTTCTTCCTGCTTCTTCGAAAGAGCCTTCTCCCTTGCAGTCTACCAGCACCTCCATGACATCATTAATAACCTTTGTTGTTTTTTTCCCAAGCTCACTGCTCTGAACCTTGAGGTAACTCTACGATCAGTAACTTCAGCTTTACTTTGTCTCAGTCTTTTTGACAAGGCACTAGAGCACAACTGCAGTAGTGATGTTCTGCACTAAATACAAATACCAGCAGCACAGCTGGCAACTGTTGAACAGCCCTCCCCATCTCCAGATGCCTTCCAACCAACCTGTTGTGTGACAGCCAATGCCATGAGTCAAGATTATAAGATTATTTAAGTGTATATAAAAATAACTTAAAAATAAGGACCCAGCAGTTATCAAGTCCCGTAAGTTAAGATGTATTGCTAGTGCTGTGGGTCTGTTTTTGTGGATTTCCCCCCTACCCCCCTTTAAAGGAAACCAATCATAAAACATAAGTCAGTGATTTTTATTCCAGAGGGGAAAACTGAGCTTTTAGTTATTTTATGTTTCATCTTTCTAATCATTTACTCAATAAGCTCTTTTCAGTGGAGTTTTCCTAAACACACAATGTTTCAGGACAGGAAGCTCTTAGGCGAGAGGCTAGGTAAGTCACTGCTTCGAAACACGATTCATGCCACAAACCAAGAGGGTACACATGTACCTAACAAGCTCTCAGTGCCATGTTGGAACGTAAGGACAGGCATGAATAAGTGAGCTATCTGTGTATTTGTCTGGATAAAAGTTTGTAGCGGGAAAAAAAAGGTATGTTTGCTAAGGAAAAAAAGCAAACTGAAAATTGACAAGAACACAACATTTCATAGCTTCCTGTAGAGATAGCTTTCCTAATGGGATCAAATATATCCTAGTACGTATGAGGGGGAAAGCTGCATTTACTTGTCACACTTTTTTCCTCCCCACTTCTAACTAACAGCGAATTAATCCAGGAGTTACACTGGTGGGTAGAGCAGTCCCATGGCCCTCACTCCTTTCATTCTCTGCTGGTGGCGTTCCACTTCTGTTAAAAAGATCACCCCAGATTACAGCCACGAGTCCAACAGCAGCACCAGGCTCACGGTCAGTGCCTCATGTGAGCTGAAGGGACTCGTGGAGTTTATTATCTGCTGAATTCTTTACCCACGGAACGTATGGTCTTTCTGAGCTACTCTGCAATATGCTCGGGGGGAAAAAAAAGTCATCTGATCCATGTATTCTTATTGTTCCACTCGCTTATTAGGCAGCAAGTGCCACTGAGAAGTCAGGCGCTGCTAAATTTTCAGATCAGCTTGTAATCATCCAAGAAACAGATGGCGATTACAGAATCCAGGGGCCGGGGGGTGGTTCGGTTTTGGTTGCATTCTTTTTTAAACTTGTACAGTATGCTCGAGAACTTCATTAGGCATTCGTTCTCTTCCCCTAAATATATTTAATTTAATGGTTGAGACTAGGTAAAGTCTCCAGCAGTCCACTTTTCACCTCAAAGCTAGTTACAAAAACCTCTCACTTCTATTGATTTTCTTCCATTTTTGTGGGTGATATGCTGTCAAGGACCTAAGCCTAGTTCCTGACAAATTCCCAGCTTTCCTAACAAGCTTCTAACAGAAGAGACAATCCTCATGCCTGGGACGACCATCACAAGCTGCAGAACACACAGGATGCCTGGCTTTCATTTTTGGCACAGAAAACAAGGAGGGAAGAATTACTTCCAAAAGCATTAGGCAAAAAGTTACAGGCCGCCTTCCTTCCCTTTCCTCCTTCCCACAGTTACTGGAAATCCCCCAGCAGTGACAATATAGAGGTAAGAATAAGGATGTTATTTACCACAGCAGTTGTAAATGAAATATTACAACTATGTTAAATAGCTAAAAATATAGCTTTAAGTCACACTAACCACAGAGTTTAAGTATTCAGTATTTCAGTAGCATAGCCAGATTGTCTTTGACAGAGGGTCAAAGATAGGTGAAAGACCAAGATAAGATCAATTCTTGATGATGCAGATGCCTCCAAGACCCAAGCACACCAATAACTAGCCTTGACCACTCCAAGTCATCAGTATTATGATTTCACCTACAAAATTGGACAGACAGCTGCTTCCCCTTTCACTTAGCATGAAGTTTCATTCGACAGCGTATTTCAGCATACTGAGAAATTAATTTATAGCTCAATGCAGGCCTGTACTTTCTTCCTTCTTAAGATATTTGGGTAATATTGACGTGTTTTCCCCACACACGGCCTCCTAAGTTATTGCTGAATTTGACTGCACTACCAAGCGGGACCTTTGCATCAGCTATCTCTACTTCTGCCTAAACACCAGATGAAACCACAAAACAATTCGCTTACATCTTCTTGGATGGGGAGGTAATTTATAAGAACCCTGGGTAACATAGACCTCCCTGCAGATGTTTTTCCCCATTTAGAATGTAAGCCCGACCACCTTGCGACACCAGTGCTCGAGCTCTCCCTTTTCAGAATCACATTTCTCCTAGGACAGGAGAGTTACGAGAACAGTTCTCCTAACCTTTTCTTTAGATGGAGCTTCTTCACACATGCAGTTTAAAAACTGAAAATCCTCCAAAACTCAACTATGAAGTATAGCAGTACTTAGCCCCCAAGATCAAGAAGTTAAACAGTCTGCAGAAAAATCTGCATCAAGTGCTTCCTTCCAATATATGCCACATCCTGTCACAAACGTGGGAACTGCATCTCAGCCTCACTGTTTCAGTATATACTTATCTCCCAAGACAGTAAGACTCAGAGACTGCTTTTGTCTTGTTAATTGATGTACATCACACTGGAAGCAGCCTTCTATATGATTTTTCAGATTACTACTATGTTCTAAGTTTATTTAATTACTATCATTGCGAACTATGATCTATGCCCATTTCCTAGCCTAACCGTTTCTTATGGATTTCTGCTTATTCTGCTAAGAAACTTAAGGATCCTTAATTCCTGTTCTTAATGAATACACAGATGAAGTTTTATTTCTCCCAAGAGAAATTCCCATTTGTAACAGCCCAGCCACACAGACCACTTCCTTCCACTTGCTGGACAGTGCCACACCAAGCACTACAAACTGACAGGGCAGGCACCTAACAGAGGAGCCTGCAACCCATCAATGCCCTCCTTTGCCAAGAACACAGATGTTTACATTTTGACACATCAAATTAACTCTTTTCACATTCTCTCATTCAGAGGGATTTTGCTTCCATGGGGCCCAAAGCATTTGTATTGGGTTTACATGGTGACGTTTCAGCGAGGGGGAGGGCTGCAGGGGTGGCTTCTGTGAGAAGACACCAGGAGGTAGAGAAAATTGAGAGTGAAGCTGGGCCTGGGAAGAAGGGAGGAGTGGGGGGAGGTGTTTTAAGATTTGGGTTTATTTCTCATTATCCTACTAGTGGAGGGCGTCCCTGCCCATGGCAAGGGAGTTGGAACTGGATTATCTTTGAGGTTCCTTCCGACCCAAACCATTCTATGATATTCCAATTTGATTGGTAATAAATTAATTTCCTCAAGTTGAGTCTGTTTTGCCCATGACAGTCATTGGTGAGTGATCTCTCCCTGTCCTTATCTTGATCCACAAGCCTTTCGTTATATTTTCTCTCCCCTGTCCAGTTGAGGAGGGGAGTCATGGAGCAGCTTTGGTGGGCACCTTGGCCTCCAGCCAGGGTCAACCTGCCACAGCATTGTTCACGATTACACCTTGTGGCTGGGTAGAGAAATAGAAGACTATCTGCAGAACACATAGCAGATACTCATGCCTACAACCATCATCTTTATATGAACACGAAGCTGCATTTTTCTGCAACTACTGTATTATTGAACTTGCTCTTGAACCCCCCAATGAAAGGATTTCCGTTTACAATTTTTAGTTTTGTGTCGATGAACCAGGACGCTTCTTTATTAGATTTTCTAATGGGAACAGCTATGTACACCACAGCAGCACATGACCATCAGAGTCGTGTACAGTATTGTGTTTGTCACACACACGTTCGCTATCATTTGCCCAGTACTGGAGAGGTCTTTCCTCTGAACATAGCGGTATTTCCAGTACGAATACATGCAGCAATGAGCTGTTGCAACATGAAGACCTCTGTTCTGTCAGACGTTCTCCCTCTCTCCCCACGGAGACCGGTGATGGCTAGCACACCGCCATTCAGTAGAAGTCTCTCACCCTCTAATTATCAGCTTGCTTTCTTTCATTAAAGAGGTCCATTTGGGAATTTTTCTATGAACACCACCAGCCACTAATGAAGGAACAAGAGAAACTCATGTATTTAAGCTCAGTTCTGGTAAATAGCATATCTTACACTTCCACAATTGCAGATCATCCTGCTTTGCAGATAAATACCTAGTTTCTTATCACAGTATCTTATCTCACTGCTTACAATTGACCTACAGAAAACTCAAAATCCTTTGCCACCATTTCCTAGCGACTCACAGGGCGATATCATAAGGCGACTATGCGACCTCACTAGAGGTTCTCCTCTGCCATCCGCACCATACCGGTTCGTACAGTTAGCGCGTTTCCCCCCAGACCACCACTCCAGGCGTTGTGCTGTTCAACACAGATCTAACAGTGCTGAGCCTTGATGCTCAGCCGCCCGGCTTTGGGCAAAAACTACCAAAACGTACACGCATTAAAAAACCCTATCAACCACAACACAGAATTCCGACGTGTAGGAAACAACAAGAATACAAAGTTAATACGATGGGCTGCTTTGCCTGTTTAATGAGCTGTTACAAAATTTGTGTTCTCATCTCAAATCGCACGCTGCCGGCTATTCTCACAAGCTCTTAAGCAGCAAGTAGCAGCAACCCATGTAAACCCAAAATTTGGACACACGGACTTCGCACCAGCAGGAGAAGTTTTTGGCTCAACTGCCCCGATCCCTGATTTTAGGTGATCTTTGGGCTCTTGTCTACATTTTTAACCTGCCACGGTAGCTATTTAAAGATGTAAAGCTGCCACTTGAGCCCCATAATGCCCAAGCCATGTGACACCTTCACCGGGCTCCCAGCTGTAACGCCCAGCAGCGGCGGTTCGCGTTACCGCATCGGGCGCGGGGCTCTCCCGGCGCCACAGCCGCCCGGCACCGCGGGGTGATGGGGCGCTCCGCAGGCGGTGCAGCCCTGCTGCCTCACCACACCACGCACCGGGCCCGCTCCCCTCCCCCAGCGCACAAAACCGTCCAGCGACACCGGCCCGAGCGGGCTGCACGGAAGACGGTACAAACTTCGCCAGTTCAGCGCCGTGACTGAGCTGCCCCTTTTTTTTTTATACCTGCAGTACATTTATGCAACGCCCGCCCG
>VWZZ01001894.1:273511-319580 GCA_013399095.1 Psophia crepitans
GAGGGGCCTTTGGGGACGCCCCCCCCCCGCCTGCGGAAAAAGGCGGTGCTCCCCGCTGCCCACCCTCACGCTCCTCTCCGGGTCCTCCGGGAAATAAAACGTACCCTCGTCCTCACCTTTATCAAACTAGCCATACACGTCGTTAACTTCATGCAGGTTTGGGGTTTTTCGGTTTTGTTTTTTAATATTTACTCAATTTCCAGTTCCCTGTCCCGTAAAGAGACCTCCGGGAGCGAGGAGGCCGCTCGGGCAGGACTTTGCCCACTGCGCCGACCTGGCGCCAGCCTGAGCAGAACGACTTGGGTCAGCAGCGCAGCTAGTCCCGAAAACTGAGCCACCTGCAGAAGCTTCACACGCCTCTGAAGGTGTCGCACCCCTGTGAACTACAGTCCTCTGCTCGTACCCGCAGGAAAAACCCAACGTTTCTTGACTGCCTCTGTAGCCATGGAGGATGTGGTCACTGATAGATGACAGCCTGCAAAGGCACGTCTGCCCGACTCAGACACAGTACAGAACATACGCTTTCCTCCACTGTATAATGGAGGACCTTAATCACAGAATGGTTTGGGTTGGAAGGGACCTGAAGGATCATCTAGGTCCAACACCCCTGCCATGGGCAGGGACACCCTCCACCAGACCAGGTTGCCCAAAGCCCCATCCAACCTGGCCTTGAACACTGCCAGGGATGGGGCCTCCACAGCTTCTCTGGGCAACCTGTGCCACTGCCTCACCACCCTCAGTGAAGAATTTCTTCCTAAAATCTAGTTTAAATCTCACCCCTTTTAGTTTAAATCCCATTCCCCCTTGTCCTATCATTACGCTCCCTGATAACCAGCCCCTCTCCATCTATCTGTAGGCCCCTTCAGGTACTGGAAGGCCACTGGAAGCCTGCAGTCACTGTCCGGGGTCAATGCGCACAGCGCAGAGCATACACCCGTGTGTGTACAGTAAGTCACCCATCGGCTGCTAAGTCATGCAAACTGACCTGCCTGCTGTAGATGTTGCTTTGCTCATCTCAGCTGATAGTTTGGCAAGTGGCCAGATTCCTGGGGAGAAGCAAGAGCAGGGCTGCTCCATGGAGGCAGACAAACCAGCATCCAAGGGTCATCCCAGTCCATGCAGTGCTGTTAGCAATGGCGCACAGTCCCACAGGGTCCACACACAGCAGGCAGAGCCAGGTGCCGGCACCAGCACCCATCAGTAGTCCCAAAGAAGCTGAGATGATGAACCAGGTCCACCCAGGAAGGCACAATGAAGGCACAGGATCCATCCAACAGTCAGGGTCAGAACCAGGACTGCAGGCAAGCTAGCTTCCAAGGTGTACCCAGAAGACAGCACTGGAGACAGACACATCTATAACACAGCTCAGGCAAAGACCTGAACTGAGCCCTTCCTGAGCTTAAATGGGTCCTGGGCAGAGGGTGCTCCCAGGTGAGGCTGTTCAGAGCAGCTAAGGTCAACAGGTGAGCTCGGGGCCTTAACACAGACTTATGCAGCTGCTCATAAATTTAAAACCTTGTTGCACCAAACATAGTTGTTCAAGTCATCTCATCCTCCCCATTTCCCTTTTCCCCTTGTGATCTCAACAGCAAAGTTATCTGTCGTGCTGGGGTCCAAACCAGTAGTGTTTAATCTCCCTCCTGCGTAGAAGCAGTCATTGGGATTCATTATAGGGTCCCTTTTCTGCATCTTCTGAAGAGTAGGTAGGAACAGAGATGCCATATTTCTTTTTCTTTTACTTTTTTTTTTTAGAACAAGGAGTTACTTAGGACTTACAGATAGACACTAAACTGTAATTTTTTTTTGTCTTGAAAATAGATCCAACAAAAAAAATAATCCCTTGTAGTTCTACTGCAGTCAACAGAAGCAGCTGAATAGTCAGCACCTTTGAGTAGAAGCAGGTCACTTAGATGCCTAAATATAGATTTGAAGTCAGATTTTCAGAAGAGTTCACTACCCGTTCTGTTCCTTACATTATGCTTAGAACATGACATCCGAGCCCCATACAATGCTGCGCACATCAGCGTGACTAACATCTGTCACATAGGTGTCTTTCATTTTCTTTCCAGAGTAAATTGGTACAGTGAAGCATTTTGGTTTATAAATGTGTAATAAACAACAAACATTTTGGTAGGTTTATTATAGGGAAGGCAAGGCTGAGGAAGAAAGTTGTTCTTTTTTCCCAAGACACTTTCTTATCTTGGCCTAGATTCTAAAGAGCTCTTTCCTGCAAATATGAATCCTTACCAAAGAAGGTTATTTTATCAGAGGAAAAAAAGATGTTGACCATAACCTTTACAGCAGGGTTAAAATACATCAAGGGCCAGGGCTATCTTTGTGGCAAGGTCTGGGGCAAAGATTTGTCCTCTCCAGTTTTAAGCACCCAGAACAGGATGGTTTCCTGTACCTGTCTGTCCTGTAGGGACCACTGTGGGCACCGGTTTTCCACCAAATCCATGATACACCTGCAGCTGGACACAGTGATAGCTCAAAGAGACAAAATCTGACTATGCTTGTAGCCTACGCTCCTCTTGGGAAGTCTCTTCCTGGGTGTGCTTCAACTAGAGCTCCAGGCTCTTTCTTTCCTTCAACCATAACCCTAACTCTACCCCTTAAAATAAAACTAACCATAAGCTCAGCCTGGGACCAGTGCCCATGGCAAAAATTTCTCTGGCCAAGTTCTTGCAGGCTGGATTGACTTCCCTTTCAAACTTCCCTCCAGCTGGAGCTCTAGGGCTCTCTCTTTCACCCAGCTCTAACACTAACCCTAAGAGCGAACCTAATCTCATGCTAAGCCTCAGCCCAGGGTCCTCAGGCAGTGCCCGCACCAAAACATTCTCACGTCCACTTTCTCTTTTGGCCCGTGCCCTTTTACGCTCCCCACCAGCTGCAGCTCCAGGCTGTCTCTGTCCAAATGCCCCACCTTAACACTAACACAGATCCTTACATCAGGACTCCCAGACTCAGTAAGATGTTCTCTCTGCCATGTTTTCTCTAGCCCATGTCGTTTCTTTCCAAAGTTCCTTTCTAGCTTCACTCCAGCTGCAGCTCCAGGCCCTCTCTTTCTCTCAGCGCTAACCTTAACCCTCTCACAAAGCAGATGCCGGGCTTTGGACATGGCCTCCAGCCACTGCCCACACCAGGAAGTTCTTGCAGCCAAGTTCTCCTTGCAGCCCACACTTCTCTGGGTCGGTCACCTTCTAGCCCCAAAACAGCTGCAGCTCTTGGGTCTTTCTGTCTGTCAACCATAACCTCAAACCTCACCCTAAACTTGACAGTTATGTTGAGCCTTCAACCAGGCCCCTCAGCCAGTGCCTCCGCCTAAAAGTTTTTGCAGCCAAGTTATCTCTGTGGCCCAGCTCTCTCACTAGCAGCTCCAAGCTGCTAGCTTCAAGCCTCCCTCCAACTGAAGCTCTAGGTTCTCTCTTTCTCCCAATGCTAACCTCACACTAGCTGTATGCTGAGCCTCAGACCAGGACTGCCAAGCAGCACCCACAACAAAAAGTTCTTGTAACCAAGTTCTTCCTGCACCCCATGCTTTCTAGCCCCATTCTAATGGCAGCACTAGGCTCTCTCTTGTCAAATTTAACCCCGGTTGTAACTCCAACCCTTACAGGAGGCTGAGCCTCAGACCAGGCAGCCTTGCCAAGTTCTCCTTGCAGCCTAGACTTCCCCTTCAGACCCCCTTTCCTATGTCCCCTCCAGCTGCAATGCTATGCTCTCTCTTTCTTCCCCTTTTATTGCCCACACCAAAAAATTCTTCCCATAAAGTTCTCCTTAGAGTTCACCTCCTTTCTAACCCCACTGCAGCTCTAGGCTCTGCCTCTCAACGCTAATCCTAACCCTAGCCATATCAATAAACCCGAAGGTTGCGTCTTGGACTAGAACTCCCTAGGCCAAACCAAAAAGTTCTGGCAACTAAATGCTCCTTGCAGCCCACACTTCCAGTTATCCGTTCCTTCCCAGTCCCACTGCGGCTGGAGCTCTTGGCTCTCTCTTTCTCTCAAACCTAACCCTGACTTCAAGCTCAACCAGAGGCTGAGCCTGAGACATGGCCCTTAGCCAGTGCCCACAGCAAAATGTTCTTGAAGCCAATTTGCAGCTCACCTCTCACTTTCACACCCCTCTTCTAGCCCCCTCCAACTGGAACTCTAGCCCTTCACTTCTCAACACTAGCCCATACTCTAATCCTAAAACCAAACCTGACAAAAACCGAGCCTTCTTCCACTGCCCACACCAAAGGGGAGCCAAGTTCCCCTTGCAGCCTTCACTTCTGATTAGCAGATTCTTCCCAGTGCCACTGCAGATGGAGAACCCGGCTCTTTCTCTGAACCCTGAACCTCATTGTACCCTGACCCCCTAAGGAGACCCCACAACAAAGAGCTCTCTCAGCCAAGTTATCCTCTTCCCTCCAAAGACCCTTTCTAGCCCCTCTCCAACCGCAGCAGTAGTCTCTCTCTCTCTCAACCCAAACCCTAACCCTAACCCAAATTGCTTCCACTTCAAAGCCCCTTTCTAGCCCCTCCCCAGCTGCATCTTCAAGATGAGCCCTCTCAAACCCCACTCCACCTGCAGCTCTAGGCTCTCTCTTTCTCTCAACCCCTACTCTCATGTGAAACCATATGTTGAGACCAAGCCCCCATCCCCCATGAGTGCCCACACCAAGAACTCCTCCCAGCCATGTCCTTTTGCAGCGCCTCTTTGACATCTCCCTCAGCTGCAGCTCTTGGTTTTCTTTTTCTCAGCCCTGACCATGACCACACAGTGAGCCTTAGACTAGGACACCCCACCAGTGCCCACACCAAAAAATTTCCCCTTTCAAGTTCTATCTGAAGCTCCTTTGTAACCCCATGCCAACTGCTGCAGCAGGTTCTCCTTCCCTCAACCACAACCCTAACTGTGGCCCTAACCCTTAGCAGTGGCTGTGCCTTGGACACAGGCCCCTTCCAGCACCGACACCAAAAACTTCTCTCTGTGGCCACGTTGTCTTAGCAACCTGCCCTTTCCTTTGGTGGCCTCTTTGGAGCTCTCCCCACTCCAGCACAGGCTGATTGTGTTCAGAGGGAACTCGCAGCCCAGGTCTTCTCTTCATGTCTCTATGCCTTATGGACATTTTTGTGCATGTGCGAGGGAAGTTTTTATTCGTACAACCTGGCATAGCACAAAGGTTATATTTCAGCCCGTGAACAGTTTCTTTGCAGCATGACATTTTGTGTCTATGTTGCAGTCAGTGGCCATGGTGCATATATCGTATTGGGAGATGAAAGACCTTCTGGGACAGTATTGAGAAGCTGCAGAGCTAAGACCAAACCTGGTACAGTGCTGCCTGTAATGCCCACAGGGAGGCATCTCTTGGGGAACGTATCTCCACAACTGCATTTCTCATGGGCCAAACTGTGACAGTACAACCTCTTCTGAGGTTGCAGAGGGTCCTCAGCCGGTTCTTGGAAGTCTTCTCAGGATCTGTAGGTTTCAGTGTTGGTAAGAACACTTATGAAAATAGAAGAGGAGATTCATTCTCTGACTTACTGCACATTTCTAATCCTGACTGGCACTTCCTATTCGACTAAAGAAATCCACCCCCCACAGATAACACAAGTGTTTGAGAGTCCTTCAGTGTGTCTAGAGTTTTTTGATGACTGAATGTAAAAGTTTTGCACTCCACAAGGACTGAATAGGGGAGCACAGTCAGGGCCAATTCACAGTGCTTGGAAACACCATTAAGTAGGTGTGATATCACCAGGCTAAGGTGACCTTTTTGCAAGCACAGAACGTGCTCTGACTCTGATGAAGTAGTTTCCTGTCCTTCATGGAACTGAGTGTATCTGGGAGCTCAAGTGGAGACTGGAGGGAAGATCCTCTGGGCTTGTAATGAGTTAGGCTTGGGGAAAACTTTATTTTGTTTTGTCCTCTCTGCTTCAGGTTTTCTCTGCTGTTGGTGCTAAAATTCCTGCTGTGTCCCACTTCTGGAGCCAGATGCTCGCAGTTGGAAGCTCATGGACGCAGGATAGGGAAGAAGAAGAGAGAATGACCTAGCAGGACTGTGCTAACAAATGGCTGTCCTGGCTTGGCCTCATCAATAGTTAGAATAAATTAAAACAAGGGTGCGAGCTCCCTTGAATTTCCTGGGATTAACCATGACTAGCAAGCTCATTTTTAAAATCTATTTGCTCTGTTTGATGCTTGCGGCAAAGCTTTGTTTAGCTTTATGGTTTAAACACAACGCTTTCTAATTTTTTCCTTTATTCCAGTATGTGTGTGAACGACTTGCTTTTTGTTCCACTGGTCACCAAGAGCAATTCTCCTGGTGTATTATTAGGGTCTCTAATTTTAAGCAAAGGGATATCACGTACTTTGTAAGTGAGGCTTTGCCTAGCTACTGGAAGGTAATATTTCCCTTTACAATTATTTTCTGCAGCTGCAAAGAACAGAAGGCCCACAGAGCTTCCCTGGGCCAACTGCCATAGAAACTAATTTCAGCTAAGGCAGACTCATAAATTGTTCCATTACTCTATAAATTGGTCTGGGCACATGTCACTTCAAGCCAAGCTGGGTTACTTTAAATCTAGCCTGTAGTTCTAAAATACTGCCACTTTTTTTAAAGAGCAAGCCTTAAAGACTTGATGAAAATAAATAATATCTGAAGTGAGTTAATCTTCTGCAAGAGCATGAAGCCTACAAGGACGTCAAATTATTCACTGCTTTATTGGAAATACATCAAGACCAGACCAAATATTTTGAAGACAAAGCATTTCCTTAATTTGTAAACCAGAAAAGAAGAAATAGAAAAGCAGTATCTATAAACTGTTTTAAATGCAGACTCCTTAATTGCTCTGCATCCAAGAGAACAAATACAATCTGTATGTGGGAATGACTACTGGCTACATAGGTTTACAGGCGGAAAGCATCGCCTACGAGTTTTCAGATGTACCGTCAAAAGCTACAGAATTCACAGAACTTCACATCATTACAGAAGATTTCAAACAGTCTGTGGAACCAGATTTAAAATACAAACCCCAAATTATTAAAATTAATTTACCAAGATCGATATAATAATTTCTTAAACAGAAACGTTTCTGACATTTCATGTTAAGCGCTACCAGTTTCCTTTCGTTCCTCAACAGGAAGCACAGCACGTAACCAAAGGCCTGCACAGAGGCTGCCAGCCCAACCAGAGATCAGGCATCTACCCTACGCGTTGCTTTCTGTTTTCGTTTGTTTGGCTCTGTTAAAGGTGAAAAAATAGACAGGCCCCTCCAGTCTCAGCTTGGGAAATTAGTACAGCCAGGCATAACTCCTTTAGTCACAGTCCTAAAAGCAGTGGAAGCCAGAACAGCTTCTTTTCACCTTGTTCAGCTCTCCATAAACAAGCCACCTAGAAGTCTCCCTGCGATCAGCATCCAGCAGTAGCAGCATCCATTTTAGTTCAAAGAAAGTCAGTTCTCCCCAGGCAGAGACAGCCAAAGCCCAACTATCCCACTCCCTCTGGGGCCCTCCGCTTCCCTTTTATGACTTCCCCCACTTAGGCAGCGCAGCTGCCAGTTCCACCTCCCAGCAGTTTAACAAGCCACAACTGCCAGGTTTTGCAGCCTATATAGTCTTTAAGGGCTAACCTCTTCCTTTTTCGTTAGCGAAGGCTTTAACCCTTCCTAGGGTTGCAGTGTGACTGCAGCTTAAACTTGTGAGCTGCTTGTGTGCGGCTTCCTTGAGGAACTGGGATTTTCTCATGTCTCTCTGGTGACCCAAACTCCAGTTTTATCAGGTCTAGACAGCTGGGAAGTTGCAGAGCTGTTCCCGTGCGCTGCTGCTCTAGCTGGGGGGTTACAGCGCGGTATATAAAACAATATATAAACCTTTTTCTCCCAGCAAATAGATCAAAATTAATAGATCTCACCATTAAAACAGTGGTATTTTATGAACGGCGTCAAACACATATAAGCTTAATAAGGACATTCTGTATATACATCTTCTTGTTTATTCTTCAACTTGAAAGGTATTTTGCTCAACATCAGGTAACAAATGGCACTTTGAGGAATCTAGTGGTTGCACTTGTGCCTGTCTAAAAGCTGATCTTTTCAAAATATGTTCTTTTTCTTATTGAAAAGATTTGAAGCTTCCTGTATTTGATTTTAATAACCTTTAAAGCATAAAAGGACACACACTGTAATAATAGATTAAGAAATAAAATGTAGTATTAATTTCTTTAATTGCACACCCTTCAATAAAAAATGCTTGGTGTGCGGAGCTTATCTGCTAAAAAACACTGTAAGTTCCCTCTTCTTCTAGCTGTTATTTTTATTATTTGTAAAATTTCAGAAGAATTTTACTTACTGCTACAGCCCTTCAGCAGCCTTTTCAATTCAAGGCCAGCAACGCAGCTTCCTTAGCGTGTGCCATTTTAGCGTGTCTTTCTTACTGTGGTTAATCACGGGAACTACAATGGCTGAAGAGCTGTTAGAGAGCTGCAGTTGTTCCCACATGTTCTATTTTAGACGGTTGCCCCTGTTACTGAGGGTTTTATTTTAAGAGAAGGTTATGTTTGTGTACTCTTTCAATGTTGTTATAGGATTTTCTAGCATTTTTCTTCTGGAGACATCGAAAAGCTACACTAGTGCCAATGAGGTTAGCCCTGGAAAAGTCTTGTGAAAGTCATGGAAAAGTACGATACAGAGTTTTCAAAGCTCCATTTACAAAAACAACCTTTTATTTTGCATGCCCCCATTTTGCACAGAAATCCGCAGATACCGAGACCCTGAGCTTTGACAGCAATAACTGAATCTTGAATAGCAGCACAGTCCTTATGAAACCAGGTTTCACATGTATCCGTATGGTATCTAAACGAAGTAACATTTAAAACATCTGGCCCTATAGGCATTTAAAGAATTCACATGGTCAGCATTTCACCAAACATCAGTTTGCTCCAGACTTCATCCATTCCAGTTCCGAAATCTCCAAAGAAGGAAATCCTACAGCCTTCCCCTTTTTGGGCTTGTTCAGCCTGGAGAAGAGAAGGCTCCAGGGAAACCTTATAGCAGCCTTCCAGTACCTAAAAGGCCCTACAGGAAAGCTGGAGAGGGGCTGTTTATCAGGGAGTGTAGTGACAGGACAACGGGGAATGGTTTTAAGTTGAAGGAGGGCAGATTTAGATTAGATATTAGGAAGAAAATCTTCATGTTGAGGGTGGTGAGGCACTGGCACAGGTTGCCCAGAGAAGCTGTGGAGGCCCCATCCCTCAAAACATTCAAGGCCAGGTTGGATGGGGCTTTGGACAACCTGGTCTAGTGGAGGGTGTCTCTGTCCATGGCAGGGGGGTTGGAACTAGATGATCTTTAAGGGCCCTTCCAACCCTAACCATTGTATCGGTCCAGTATTTGTCCACCCACACGGGGGAAACATTTTTCCATACATTAAGTAAGAATTCCCTATGTGCAGACTTGCGCCTGTTGTTGCTTGTCCTGTCACTGGGCACCTCTGCGAAGAGCCTGGTTCTGTCTTCTCTGTGCCCCTCTCCCTTTGGGTTTTTGGAGGCCGCAGTAAGACCTTCCCTTTGCCTTCATTTCTCACTGCTGAACAAACCCAGACCTCTCACCCTGTTCTCATGCAGTGTGTCACACAGCCCCATGACCATCCTGGTGGCCCTCCACTGGGCTCGCTCCAGTATGTCAGTGCCTTTCTTGTCCCAGGTGCCCCCAGACTGGACCCAGCACTCCAGAAACAGCCTTGCAAGTGCTGAGTAGAGGGGAATAAACACTTTCCCCAAACGGGTGGCTACACTTTTGCTAATAGAACCCATTTATTCTGGCCCAGATGCAAGATCCCAGATCCCATTTGCCCTTGTTGAACTCCATGTTTCTGTCTGGTCATGCTCCAGTCCATCCAGATCCCTTTGAACAGCAGCTCTGTGCTCCCAGCATAACAGCTGCTCCCTCCAATGTCATATTGCCTCAAACTTGCTGAGAGTGCACTCCATCCCACCACGCAGGTCATGAATAAAGATATTAAACAGTATTATCCCCACTATGAATCCTTCAGGGATGCCACTTGTACAACCAGTCACCAGTTCTGCTCCGTATGGTTGATTACAACTCTCGGAGCACAGTGGTCCAGCTGATTTTCTACCCAAGTTATCACCCACTTACAGAGTCCATACCTCGCTAATTTGGCGGTAAGGAGATAATGGGAGACCGTATCAAAGGCCTTGCTAGAATCAAAGTAAACAACATCCAGTG
Source organism: Psophia crepitans (assembly GCA_013399095.1). NCBI lineage: Eukaryota > Metazoa > Chordata > Aves > Gruiformes > Psophiidae > Psophia > Psophia crepitans. The sequence goes on from VWZZ01001894.1 coordinate 283,741, forward strand.
CTCCTCCCTTCACCCCAGAGCAAGTCCTCTCATCACAAGAGGCAATCAGGCTGTTCAGGCATAATTTGCCCTTGATAATTCTGTGCTGGCTGTTCCCAATCCCCTTCTTATCTTCCCTGGGCTTGGAAACGGCTTGTAGGAGAATTCACTCCGTAACATTCCCAGGGAGTACGGTTCAGCTGAGCCGTCTGTACTTCCTTGGGTTCTCCTTGTCCTTCTCCAGGCTGGGTGTGAGTCTGCATTCTTTCTTCTTTATGGCTTGTTTGTAATACTTTATTATTTCAATCCACACAAAAAATTACAATGGGACCTTAATATGCTATTGGAGGGTTAGAATCTATCAAGTCTCTCTTTTTAAGGAAAATTTATATTGTCATGTAAGAAACTTGCAATATTTAGGTTTCAGTAAATTGTGATATGGTTCTGTCAGACCAATTTTTACCCTAGATAACAATCTTGTATTAAATTCTTTTGATTTGCATAACAAATACATGTTTTCCAAGAAATATTCTGTAAGAAAATGGAAATTAGACAAAGCAATTTTCTTAAATGTATTTTAATTATTAAAAACTTTTCTGATGCCAATAGACATTTAAAATATATTTTATGTAAAATAAATGCAAACAATCAGCTCAACAAACACCAGAATAAGAAAGGAGAAAAAAAAACAGTGATATGAAGAAAAACTTGTCCATCTCAGCTACTTTGTAATTACAACATAAAACTCAACAGACTGAGAGAAAATGAAACTAATTTCTCCTCAGAGCAGAAGGAAGAGTGGTGTAAGAGCTCTTAGGCACAAGACTGGAAGAGATTCTAGTGACATCTCCAAGAAACTGCGTGAAACGCTGTAGACCTGAATAAAGAGGAAGGGGTTTGAGTGTATGGCACGGTGTTGCAGACCCCTGCTTGGACGCATCTCTGTGGTCATTAAGCAGCTGCAAGGCACAAGAGCACCCTGGGTTAGGTGAGGCAGTGGTACCGGTCGCCTTCAGTTCACTGAAACTCTTCCCTCTTGCCCATGTTTGAAAATGCATGTGTATGAGGCCTGATCCACACGGCTCCTTTTTGTTAATGTTTTGTAATTAAGTGAGCAGTGCAACTTTTAATGTAAATAGTTGTACAAGTGCAGAGGTGACTGCAGCTACTTACACTAAACAATTTTACTAGCAAAGATAGGGTATTTCCTGTTCTCAGGAGAAGCTGCTTTGTAGTGCTTTGTAGTGCTTTGGCCATTCTGGTTTGAAAAATCAGGTTAAACAAAATAATTGCAGCTATTGTAGAGCTGAGGAGGTGCCTCTTTGCCCGAGGTTTCTTCCTTGGTAAGCTTTAGCAGAGGAGGTGGTGCTTCGTGGTGTTTGTGGGGGTGGCAAGATGCTGCTCAGCCTACATGTGTGGCTTGGTGTCAGTAACCAGAGTCCTGGCATGAGATTAATTAGTAGGGCTTACTAGCGTTGTTCAAACAATGTGGCCTGTGTGCAGACAACGCTTTGGTCGTGAGGCAATGTCAGAGGAAACTCCACAGCAGGCTTCAGCAGCTCGTCTCCAGGCTTGTTACCAGCGCTAGCAGGCTTTGGGTTTCTCTAGGGAAGCATGGTAATTTCTACATATTCAGCTTTGGAGAAAGCCAGTAGTCCCACAGTGAAAAAAGAGCCATTCTGGGCAAGGGCCTGACGAGTGCTGCAAATGGGTTATGCTACATCACTGCCCAAAATTACTCAGCATGTAGTGGGCTGCTTGGGGAGGCAGATATGGCCAGGGCTGGGGCCAGCACCATTTACCTTGCAGATGTTGTTCTGGCAAGTAAATGAAGGTAGACTTCTCCCATTTTTTGTTGGTGGTAAAAATAGGGTCAAATAATATGAACCATGCTTCATTTTCAACTCAAAGTGACACAGTATAGGTATGTGATTGATAACAGCTTGCAATTGGTTATTAGTGTATTCTCCATTGGTTTTAACTACTTTCTCACCCATTTTCTTTTTTTTTTTTCAAATGTTCAAGTATCCGGTTTGTACTTTGCACGAGAGAGAACTCCAGCAGAGAATGGATGTACAATTGACGCAACACAGACGAAGGCAGGGTGTAGGATTATCCGTGAGAGGCAAAAAGGAATGCCTTTTCTAAGCACAAAACACATCTCAACCCCAGCTAGTTCTTTTTCTCACACAAAAAGGCATAATTATTTTAAAATCAAAGAAGTTACAATGATTGATACCAGGAGAGCATCTTGTCTGTGATTAAAGTAGGCTTGGCGGTTAATCCATCAGTGGCGGGGGAGGGGAAGGACTGAAACTGCAGGTGAACGACTGATGTATGCCCAAGGCGCTCTCTAAAGCAAACGGTTTTACATGTGCGAGGTGGGCAGGGTTAGAGTGGCAGAAAATGGAAGGAAAAGCAGCCATACCACAAACCACAATTTGGCCCTTGACTTTCTTACGCTGTCACTGTTTCTCCATTTGCTGCTGAAGCCGCAGCCACGTTTCCTCTGCAAGGCAGGCAGAAAGGGCAGCTGAGCAGCTCGCAAACTGCAGAGCAAGTGCAGTGCCGCGGGAGTTTTCACACTGATGTAAATGGCAGCTCTTTGATGTCAGGTACTGCGCAGTCCTGCAGAAATAAAGGCAGAGCTCCCATCCTATGTTGAAGAACACGAGGAAGCCAAGAGGCTTTGTTTTGCTTTGAAGCAAGGATGAATAAAGACTGTCGACAAATGAAATATTCATGTGTTCCAGTGTGTTTTTTCAGCTTCTTGAACAACTGTATTTTGATTTGAGCTCAGGTTTAAGGAATGTCTCACACTGCTGCCTGTGGTACGGAAGGGCTCCACGGCCTCAAGTCTGAGCTGAATGCGAGCAGCAGAGTACTGGTGACACTGAGCAACACCACATCGACTGTTCCAGACCCTACTTTCCAGTTTAAAACCAGTATTTACTCACAGAAAATTGTCAAAACCAAAATAAAAGTCAGACATGCTTAAATAGTTGTGATGGGGAAGGAAACCATTTCCACACTCCTCACAGTTTGCAGACCACATGGTTTCTGTTCAGGTTCCTGCAGGGAAAGCGGGGGATGAAAGAAGGCCCGTGACAGATTGTGGGGTCTCTTCTATTTCCAAAGCAGAGAAAACTCCAGTAAGCACAACCACGTAGCCTGGTATTTGCGTGTCCTTTTCCCTACCATTCTGGCTGCTGAATATTGCAAACAGAGGCTTTAGCCATTCTTACACGTGGCAAACATGCCAGCCCTTTTCACTAACTGGCAGGCAGAATCTCTTTTTCAGGATCGTTATCTGACGACCAAAGAATAGTGTGAAGACACCATTAAAAAAAAAAACACAAGAAAATATTATTCCTTGTCATTTATTGCTTGCACAACTATGCAGACACACGCACACAAATACTCCAGCCAGAAAGAAGAAGGACTGTTGCAGGAAAGAGCTGACAAAAAGGGAAATGAGAGACAAGTAAATAATACCATGAAGAGGGAGGGAGGAAGCAGTGGGTGTTCTCTTTCCTCTTCTGCATGTTTTTTGTGACAAGAAAATTACTTTGGAGGTTTAGCCATTAGATTAAGTATTTAAAAAGGAACAGCAGACAAAACATGAATGAGACTGATCTTTTGAAACAAGTATTACCTTATTAATGAAATCAAATAGCTTCTGCTGGGACAGCAGGTCTCATGAAGCACGCCATCAAAGTGACCTACTCTGTCAGACAGCAAGTCACGTTTCCCCTTTCGCTCAGAGCAAAGAAACAATTTGTATGACTTATCATGTCAGTATTTTATTAATTTGCTTTCTCATCCATTACTCAGATATTTTCTATCAGTTACCAGGTTCCTCTTGGCTCTGTCCTTCGTCATGTTCACTGGCAGAAAGGAATATTAGCTCGAAACAAATCTCTCAAGGAGAAAGATGTATTTCTCTGGGCATTTCAATAAGTGTGAAATATTGTTGCTTCTAACAGTCTCTAAGAAAAAGCAGGAAAAAAGCCAAGTCTGAATATCTTTTGCATGAGGAACTATTTAAAAATCCATGTAATCTTTTGTGTATTAGTTTGATTTCTATGAAGAAAATAGTATTTGCATGTCAGAGAGGGGTCTGGTAACAGAATGGTCCGTGCTGCGGTTAGCCCTGATGAGCTGGAGAGGGAAGTGCAATCCCCTCTCTTGCACACGCAGAACGCTACAGCTACACTGCTCAGCTCTTCGTCGCATTTTGGGAGTACCCCGGGCACTGTCCCCAGGGCACCGTCCCCTGCCCGTACCGCTGCTGAGCTTCAGAGCATCCCAGCCGGTACGCAATGAACTTGTATGCAGAATTCACAACGTTCTTCCAACTACCACACCGCTTGTTAGTTAATAACAGTAGCAATACTTAAATAGTAATTACTGATATTAAAAATTGAAAAGAGGAAAAAAATCATTACAAAAGCAGTTAGCAATTTATAGGAGAAAGTCAGTCACTTCTCTGTACTGCCGCCCTGAGATTATTCCTACATTTAAGTGTTTTAAGAACTAGGCTTTAACAGTTTTAGGCAACAGTCTAACAGAGCGGACAGACACATTCAATAGAAGATGAACATAGGATATAGGTGAAAATTTACAGCCATGCAAATAACGCGAACAGCAGGGGATTAAGGCTGAACCAGTTACCGCTCCAGTTTCTAAAAGCCCCACCACTGTCCTGGAGAGTTTCATAACAAGTTGATGACCAATCTCAGAACTCAGCATCCGATTTGAGGATTTTTCTTTGTTTTGTTTTGCTATCGTCTCTGGTACTAAAAGTTCAGGAGCATAAAGGATGCCTTCCTTGACTCCACCTGGTCAAATGACTGGGTTGGACCTCAGTAGAGTTCTGGTCACACACAAAGTCCTTTCAGAAAGCAGCTCTGCGCTGCAGGTGGTCGTGAGGCGCTGTAACAATATTTTAATCACTTCAGTAACGAGACAGCACGCCAAATGTACACAAAGGAGGGAACTGAGGAGATGGGAAGTGTCATTGATGATATATTCATCACCAGAGCAGAAGTGCACTTGAAAAGCATTCAGCTAAGAAGAAACCACTGAAAAATAGCTGTCCTACGGTAAGACTGCTTCAAACTGGTACCCAGAGAGAAGAAAATGTGAGTAATGACATCTGAGGACTGTTTATTTTGATTTGCACTCAGGAGAACAACTCTAATTGATGAGAATTTTGCCCAAAGAAGCATGAAGCCGCTTGGGTGACTTGGGATCTGCGTACAGTGGCCTCAATAAAAACATCAACTGCCTTGGCACTGGAAATGAATGGTTTAAGGGAGAGGCCGCAGCCCAGAAGGAAGGGAGCACCGGAACCAGGACGGAGCGAGGTGGCCTCAGCACACAGCAGGTGACCACACCACTGGAGACTGCTGCAGTGGGCAGAGGGAAAAGGGAGCAGGAAGCAGGCAGCGTTCATGTCTGAAATGAAACCACACCCTGTGCCTCCCACCTCTAAGGCTAGAAACGGCTATTTGGGGCATTCCTAGTTTCCCGATAGGGAGAAGTTTCCAATATTTTGGCCCTTTTGAAAACAGACATTTTGCCTGCTGGGCCTTGGTCTGCTGAGAGAAACCTGAAGTTTTAGCTACTGGGACACGTGTCCTTTCCTAGGCCACCCTGTTACTTTACGAAAAGTTTTATAAAGTATCCCAAAGGAAGTTACTAGTATTATTTGACATTTATGTACCAGATTAGCTTTTTAAAGCACGGAACAAATTGTAGTTGCCTTGTTAATTAACTGTTTTTCAGCAGATGGGGAAAACAGACACTGAGAGGTGAGAATAAATGGGCCGTACAAGTTAATGGCAGTCAGGAACGTGAATCAGTATCTTCTGGCAGACAGGGCACAGGTCTTTGCCAACCATGCCACTGTGACAGCGTGGGTTTATCTGGTATCGCGTGCTCACTCTTCCCGTGTTCGCCTCCTGCCAAGAGGCGCTGCGTTATGCCTGCCAGGAGGGTCCCCGTCCTGGCACGTGGCATGGCCTGGCTGCAGTCACTGCCCTACCCCGACCCTCTTTACTCGGTGAAGGACTCAGAAAGCCTTAACTGGTGACTTCTGTGCGCTTACCTTCAAGCGTCTTTTTCACATCACTGTCAAAAGCCCTGCAGACCCAATCCACAGCAATTAGGTTTACTAATGCATTTTAATCCTCAGCCCTTTTAGTCACTTTCTAAATAGTCATCTAGTTTATGAGATGATTTACGTGATTCAGATGATTATTTTTTTGAGATCTTTGCATTCCAGCCAAGGCATTTCAGGTATGATGGAGGACTATTCATACAACCATCCTAAACAGTTCATAATCTATGCCTTGGTCTGCCATCATTTTGTTCATAACTGTCAAGTCTTCCCCTTCCAGGCTGGAATCGGACAATCCATTTTGCATGTCTCTCTGGATGACACACAACCTTCAAAGACAGTTTTAAAAACCCCTCTCTGATGCACTCCCCTTCTCAGCAGAGGAGGCTCGCTTCATCCACATCTGTGGGTGCCAACACCAACACTTACCCAACCTACCAGAAGGGATGTCATTTCGCAAGGTCAGCCCCCTGGGCTCGACTCCTGCTCAGCCAGCAGCAGGGCTACTGGTGCCTACAGGGACAATTGCTGGTGGTAGAGCAGGACTTGATTTAGGGTTCCCAAGCATCGATGTCTGGATTAAAATCTAGATCCTTGGAAATAGTTTTCCTGAACTGAAATTGGAGGACTCAGTTGTCAGTACTTTTCTATGTGAAGGGAAACACAACTTCTGCACTGTTTTTGTCAGCATTCAAAGTACTTCTCTTAAGACCCCCTTCCTTTCAAAGAAGCAACATACCATGTCAGCTTCACATGAGTTTATTTTACCCCTAGAAAGCTTAATATGAAAATAACAATTTTATTCTCGATATAATTACAGAAGAAGAGCCTCCTTGGAAATACTCAGAACCCCTCTGGACATGTTCCTGGGCAACTGGCTCTCGGTGGCCCTACTTGAGCAGAGGGGTCGGACCAGATGACATCCAGAGGTCCTTTCCAACTCCAACCATTCTGTGATTCTGTAATTTCAAATATAAAATATGTCACTACCAGTCTTTTGTCTTAACTTCCACTTATGCTGCAGTTTCATCACAATTTAGCAATTCTTCACCCTTCACCCCTACCTGCCTGCTTCCCCTTCCCTCCCTGGTGCTATCACTGGTGCATGCCTCCACATGGGGTTATCCAGTTCAAGCAAATAATTTTTCTGCTTGTTTAAGTCCATGAACTGGTACGCTGCAGATCAGAGGAGCACCAAAACCAGCATGAGAGGCGAGGAGAGAAGAGGCAAGGAGAGGCGAGGTGAGGAGGCAGGGTTAATTTATCTGGGAATCACAGCCTTAGGCACGCTCTGAGGTGTCTTTTGGCCACAGTAGCCAGGAGGCAACTCACCAGCACAACGCTTCTAAGATGCCGTCTATAGGAGTGGGTTCCCTTTCAGTAAACCTATATTCAACTTGGAGATTTTCCGATTGCCACTGGATGCACAGAGAACCCTCTATTTCTCTAGGAACACCGTATTTCTCTATCTTCTGATGTCTCTCATTGTACTATAATTAAAGGTACCAATTAATTGCTCAGCATCTGTGAGAATTAAATGGAAGATGTCAAAAGAAAAGATACTCAAAAAAAAGGAGAACTATACTGGTACGTAACTAATCGGAATCCCCCTTAACCATAACAAAGCAAAGTAGCTTTTTCATGTCTTGTTTTGAAGAAATGGTAAAGGGAACCACAAAGACTCCGTCCACCACCACCCACACAATAATATTATGCTTTACCCTTTCTGAATGTTTTGTAAAAAAACCCCAGAAAATTATTATTACCCGCCTTACCCACAATGGATATATTGCTATTGAAATGGCAGCTTGCAGAGCAGATATTCAGGCACTTAATGGCACCGAGGAGATACTCATGTGCTAACTGTGTTTTTCATTTCATATTATCCTGTACGCCGGCCTCTAGCACTTAAATAATATTTCATCCTCTTGCTCTGTTCAAGTCTGACCCCAGTTTTTAAACGGAAAAATATATTAAGCGAGTCATAATCATAATGCTCCCTCTGGTTCCATTAGCTTCGGAAGAACTGCGTTTCATACATTATACGTGACCAAATTAAAAGCCCAAGTTTTTTGTGTGCGATTTCTGGCTTAGAGAGGCTGGCTATAATTATTTCTTCTAGAGTATTGCATTATACTGTAATTTGCACAATGGTCCAAAAGCTTTCCAATGTGCCAGCAGAATCAAAAATTCCACCACTTTACAGTCAAGTGCAGTGCTGCTACTCTGCTTGTTTCAGCCTGGGTAGACAATTAGGTAATTAGGGTGGAATTAACCCCCTCATCCCCAAATTAGAGGTTGTGCTAATATATAAAAAGAAACGCTGAGTTTGGAGCATAAACATGTTGATCTCATTTCATCAAAAGTCACAAACATAATATTAAAAATAATTATTTCTTATGTAACTTAAGCGTGCAACTTGAAGTGCTGAAGAGGTTCTACAGAGGAACTTCATACTGAGATTCGTAGAACTGTTTCCCCTGCAGCCTTTGAAAGCAGAAGCCATCCTTCCTACATGTTCTTCTTCACATGCGAAGTTAGGTACCACTGAGTCGCGGCCATCTCAGTGGACAGAAAACATTTTTATTGTGACAAAAAGTACCCGCATGAAGCATTTTGGTAATGTCACCGTTTCAGCTGTCAGCTGACATTCAGCTTGACATTTATAAGGTAACTTCAGTGACATTTCTGTAATTTGACTAATGAACCTGAATAATCAACTGATGATAGATGAGATCAAACTCAAACATCCGAAGATCTTGCATTTACGTTACAAATTGCTACAAAAGTTTGAAGATCCTAACTAATTTTGTGGTCTATGTAAATCTTGAGTGGATAGTTGATATCACAAAAGCAAAAAAAATATGAAGGAAAATTCATATCACATCATTGTAGAATTTGTGTACCTGGGCTCACCATTCACTTCTTACTGAATGGGAGCATCTTGTTCTTCACACCATGGACAATTTTTAATAGCTTATAATAAAGCCCAATTGTTTCTCCGCTCCCTGATTAACTATTATCTATTAACTATTAAGAAAAATACCAAAAAAGAAGGTTTAACTTTTTTCTTTGAATTCTCAAACCAATTACTTAACTCTCATTTCAGGAACTTTTGATGAAATTTCAGAACTTCACACTATATTCAGAAAATTATGCCAATCATTTTGCATTATTTGCATTTTGCTGGATATAGAAAATAAATGCTATGGGAAGCATATCATACTTCGTATTTCATATGCTGAAATACATACTATTTCATTTATATTTTCTATTAATGCTATGAGTTCATATATTGCTTACTCTGCAAGTACCATAGTTTAAGGATGTCTAAAACATGTCACTGCAGTGAACTGCTGTCACTCACTCTTTCTCTTGTTATAGCATGGCTAACATCAGCATCTATGCTCTTGAATGTGTTTATTTTGATATATAAGAATGCTGTTGCTTTTAATAATTCAAAGAAACTTGGTATCTCTTCAGCACTTGCCTCAAGCTCTTCTTTCTTGGGAAACTGTAATCATCTAAAAGCTTCACTTTTGTGCTTAGAAGCACATTGTTTCTAAAATTTGTAGAATAGAAAAAAACAGGGAGAATTTAATCTCAGAAGATTGTTTTTCTCAAGTGAGAAGAGTTGTCATCTTCATCCGAACTCCTTGAGTCACCTGGACTCCTTTCTAACCATTGAAGATCCAGTCATCACATCCTTGAACAAGACAGGTGGACCATGCCCTGAACCTGTTTCCTCTCCACTGAATAAAAAGGGAGGTTAGGATGACTTGGTCTGACAGACAGCTCTTGCTGTTGCCATCCAAAGCCAAGGAAGATGAAGCCCTCCCAAAGTCCCTATCTGTATATGAACTTTAATAGAGCCGCTGGAAACTGTCAGCTCGGGCTAGGGAGAAAGATCAGCCTGCTTAAACAAAACACATGGGGAAAGATTTGTTTCTGATGAGGCAACCTAGAAACAGTAATGCTATCAGGCATCTGGCATTTGGTTCCTATTACAGGGAACAGTAAGGACAGGTCAATGCTGCAACCAAGAGAAATTAATTTCCTCACAGGAAGTGTACTGGCTGACTTTTTAATTACCTCAGTTTCAAATGCTTTCATTTTATGACTTTGAAAATGTGCGCTTCATTTTTATACTTCAGTGGGCGATCATGCGCCTATCTAGACTGGCAACTAGAGTATTACCTAGAGTGCTTTTTTTCAAGAGGGAAAAAAGCCCTAAATCTCACAGTATTTTGGTAAACTTGATGTTTAGTTGGTATTTTGGTTCATATTGTCATTCTATAAAATAGTCTACAGCAGGACAGAATTTTTAGGGGATGGAATCACCCCCAACCCAATTTGCAAGATTATACTGGAACGCAGCTGCTTTTGTGTAACCACCCTCATTGCTCTTGTACTTGTTTGTCCCAAAGGTGCAGCAGCTGCTTCAACCTGCCAGATACCCTCAGAAATAAGTCCTTGAGTAAACAGAAGAGGCTCAGAAGTCCTCTTGACTTGTAATGTTATTAGTAGCGCTGAGTGGGGATTTTCTGAATATACTGTTTTGCCAAGAAATATTACTCAAAAAAATGAAAATGTTTTTTGAGGAATGTTTGTACCACTTTGGCCAAGAATGAAATGTCTGACCAAAACCACCTGGCCCTCTCCCAAGTAGCCAAAAGGCTGGTAGTCGCATCTCTCCGGTGTGACGAGTGAAGTCCAAATCTGCACTCTGCCCACTGCTGACCAACACCCGTGTTGGAGGCACACCTTTCCTGTGACTGCCCCATCATCTGGTCTGAAGGCTGCTGAGGAAAGGGTCTTCCGTTCTCTCCTGTTGTAGTCATTCCATTTTATATGAATAGTTAATTAGTCATTGAACTAAAGACTTGAGCCTTGACTCCCACATCTCAGGTGAACACTGTAGCAATCAGGCTACAAAGCCACTCTGACCCAATGAATATTCTACTTTTACAAGGTAGAGCTGCTCCAACAGAAAAAGAGGAGAACAAAAGAACAAGAGAGGGACTGAAAGGCTGCTCAGTAGTTGAATATTATCCATCCTGGGACAGAAAAATAAAGTCTTTTCATAAGAAGTATAATATATAATAATGAAGTTAAAGACTGACCACAAGGTATATATAGAGAGGAGGAAGAGGGGCAGGGTAAATTCAATTTAATCCTAGCTTTGAAACATTGGCAATGTAAATCGGAGAGAATTTTGATTGTAAATTTTTAATGACACAAATTTAGAGAAGTAATCTGGAAAGATAGAAAACTCAGCAGTTTCTTACTGAGACCCACCATAGACCAGCAGAAGGTGATTAAATTTAGATCTACTCCAAAGACGCCTGCCATTTATGTTAGTGGAGTAATTTGTAGTCATAAGTTGTTTGTCTGTGCATGGACTGACAGGAGAGTGGAATAGGATGGGACATATACCTTTGCATGGATGTTGTTGGCTTTTGTTGGCATCGATGAGTTAAAAAATTTTGTATTCTTTTCCAGTCTCTGAAAATGAACAGCTTCTTGTTCCTATTGCTCCCAGGCCTGAAGTCTTTTCTGCTATCCTTTCAGTCTGCTCTTAACCCAGTCCTCTTCTTTGCTTCTCATCACCATCTCATACTGCTCTACAAGTCACTGGTATACAGGCTGCTGAGACTCTGACCCTGGTAAATCCCTGTGTCATTGGTCTAGACTGCCAGTCTCCCATTTGCTTCTTGAGGTTTTTTTGTCCATGCTTTCCTGTTCCACTGTGCTTTTCTGGCTCATTATCTATGAATTAGATATCTCTATGCTCTCATTAAACTAGGTATTTGAAAAGTTGTCCACCTGTTTACTCTAGACAAAACCAACACTGTATCACCCTCCTAGGAATCCAGATTACTCTACTTCCTTCTCTTGCCACTGTAAGTGTTGGATGCCCACAACAGTCTGACTTTCTCCTGCCACCCCCTGAGATCTCCTTTCTTTCTGCTCTAGTCACACAAAGCTCAGGAATGACCCAAGTCCCCTTCACTGGGAACTTACTTATGGCTCTTGCACCAAGATCATTAGGCCCTTCTAGACCATTTATGAGAAATGTCGACACAGACAGGGTATGCTGGTGTTCATGCCGATGCACAACGCAGCATAATATATTCACCCTGAAAAAAAATAGCACAGCTAATGACTGATATATTTTCAGGCCGGGGGGAAAGTTTCAATAATGATTTTCATCACAAATTTTGCAATTCTGTTCTCCCAGCTTTCTGAAGAGTTTTTTCTATCTTATTTTCATCCCTCACATCCCTGCAACAGCTCGATTAATCTTTTTGTAAAGCCTTATAATTTCAAACAAGGTCTGTTTCCATGAGTATACCCCGTATTATTTATTGGAACCTGCATATCAAAGCCATGCAGCTAACAGAATACTGTACTTGCTTTCAGCCCGACTCCTGTACACACAATTTCATGTGGCAAAGCAGTAATTTAAGGACACAATGAATTTTTGTCTCCTACAGAAGCCTGTACAGCTAGCTCGTAAACCGAAAGCTTTAAACTATGTATGACTTGTTTAAATTAATCACTCTGGCAGTCTCTAGGATGTGTGTTTATTACAATGGAAAATCAAAATATATTAAATTACTACCAGTATGAAAACCTGTTTGCAGTCCATGGCCTGATAATATTTTATTTGGTTTAAAAAAATAAATAAAACCACATCAAAGACTAAGCTAAATTCACCCAATAGCTCAGTGGGTCTCAACTTCAGACTTACAATCAGTGGTGTTCTACCAAGGGAGAATATGGCCCACACCCTTAATTTTGTGTAATATTAGCAGTTAGCTAATATAATATTCCATATAAAAGGATATCACATTAATACAAATATGTTGGGTAAAAAGAAAGACAAATGGTGATGCAAGTAAGTTAGCAGAAGTTAGGAAAAATATGAAGCAGACCATTTGTTCCTCAGATTCGGACAGTGACGGCTTACCACATTTATGAATAATTCCTCACAGTTTTTTATCATTTTCTGCCCCAGAAGCTAAATTAGTTTTACAACTGTTAATTGAATTGTCTAACTTCACTACACACTGGGAGATAAAAAGGATTATTAACTCCACTTTACAGATAAGGAAACTGAGACAGGGAGAGGAAACGATTAGCTGGAGGTCACTCGGGGAATCAGAGACAGATAAATTCCAGATCTCTCCATCCAATGCATTAAGTGCTCAACATTGTTCCTTGTCCACACAAACAGCCATCAGAAAAGAAACATTTCAAAGAGAAATATTTCAAAGAGAAACAATTAAAGCACCATTTTGTCAAAGAGAAAAGCTTCTGAAACGTATCCTGTGCTGGTGATCCCAGATGTGGTTCTCCTTTGTCTCTGTCATGTTGTTTTAAGCGCAGGTTATCTCTCTTTCCTTGTTTCCTGCATGTCAGCATGCGCAGCATCACACTCACATCACTTGGTACAGCCATGCAGGCCTCCTGCAAATATCTGTCATACCTACGTACTGTACACTGCTTCTTATGCACGTAATCACCACTTCCATTGCACTAAGTACAAAAGCTGATCACTTCTTAGCACTCACGGTATATGAAGTATATGTCTGCCTCTACAGAGACCAGTCTTGACATTATACAGACACAGGATGCTTTTTTCTTGTGAGAAGTTAATAGGCGAGTTCGTAAATAAATTGTGCCAGCTTTAACTCTCTGAGACGACGGGACGGGGGAGCCGTTAACAATAAAGCAAATTCCTCATACTTCTGAGATTTCTTTGGCCTGACCTCACTCCTGTTCTGGGTGTCTAGGAAAGCTGCAGCATGCTCACCTTGCACAGTACATTTACAATTTCAGCTATCACCACTCTGAGTAAGGTGTTTGATTAAACTAATTACAGTGCTGTATATTAGCTGACAGCCATTAACAAGTGAGCTGGTTAAACACTTGCCACAGTGTATCAATCAACAGATTAAAATTTTTGTTTTACTTGAAGCCTATGTGTCTTCGTTATAATTACCTTAGTACTTAAAGCTAATCCTGAATTTCTGTAAATCAAAAGGCGTGTTGCCATTAATTTCCACAGGAAAAACATCAAGATCTCTATGAAACACATTTTATAAAGTGCCATATGTAAGCAATTCAGGTCTCTCTAAGATTACAGTTTTGAAGCAACTTTAATTTCTGGCTTCAGCACTTCTCCGTGTAATTTTATTTCCATTTAATACTTGTAGACAAATTATTTGCTCTATTTCTATCAGAGTGAATGAAGTCTCATGACTAGTTTAATGGGGCAGATCCATAGGCAGATCTGCTGAAGAGGAAAACAGAATTATTACACAGCAAAAATTAGGGCAGAAGTGTAGATTCAAAACAAAATGCTTCAAGATGTAGCATTAACTATTCCAAAAATCTTGTTTGAGCTTGTCCTGGCTGTGGCCAGGCCGGGGTTAATGCTCAGGCCCGGGCCAGGTGAGCCGGGCCGGGCCGGCCGCTATTCCACACCACGTGACATCAGGCCCCTATAAAGGGACTGGCCGGGAGGGGCCCGGGGCTGCTCCGGGATGGGCTTGCTGCGGGCTGTGTGTCTGGTCTGTCGGGCCGTCGGTCGGTAAAGTACTGCGTTTGTTATCGCGGTTGTTTACATCCCGGGATAACTACTGCGGCCCTATTGTCGTTTCCCCTCTCCCTTTGTCGGCCCATTAAACGGCCGTTATCTCAACTCGAAGCCATTTGCCCTTTTGTTGCCTCATTCTGCCCCTTGTTTTGCTGCCAGGGCGGTGAGTGAGCGGCTGTGTGGGGCTTGGCTGGCACTGGGGCTGAACCACGACAGAGCTACAACGTTTTCATTCTTAAAAACCTTTCTTAATTTATCTTGCACAGGTTTGTAAAATAAAGAGTTTCTAAACAGCAGCAGCATGGATCAAAAATCAATGTATTTTAAAAATATGTTTAATGACTGCTAACTCAGCATAGAATTAGCCTTCAGAATTTTTCAAAGTTAAATAAACAATATGTTTGTCTGGATTGGTTTCAGTGGAATCACTGGGAAGACAATCTGAGGAAGGATTTTATTAGCAGTACTTGAAGTCTAAACCTTCAAAAATGAAGTGGAATTCAAGAAAATGCAATTAGATAAAATTAAGATGACTTACTAATTGTTACTGACACTACAATGGTTGTCTCTGCTCATTACTTTCTACAATTACATGTTTGTCTACCGAATAGTCCTGATGTCTCTTACAAGGCCTAGAACATAAATGCATTCCAATTTACCTATGACATTTCTTAGCTAAAAGGTGTAATGTGTTAAATTTTAATCATAGAACGGTTTGGGTTGGAAGGAACCACAAGGATCATCTGGTTCCAACCCCCCTCCCATGGGCAGGGACACCCTCCACTAGACCAGGTTGCCCAAAGCCCCATCCAACCTGGCCTTGAACACTTCCAGGGAGGGGGCCTCCACAGCTTCTCTGGGCAACCTGTGCCAGTGCCTCACCACCCTCACAGGAAAAGATTTCTTCCTAATATCTAATCTAAATCTCCCCTCTTTTAGTTTAAATCCCATTCCCCCTTGTCCTGTCACTATACTCCCTGACACAGAGTCCCCTGTCTGGTCTAGATACAGAAAAATAATTTGTTTTGCTTGTGAGGTGAATACTCCTCTAATTTACTTATAATTGCTCTTGGGGGCACTTATATTTTGTTGAAACAAACTAGAATGTGTACAGAATGATAGATGAATATTTGAAAATTAGGAGAAGTGAGTTTAGTTTATAATAAGAGTTTTTAAGGGTATCTAAGAAACAAATTATAATGAAAGTCTTTTGTCTGCTCAATATAAGCTATAATAGCCTTTTTTAAACTCAAACCCACATGTTTAGACTACAGCTGTAGGCCACAAAATACCTGTGACCTCCTATGAGCTGCTGAAGATCTTTGAAAATTTACCTCATGGAAAGTGTGTAGTAAAACCAAACCAAACGAAAACAACAACAACCCCACAAACTAATCCCAAAACTCTGGAATGAAGCACTGTCCCTGACCTTCCAGGCTGGAAGGGGGCCACTAGCTCAGGAGTCCAGGGAAGTTTCTCCACTGGTGGTATTCTACAGAGGGCAAACCTGCTGGGTGTATGATCTCGTTAAATGCTGAGGGATGTGCAAGGGTACTGGATCATCACATCTGCACACAGATTAATTTTCAAACCCTTCTAATACTCAGCTTTGCCTCCCGGGTCCCAGTGCAGAAGCTTGGCCAGCTTCGGCTCCATTTTATGTGCCAAGAACTGAATGTTCTGTCACAAAAATGAGGCTACAACTGCATGTATATTAGTGTTGTGTTTTGAGGAAATACAAATCCTGGCAGAACTCATTTACTGCACTTTGGTGCGGTCTGCAGAATGGTGTTTATGTACACTAACTGGGTTTCCTTTCAGAGGCATCTAACCTGATGGCTCTGCTCCATATGGCCAGCAATTGCACTTCAGTCCCTACCGGGGACACGAAAGCCTGTTTCAGTGCTTGCCACTTCAGGGTACATCTACATTACTGCTAGTCAGCTCAGATCGCAAGTGTGGACATGCATTTGAAAGAGATCTCCTGGCTGCCTGGCTTACTCTTTGGCTCGTGCTGCAGAGGGGTCTCGGAGAGCCTAAACTGGTTTCCTTGCAGGTGAAACTAAACTGAAAAATGTACTCCAAGATTTTCTTCTAATGCACTGCAGCTGCTAATGGACATCCAGTACATCAAACCAGATGAGCTCTAATTTGAACTAAAGCTTCTGAAACACACATAATGTGGTCCTCAGCACCAGCTATTTCACTCTGCAGGTCGTCTTTTCTTGCAGCACACTACTTGCTAACTTAAACGCAGCCTCAGATAGCTTCAGACCACATGTGTAATGATGATGATTGTGGTGGTTCAGGGCACCAAATTAAGTCTACTCCAAAGTAAAACCCCTGAACTGCACATAATATAGATGTACAGTCTTCAGTACTAGTTACTTGCCTGACTGTTCCTTTAATTGCGCCAAATTACTTGCTAATGTGGATGTAGCAGAATGTTCTTTACCATTAGAGAGTGGTCTCTGATGCTTAGTCTTGCTAACCAGAAGACAGGTGTTTTAGCCCCTTTAAAAAATTACATATGCAGTTTTATCACATTTTTTACACCTGAATGCTTGTGTTCCTCTTGCTGTTGCTTTAACTCTTTGGCATTACTGATGGTGAGGTTGCAACAGGGAGAAGTGGGAGATGTGCCACCATGGAGACCCTGAAATGGGCTGAGCAGGGCTGTCGGTTTTCCTATCTGCTCGGTTAAGACTTAAATTCCATCATACGGCTTTTACTGATGGTTTATTTAAATCCTGCAAATGCAGTTTTATTTTATTAATGTGTTCTATATCCGATTAAATTTCATGTATTTTTTTTATCTCTGTATATCACCTAGCATTAAAAGTAGACTCACTGGAATATAAATAAATACATAAGTGAACTCAAATCCACCATAATTCTGCTGGGCTGATTCTGACTTCATGCTAGCATTAATCAGAACTAAAACAACTAAAAAAAAAAATTACAGCCATATACTTCCAGAGTTTGTACTAGTGCACTCAATAGCATCAGAAGGTTGGCCTCTAACAGCATAGCAACTTCTGCTGTTGCAGACTGTTAAGTACTACAGTAAAGAGGAAATCACAACAGAGCCTAAAACTAATCTGATGTAAAGCCCAAGACATATCCTCCATGGTCCTTGTCAGAGGGGAACACGAGAGATTTGACCAAGTGTTATTGGTCAGAATTTACAAAGTGGAAATGAAAGTTTCCCCGTATCTCTGACTTCTGCCTTGTGATTTTAGCCTGCAATAGAATTAACTTACAAAAGAAAAAAAATTGTGGCAGGACTAGACACAGATCAAGGCTGCTTTAGATTAAGTTCTCTGTATACATCATGGATCTGTACCTTCTGTTTTGTATTGAAAAAGAATAATATTTTAAGGCACGTTTATTACAATATATTAAGAAACTTAAGAGCTCACACACTGCTTTAAAATATGTGTTGAAATTAAAGACAAAGACCTACAGTGGAAACTGAAGGTCCTTGGTAACTTTCAAGAGACATTCATCAATTTCATGATAATACTGTAAATGAAAAACAAGCCTAATATATATGATTCTTGCCTGCACCCTGTAAAAAAATAATCACTATTACTTATACTGTGCTTCTTACATATTATGCACAAATACCCTGTAAGTTACAAAGAATAAACTTCAGTCATAATATTCACTGATAAATCTCTGTTATACAACTATATAGTAAACATAAAAACAAAGTATTTGTTTCTTTCTAGTCATGGAAAGACCTACTGAATTTTTGTATACTAGACTTCAGATAAACTGGATTTAAAATACAGCTTTTTATTCACTGTATATGCTTTTTATGCACTGTACATGAGATTCACGTGCCTTTGCTTTGTTGGGGTTGTGTAACTTTGTATATATATATAATGGTATAACTCTTATTATTCAGATTTCACAATGTCCTTGCATTGTGAATTCATTATTTGGGGTTTTGTCAGCAAAAAAAATAATTGATGGACAACTACATATTATCCTTGAGCACTGCAGTTACACTTTCCTTTATACAATTTGGGCTACTCACCCATGCTGGGAGAACTCTCAGTTGTCTGTTTAAATGAGTTATCCAACATCATGACAGGTATAAAAGGGCCCTAATGGGATCTGGGATTTTTTAATGGTTCTTAGAAACAAGAATTATAAAGACCACTTCTCTGCAGACTCCCTGTTCTCTGGCTCTGCATATCAGTGCAGCTAATGCCACAGCAGGCTGCACTGGATGCAGCATAGCCTGCTGGCTGCCAGAAGTGAGTGGTCCCCTCTGTTCAACACTTACGTCCAGTCTGGCAACCCCAGTACAAGACAGACATGGGCATACTGGACCGAGTCCAGCAGACAGTCACCGGGACGTTTAAGGGACCAGAAACATAACACACAAGAAGCTGAGGTATCTGGGTTTGTTCAGCCTAGAGAAGAGATGGCTAAGTGGGAATCCAGTTGCTGCTTTAAACTGCTTAACTGGGCTTACAGAAAGGATGAAGCCAGACTCTTCTCAGAGGTGCATAGGGAAACAAGAGACAACAGTCAGGCTACAACAGAGGAAATTCTGAGTGGACACAGAAAGAAATTCTTCCTGAGGGTATTTAAGGACAGGAATGGGTTGCCCAGAAAGGGTAGGAATCCATCCTTGAAGATACTCAGCATTCAGCTGGACTGACCACTGCAATTTGAAAGTTGGTCCCGCTTTGAGCAAGGGGCTGGATTTGATGACGTCCAGAAGTCCTGTCCAACTAAATTCTAAGCTTATGTGCATGGGTTGCTACTCCTACCACTGCAATATTTCTATCTAGCTTTTCTGCATCTATACACTAAATCTGTCATCTAGATCCTCATAATCTTGCATCCTGATTAATTCAAAACTGCTGTTTTCAGGCCATCTGTCATACATATCCCTCCTGAACTGAGTATGTACAAACCACAGTGGCTACGATATTCCCTGACCACAATTCTGACGTTACTGCCTTTTTGTGTCTCATCACAGCATCGCTTATCTCCCCCCACAGCACAGCGGATTTGCTTGCCCATTTGTCAGATTCTGCCACTGGGATCTGCCTGAGCTGGCAGATCTGCATGGCAAGTCATACGCCGTGACCAGTCCTTCTGAACTGGTGCATAAACGCCTTCCAGCATCCCATGTTCTCCACACAGAGTTCAATTTTCTGAAGAAGCTGCCAGATGACGCATAACTAGAAGGGTCACGGTGTTTGTCAGCCTCTTTCCTTAAAATATTTACATATTCTATGTATTCCGTAATACTTCTAACCTGATATGCCTTAGAAATGACTTACCTTCAATTAAATAATTACAGCAGGTTTTCAAAGTACATAGGTTCCCATAGACACTACGCCCATTAGCAAGTCATAGGCGACGGTAGCAAGTCATGGGCGATGGGAGAGGTGCCTGAGGACTGGAGGAAGGCTAATGTCACTCCAGTCTACAAAAAGGGCAAGAAGGAGGACCCGGGTAACTACAGACCGGTCAGCCTCACCTCCATCCCGGGAAAGGTGATAGAACAACTTGTCCTTGGCACTGTCTCCAGGCACATCAAGGACAAGAAGGTTATTTGGAACAGTCAGCATGGTTTTACCAAGGGAAAGTCATGCTTGACCAACCTGATAGCCTTCTATGAGGATGTAACCAGGTGGATGGATGATGGAAGGGCAGTAGATGTGGTCTATCTTGACCTCAGCAAGGCATTTGACACCGTCTCCCACGGCATCCTTGTGGGCAAGCTGAGGAGGTGTGATCTGGATGATCAGGTAGTGAGGTGGATTGTGCGCTGGCTGGAGGGCAGAAGTCAGAGGGTTGTGGTCAATGGGGCCGAATCTAGTTGGAGGCCTGTGACTAGTGGAGTCCCTCAGGGGTCGGTGCTGGGTCCGGTACTATTCAATATCTTCATCAGCGACCTTGATGAGGGAACGGAGTGTACCCTCAGCAAGTTTGCTGATGACACTAAACTGGGAGGAGTGGCTGACACACCAGAGGGATGTGCTGCCATTCAGCGGGACCTAGATAGGCTGGAGAGCTGGGCGGGGAGGAACCTGATGAGATTCAACAAGGACAAGTGTAGGGTCTTGCACCTGGGAAAGAAGAATCCCATGTGCCAGTACAGGTTGGGGACTGACCTGCTGGAGAGCAGTGTAGGGGAAAGGGACCTGGGGGTCCTGGTGGACGGGGGGATGACCATGAGCCAGCAATGTGCCCTGGTGGCCAGGAAGGCCAATGGCATCCTGGGGTGCATTAGAAGGGCTGTGGTCAGTAGGTCAAGGGAGGTCCTCCTCCCCCTCTATTCTGCATTGGTGAGGCCGCATCTGGAGTATTGCGTCCAGTTCTGGGCCCCTCAGCTTAAGAAGGACAGGGAACTGCTAGAGAGAGTCCAGCGCAGAGCCACAAAGATGATCAAGGGAGTGGAACATCTCCCTTATGAGGAAAGGCTGAGGGAGCTGGGTCTCTTTAGCTTGGAGAAGAGGAGGATGAGGCGTGACCTCAACAATGTTTATAAATATGTTAAGGGTGAGTGTCAGGAAGATGGAGCCAGGCTCTTCTCGGTCTCACTAAGCGATAGGACAAGGGGCAACGGGTGCAAATTGGAGCATAGGAGGTTCCGGGTTAACGTAAGGAAAAACTTTTTCACCGTGAGGGTGACAGAGCACTGGAACAGGCTGCCAGAGAGGTTGTGGAGTCTCCTTCTCTGGAGACATTCAAAACCCGACTGGACGTGTTCCTGTGTGATGTGCTCTAGGTGGCCCTGCCTTGGCAGGGGGGGTTGGACTAGATGATCTTCAAGGTCCCTTCCAACCCTTGTGAAAAAAAAATAAAAAATATACCAGTGCGAGCGAGGTGTGCCCCCTTGCAGCATATTTATCCTGCCTAGGTGTTTTTGACAGTCCCACCAAGCAGAAATCTACACGTTTAGCTAAGGAAGTCTTGAAAAATTGGATGTCAACATGACGTGAGAACAATAGCAACAATAAAAATACTGCAAAGGATAATTAATCTTTAAGTATTTTTCAGTCCAGTATTTTTTAGGGTTTTTGCTGATGGTGTTTTTGGAGAGGGCCATTGGATGTTGTGCTCTATATGGATACATAAACCGGCAAACTAAAGTCCATCGCAAAGGTGTGTTTCACATACTTGTATGTAGGCACCTCGTGATGCCATCTGAGATGCCCTAGCTTCCTGTGTACCTCCCATGGCCGGTAGCTGGGCACCATAAAAAGAGAACCAATCATACACTGCATTTGGCAGCTACCTAAGGGTGTCTGAGCTACTCAAGATATGGATCACCTTTGTGTGCAGGCAACTAAATTGAGCCCCTACTCCCTAGTTTGTAGCGCACTTATAAAATAATATAACAAGAAGAAAGGAGCTAATCCTACAAAATACACTGAAATGGTTAGAAGAAAATTTTAAGAAATCCAGAGGAACAAACAAACAAACAAATCGTCATCAGGTATTCATTTTCAAATGTTAGGTGAATCAGTACTTGGCACACCAGAGCAGAAAGGGCTAGTGAGACCGGTTGCTGCCATCATTGGCACAACCACCTACGATCCTGTCCAAAAACACTGGTTTTGTCCTTGAGCAGGTATCACCTACTGCTCTTCCAACTAACAGCCAAATGTGTTAATCAGTTATAACACTTCGCTATATGTGCTAGACATATGGGGTATATTTCACTGGAAAGAGCTACGTTTTGATTGTTTTTCATGTTCTTTCCATTCTTTTGGAACGTGTTTAGACAATGATTTTAAAGTATTGTATCAGTCAAGCTGGATATCAAGCTGCAAGTTATGGGATATCCTGTCTTTGACTATCTGTCTACAATTTTGTTATAGACTTAATAGGCAATAACTCTTTATTTTTCACATCTTCAGAATAAAAACTACAAATAATGATGTCTCCTTTTGCACTGCCTCTATCCATTTTGGAGTGACAATCACCTGTCTAAAACCGGATATTTGGTTTATCTTATCCCAAATAAAAAGAGAAGAAATAAATTCAGGACTGATACATCAACACAGAAAAAAATATCCTCGTTTTCAAAGTGGTCTGACAAACAATAGCTCCAGTAAGGGAAGATTAGGAATATAACTAATAAATTAGCTTTGTACTGGACTTTCTGCCTAATGGGATGTCAGAAACGTTTGTGGCTGGACCTCAAACTACATAGTCAACAGAACTCAAGCCCACTGACTGGAACTGGGATGTGGACTTGATTCTCATTTCAAAGAAAGTCAGCACTGGTCACTTCCTACATCTTTGGTAATTTTTTGCTTGAAACTCTTTACTGGAAAGTTCAAAATAAGGTAGAGAAGTAGGAATATGAATACAAACTCGGTGTTTGCAAAAAATGAATGTAGTATTCATCAAAATTATAGAAACCCTTGTCTGCCAGATGACTGTGAGTTGCTATACCATAACTAACTGCATACATAGTCCCCTGCGAATATAACCACTAGCAAAATCTTAAATAATACTGTCTATATTGGTCAAAACATTTGCATACTAAACTCACCGTAACACCTTCAAATGCATCCACATAATCATTATTCTGCACAATAAATTAATTATAGATTGAACTTGACAGCTATGACCAGTTTCATAAAAGCGCCCCCATATAAGTTTAACTTGTGACTGTACACATAGTAAAGGATTCTCTTTTGGGTTTAGATCACTTGTTGTGACAGTCTCTACCTTTTTGTGGATACTGTGACTGTATTCTCACCTTCCTTAGTCAAGAAATTGAAAATATTCAATGGTGTTCACCTCGTTTTCTTGCTGTATATTGCTTCTGGCATAGTAAGCAAAATGTGGGTATGGCCTTCTATCTTTTTCATCCAAAAGATGTGAGTGATCATACGAGATGCTAGTCTGTGGCAATCTCATCCACTGCATCACTGAATTTAGACTTCAGACCTGCCAAGTATTTCACATTGCTTGCAGGGTTCATGCAGTTGGCTCCCGCCTGGCATTTTCTTGCATCTGGGGATCCAACACACACATTTATTCAGCATTTACACAGATCCTTTGATTTGGTGCATGAGATCACAGCGCAGGAATGAAGCTGTTTCAAGTCCATGCCATCCTAATGGAGCTTCCTGCTCACAGAGCTCCTTCTAGGAGATATACTCTCTGGACCCAGCTCCATTTTAGCCCAGCACTCAGTGCTCCCTCTGTCCCCTGACCTAGCACAGCATTCTCACAGGTACTGATATAAATGGGACCTGAGAATACTGACAGCTGATACCATACAATGCGCAGAACTTGCAGTTTATTATAAAGCAGATGGTGTAATAAATCCCTCTGTATTATATTTAGTAATGGTATCATTTGTGTCATTCAGGAAAGTGATCTTGATAGTTTTGTAAAACCCCATGGCTTTGAATAAATCACTTTCACAGTGAAGTATTTGACTGATGAGACACTAACTGTCCTACAGCGAGAAAATTATTCAGGCTGGGAAGATGACAGGTTCAGAGCACAAAAAACAATAAGCCATAGAGAAGCTGGAAAGAACAGCATGTACAAAAGACCAAAGGGCAATTGTCACTATCCCTGAGTAATGACCATAACAACAGGTGCTAAAACATACAATACAACTACATAGTACTAGCCAATTTCTCAACTGGCAGAAAGCTCAATAGCCAAGTGAAACCCTTTATAAGCAAGAGAGTGTCATTAGCACAATGAAAGGGACAAATAAAAATGGGTAGGTTTTGTTTGCAATACCCATTACAGTCGCCTGCAATATGAAAGAGCTTCCTGTTTTCTATTTCCATTTGATCATCCTATGCTATAGCTAATATAATAGTTGCCAAGTGGAAAAATAAGTAGAATCTTTAGTTAAAATTGTCAATGGCCTTGAAATTGTTAAGATTTCTTTCCTCATCTTTCTTTCCAACAAGATCCCTGTCTTACCAAGTACAATATATAATTATTTCAACTTTCCTCATGAAGATGTTTATCCTTTCTTATCTAGCCTGCCTGTCATATCTTGTTATAATTTACAGAAATCTGAAATACGCTGTTCTGATAAACCTGTCAGAATGATAACAGAAATACATATAGTTAATCATTGTGATAGGATTTCCATATTATTCTGATAAAGATAGAACTGAATGTTATGAATAACATTCTAAATGTTATTTATATGAATATATAAATCCTTACCAGTGATTTCCATTTACTAATAACCTTGAAATCTTATCAGGCATTAATAGCTAATAAGCATGATTCATTATGACTTACTGTGTACAGATTTATTGTTCGTGACAGTAAAGTAAGCAAATGGACATCAGAATGGAGTATTTCTGAAAAAAAAAAAAGTTTTAGCTATCTATAGGCCTGCCAAATATAAAATTACACTTGTTCTAAAGAACGTCAGTATGTCTGTGTTGGTCTTCAGTACCTATGTCACTCTGAGCCTTTTTTTTTAAAGTATAAATTTACCAATGATTTACAGAAGAAAATAAAGGAACTCTATTGTAACACTATGCAGCAGAGCTGAGCTAGCTAGAGGTTAAGAAGTGGTATCAAGCTGTCATTTGGGGAAATGTTGCATCCAGATCATTTAGGTCCAGTCAGGGAGACCCAAACAGAGATTTATCTTCTCCCGTATAATTGCTAATGACTTCAATGTTGAATTCAAGAGTTCTGAGAACACCAAACAAACTCCAGAGAATGACTTTTTTGTTTGAAAGGGACATTAGCGTTAATCCTAAGCATATGTCCCTGCCTCCTGCATGAATATAGGAAAATCCAACAGAATAAGCAATACCATCCTTTGATTTATTTCTCCGACTGCTCATGCTTCAGCTTTGTCATCAAGCGACCCATTTCAGCCTTCTCTGCGCGCCTCACATCTCTCTTCTTTCTGCCGTTCCTTATTGCAGCTCTTGTTGCTGCTATTGTCTCCTGAGTCATGTGCAAAGAGATTTAGACATGAACATTTAATGGCAAAGGCCTTTGAAAATTATAGAACTAATTTTTTAAAATTGTTTTTGTCTAGTTGATAGCTTGCAGCACCAAACCAAACTGAATCATTAAATGGTTCAGTGGACTAAGATCAAAGACAGACACCTGTGAGCAAAATCCTCTATTATCCTTTCACTGCCAAAAGTAATTGTTGCTAATTGAACAAGTTTGTTTAATTCTAATATAGCTCAAGAGACCATATCCTGAGCTGCTACAAATAGATCTTGTTCTGCTGAAGTCAGCTCCACTAATCTACAGCAACTGAGGAACTGTCACAAGGAGAGAAACAGTTAACCCACTGCTTAACCGGATGGGCTGTGTGACCAGCAACTGCAACTGAAATATGTCTTAAAACTTGGTCTGATCAAGGAAAAAAGTTACCACAGTTGTCTTTGCCAAATTTTATGTGAGAAGCTATTAAATACACACTTTGGTATCAGTAGACTGGAAGACTTCCAATAGAATTTGATGAAGGTAAAAATTAAAGTATGCTGGAAGCTCTGCAAGCAGACACCTGCCATCATTTTCTAAATGCTTTTAAAATCTGATTTGCCACTGCAAGAAAGAAAGCTTCTCTCCTCCCTACCCAAGTTTAACGTGCAACCACAAGCAACCAGCAAGCAACAAAAAACACAGTTCTAGTGTATGGATTTAAACGTTTAGAAAGAAATAATCACAAATCCAGCACATCTTCAAATCAGCATCTTTACAAAAAAGGCTCAGAAATAAGTGTGGGTCTATCTGCCACTTCTTAAATCCTGGCACAGTGAATGGAAGAAAAAAAAAAACCCACCACCACCAACCAGTCACCAAAATTACTTCCTGTAAGGGCAAATTAGATAGAACTGTAAGATACAGGTCTGTTAAACACATCACACCGGCCTGATTATCAACAGTAAAATTATATACAAGCAATGCTTTCTGAGGTAGCAGTGCACAATAAAAATGGAAGAATGTAATTTAGGGAGAAATGAAAAATATTTGCAATTGTAAATACAAATATTATTTCAGAATCAGTGCCGGTTCCTTCACTCAGCTAAGTTAGGAGAGCCTACAAATAACTCCAGTAAAATTCCAATTTATCCTATTTCTCTATCTGGTACTTCATGTGCCTCTGTTTTAGTAAGCCTTGCAGCAGTTCACAACTACAATGGAGTGTCAGTGCAACGCTGAGCTGCCGTGCAGATCGTCAAGTAAATCCCAGCATTTGAAAGGCTCTATATTATCGAGGGTTATGCAGATACTGTCTGTAGAGAGATAGATTGGTGCAACTACACAGATGTACCACAAACAGAACAGCACGCTGCACCATGTGGTCCTAAGCAGAGGGCCAAATTCCACTTAGTCTCC
Source organism: Psophia crepitans (assembly GCA_013399095.1). NCBI lineage: Eukaryota > Metazoa > Chordata > Aves > Gruiformes > Psophiidae > Psophia > Psophia crepitans. Next base: position 310,797 of record VWZZ01001894.1, read on the forward strand.
TTGCTAAATCCAATGCCATTTACTTAGAAAGCTTATTTTAGGATTATTATTGTTGTTTACCACTTATTTTCTATGCTTTTGCTTGAGTTATTGTAAGTCTCCAACCACTACCTTTAGCTCTTATTACCTTGCAGTTACACTGTTAAAAAACCATAATCTATAAACCACTGGAGAAACTGACATATTATGAAGACAGTTTGTTAAAACTCACTCACGTAAGTACACAGGCATGACACATCACCATACATGTAAGAAGTCACCAAGTCCCTTTTTTTTTTTGGAGTAAGAGACTTTCCAAAACTAAGAAACATTAAGAGCCATTGCCCAAAATATAGATGCACAGCTGGATCATACCGATGACCGAGCTACGGGCATACAAGACACTGGGACCTAGATGTAAGTGCCAATAGTAGAGATTATTGAATGGTGAAGGAGATCAAGGATCCAAAGCAAGTACAGAAAGCAGCAGAAAAAACAACATGTAGCAAGTAGTAACTTAGCCCAAGGACGAATAGGTGTTGGGAGAGGGCTGTCTTGCAGAGTGGCTTGGCACTACGAGCAAATAAACTTCTGCTGTTGTGGAAAGAGGAACTGCCTCTAAACATGCAAGATTATGTCTTAAAAGCACGTGTGTATTTTGATTCGAGCATACAGAACCTGAATATTAACCAATTGCACATGTCACAGGGAAGACAATGTAGAAAACATACAAACAATATACAAACCAGCAGTATTTAAACACTGGCTAGTAATTCTACGTTGGTGGTAATGGCATCTCTTTCTTCAAGGTAACCACAATGGAAAAGGAGAGAGGACCACCTGACCTAAAAACAGCTTTTAGAGACAGAATTGTTTCTCCTGCTGGTGGCTTCCTGGATTGGTTAGTGAAGACCTGAGGTGCATATTATGGAAATATACACAACTGCTGCGTTATCTTTTTAGTTCATCTCAGACCACTTGCAAAAGTTTACAGGTTGAGATGCAAAGCTGGGAGCCATAACACATTTTCTGTGAAAGCTGATCTGTTAAGAGGACACGTCATGTAAAGAAATTATTTTAAATGATCGCTAAAACACAGAGACATACAATTAGTAGGCAACTTTTCAGATCCTGATCTACATTACAATAAAAGAATGCTGCACAACACCAGACTCCCAAGAACAAAAGTCCTGGTATAGAACCAAACCTGCATTAGCTTAAACCAGGGGTCCAGGAGTGCTTCTGAGCTCCCTGGTTTGAGTGTGCTCAGCTGCATGTCCCACGTTAGGGACTAAAATCCATGAACTCTACAGCTTGCATCCTTCTCCTCCTCATGCCCTGTTTTGGTTTCTGCAAGTCAGTACCTAAATCCCAATGGTGAAAAGGACAAGATCCCGAGGTACCACAAAGACAGTCCTCATTCCTTCATGGTACAGTTATTTGCCTGTCTACCTAACTATAAAGAAGGTAACCAGAACACTATTACATACTCTAAAAGCCTTTTTCAATACCATTATCCTCTGCATTGGAAACTACATCCTCAGGTCACAGACTTTCCAAATTGTTTGGAAAGTTTTTGCTGTGTTTGTATCATCTATCAATGAACCATGTACAGCAACTGAACTCAAATTATTGCTGCTCTGGACAACAGTGATTTTGCAAAACCACACAGCATTTAGTCCCATTCTGATTTAAGCACAGCTAATGGTGCGTTAGTATGTATCTATTCAGAAATCAGGACGGGGCAAGTACAAAAACTATACTTCTAGAGTCACAGGGAGTGCAAGATCCAACAGCCCATAACTGTACATAAGAAAAGCAGAAGACAAAGGAGGGCTGTGTTGTAGAACATGTTAGTTAGCATCTCATTGAGCATCCTGAACAAAACACAGCTCTGAAACAATTCTGAGCAGATGCCCTAACAAATGCGCCTGAATGCACTCTGCCAAACACCTAAAATAACTGGGCTGATGACCAATTTCTTAATATCCAGAAATAGGTAACATTTTGGTATGCTGACAATATGCCAAGGTAATTTTCAACACAAATAATGCCAAAACAAGAGTTGGAGAGTAATCAAACCCGGAAACATGTGAAATTGAAAATTATTTCAAGTTAGAACAAGAGCCTCATTCATTGCCACACAGTTTCAAGGTCACTGACCTAAAGCACAGCTCATCTTGCATTTTGTGCTCCTCTTCCACTTTGTCTAGCTTTTATAGGAGCAAAAATATAAGAAGAGCTTGGCTGATAGGTCTAGATCTATATCTATATCTATATTCAAGCTGTGAATTACACTATTCTAACAATAAGGCCTGGCACCACAAACAGGCTTCAGAGACAGCAGTGCTGGCATCTTTCAAGTTACCCGTGGGCTCATTAAGCGGTTGGCCAGAAAGATGCTGGATTCTCGTATCTGGTCTGAGTCTGGCAAAAGCACTCCAAAAAAGTGTTTCCTTAAAATTTGTAGGGTATGGGAACAAATAGATGCTCTGATTTTTACAACAATTCCCCTAACTGACTACGAGGGGGAAAGAGAGGAAAACAGTTTGAAGATGCTTAGGTATCCCTAAATACATGCGTTTGACTTTAAAATATTTCAGTAATAACAGGCTATTTCAATACTCTCACAGCTAAACATCAGAAAGCTGCTGATCTTAACCCAGCTAAGATTAATGAATGTGATAAATAACATTGGAAAGGACCTCAAAGATCATCTAGTTCCAAACCCCCTGCCTTGGGCAGGGACACCCTCCACTAGACAAGGGTCTCATCCAACCTGGACTTGAACACTTCCAGGGATGGTGCCTCCACAGCTTCTCTGGGCAACCTGTTCCAGTGCCTCACCACCCTCACCGTGAAAAATTTCTTCCTCCTATCTAATCTAAATCTCTCCTCTTTTAGTTTTAACCCATTATCCCTTGTCCTTGATACTCCTCAGACTGCTCCTGGGTGTACTACTGGTGCCGACCTGAAACAGCAGCAGCAGACAATAGTGGACTGCACAAGGCTTGGTAGTCTCTCGGTGACATTCCTGAAACGAGCCCCTGGTAAGCAGCACACCTCTCTAGAGAGTGCATCAGGTCACCAAATGGGTGCCTCCGTACCTCTCATAAGACAGTCACCTACTATTGCCTTACCTTTGTCTCACTAGTTGTTATACAGGGGGCAGATCAGGCTGCCTTACTCAGCTTCAGTGTCTCTCCTGATTTGATGGGTCTTTCCTCTTCAGTCTGCAGAGCTTTACAGGTTTAAATAACCTTTAAATACAATTTCTCATCTCTGAACCCATTTTCTGGATGTAAAGGGCATTTTCAGTTTAATAAAAAAAATCACAGCAATAAATGGACTTTCATCTAAACCAGTATCTTTCTCAGGAAAATTTATACGTAGGACTTGTGTGCGTAACTTCAAGCTTAAAAATGTTTCTTTCTTTTCTGATTTAAAAAAAAAAATAAAAAAAATCCCTACATAGAGGATTTCTTCTCTCTCAGCTGCAGACCTATTTTGCTTCAAGTTTTTAAAAGTTGTACAGTATACAAAAGGACAACGAAACTGTAATTCTGTATTTTGTACTGTTTCCTGAATCGAGGAGTTATGAAAATTACAGAGTAGATTAATAAAAAGCAACTCAAGAAAATGGAAAAAAATTGCACAATTTTGCCTCCAAACGAGAAAGAAACACAGTGAGGAAAAGAAAGGGACTGAAACCTCAAATTCTGAGAATTGTAAATCTATAATTAAGAGAGCAAAGCTTCTGACAAAGAAAAATTTCCATTTTGAATGCTACAGTATTGAAACAACTTACAAATAGTCATTAAACTAAATTCTTTATTTTGTGACTCTAGCCTTCAAATCCAAGATAAGAACAGAGTTGTCATTCCTTGTTGAAACACAGCCTTTGGCAAGGCTTCCCAGGATCAGTGCTGTTATAAGAATGGAAATGATACAGTGGAATTTGTCATGAGGATGGTACAGAATGTTTAATCTTTGAAGACTGAAGTTGCAAACTGAAATATGGGCAAGAAAACTGTCTTTTTTTTTAAACACAATCCATGTATTCCTTCATCAGCAAAAGAGATTATGGCCTCAGAGAATACCTGATTTCAAACTTAGTATGTCCAGGATGACACCAAAAATTGACTCTGTTTAGCCTTAAAAGGGATCTATATCTTGGGAAAACAAGTGATGTTTTAAAATATATTTGCTACGAGACCATGAAAATATTGAGGCAGACTTATCTGATCTGTGTTAGATGTAAGGTCAAAAAGGTGATTTCTTCAGTTATCCCTTCCTTCAGTCATTCTTAACATCTCTGATAACAACTGCAGTTTTTAAATACTAATTTAGATAAAACCCACACTTTTATATGTTCATGTACGTTAGCTGACTGTGGTCGCTCCTAACCTACTGGTTTTTACAAACAAAAAATGTGGTAGTCGTGGTGACTTAAAATGCAATCTCATTTTCTTAGGATACATATGCCCTTAGAAACAAGTGTGCCACCTATTGATTTACCAGATACCATTTATGCACACCCTTCCTAACTTTGTAATGCTTATATGCTCCAGCAACAGTATTTGAGGACCTTAATGAACTTCACCTCAAAACACTGTGTATGACGAGGATTCTAAGACTTCAGAAGTGTCTGGTTTTGTAGGCAGAAATTCAAGTATAGAAATACTAAGGTATTTGATCATTCCAAATAATGACCTAATCGCTTGCATTTTATGCATCTTATTCAGGATTATACAGGATCTCAACTCCTGAACAACCTGTTCACTTCTGAGTGTCCCTGAATCTATTAAGCACACACACAACACACACACACAGAGGCTGATGTACACTACCAGCAGCCAGAGATCTAGGCTGCACATCTAGGTACAGGCTGTGGCTGCAAGTCATCAGTTTCCAAATGATAGCACTATGCACTTTGCCATTTACAAACTATGATTAATGCACTCACTAAAAATAATCACCCATTAATTTAGTTTTAATGTTGCATAGAAGAAAAATTGACTAGAGAATACAACTACACTGGGAGGGCATTTTTCAATACTCCCACATGACACACTTGGTGAAGGCAGGGTGCCTGCGAAAAATGAAGACTTACAAATCTCACTTGCAAGCCAAAAGAATGGAAGGCTTGTTCTTTGTTTTGATTTCCTTTTTTTTTTTCCTAGAGAAAGAGGCCCATTTACATTGATATTGAGTATTTTAATGTGTGAAGTAATACAGCAAACTGAAATGCCAAGATGATATGTTGTAAATTCATCACTCCCTAAGCCAGCTGCTTCTTGTCAGAAAAGGAAAGTTCCTTTTAAGTGTCTTTTGAGACTGATATAAAACACATTATATGACAAGACTGTTTGTATTGTATGTCATCAGGTATTTCTTAAAGCATAAATTATGACTGATTTTTATATTTTTTTATGGAAAAAAAGAATTATTTCAGACAAGCAAGGCAGCAAATAGTAATCCCACTTCTGATGTTTCAGGAAATGAGAAACGACCCCCCCAGTGGTGCTTTCAGTAACACTAGAAAGATAATTTCAAACACCTCAACATACAAATTTCCACCACTTAAATTCAACAAATACTTAGATTTAGCAGTAGCTTATGCATGTAAATCCCTTTTGAAATTAAATATTTAAAATGTTGTTCCAAAATATTCTTTCAAATATGTTTTTAATCCATACTTGATTTATTTTTGCAGAAGCTTTAATTTAATCAAATTGATAGGATATTTGGCCCTGTTCCTTCATAGGAAAGCACACAAATTCTGTAGAAGCTTTTTCAAAAGCTAAGTCATGACGTGTCATTAAAATGTGTAGTTAATAAAGTCCTTATTCACGTTATTAGGTATTTAGTCTTTAGAAAGCTCTTTAATTTCATAATCTCCTATCTTTAATACAATCTGTATTATTCTGGTTTGTGTATTTTTTAGTGTTAGACTAAATTATATTTCAATAAAATATTTCTGTCATTTGTGACTATTTGTCAGTTGTGAATTCTCATGACATTTTGTAACTGTTCTCATTAGTTCTCTTCCTTTGATCTCTTATTAGTATGTTGTTACTTACGACACATTCAGAATATTTTCACAAAATTAATTTTTTTTAAAAAATTACATATATTTGCATGATTGTGCCAAAACATAATAAAAATACTGCAATTATATGTCTGTCACACAGTGCTTGATTGCCTCTACCCATGACAAACAGATAAAAATAAAGACAGAAAAGATGATCTCTGCAGAATTCATTTCCACCGAATAACGCCACACTTACTTAGTCTATGGAGTAGACAGGTGCCCACAATGTGGTCCTTAACTCGCAGGCACACAATGGAACATGAGATAACATGGGATTAGGGAACACAGAAGGGATGTGCTCAAATCTCACCTGTCACGGAGTCATGACACAAAAGCACACAACAGGAGGTACTTTTTGGTCCTGAAGGTTAGACACATGAACATGGTATGAATAACAGAAGTGGGGAGGGACAAGCATGTTTGTCTTTCTTCTGGTCGTCTGCTGTTGTCCTTCCTTTCTGTCTGTCTGTCTGCTTCACAATATAGATGCATACTCTTCAGAAAATCTGTAAGAAGGTGCTGCTTATGAGTTTGAGACTACCCAGTTGTGTCCTACCTGCATGAGACACTTCAGTCAAGGATAACTGAGTCCGTTGTTCCAAGATTGTATTGAAACACGCAGTGATCATGCACCTAATTACCATGTACTTTCACATGGACTCTGCATTGTCAAATGTCTTTTATGTGACCGTTAATACGAAATAAAGAAGAGACCTAACCAACTAACATTTGGCCAGAATTATGTCTGAAATAGCTATAAGAACTACCATTGCTGAAAACAAGAAAAAGAAAAGGTTTTCCAGTCATGGAAATCATTGGGTCCAGGGCAAGTAGATCCCAACTAGCAAGTAAGCACCCATCAGCCACTCACTTGTTAGCCCCTCACACTCATAGCAGCATGGGGGAAAGAATTAGAAAAAGCAAGTGGGTCAAGACAAAGACTGCTTAATAAATGAAGAAAAAGTTTTTAAAAAAACAAAGTGATGCACTGACCACCTCCCACAAGCAGACCAATGCCTAGCCAGTCCCCAAGCTACAGGTGCCTTGGAAAGACCACCCCCAGCTTTATTGCTGAGCTTGATGCTATACGGCATAAAATAACCCTTTGGTCAGGTGGGGTCAGCCTTCCAGCTGTGTCCCATCCTGGCCTCTTGCTCACCACCAGACTGCTCCCTGGGGAGAAAGCGTGAGAAACAGAGGCGACCTTGACATTGTGCAAGCACTGCTTAGCAATAGCTAAAACATTGCTGAGTTATCAACACTGTTTTGCTCACAAATCTACAACACAGCAACATACAAGCTGCTACAAAGAAAAACAACTCCATCCCAGCCAGACGCAGCACAGACCTAAAACCAAAACTTCTGTTTCTTCTGTTTGCTGAGATATTGGTCAGGATAAATGATTCTTGACTTGTCATCACAGTTGCTTTCCAGTGAAGGTGTTTATAAATCGCTATAAATTTTCTATGGGAGTGGTGATGTAAATGAACAAGACACCTTTACAGATGTGGCTTGCTTACACCTAAAAATGACCCACCAACTCTTCTGTTATGACAGTACACATTTATCATAGTGTAATGCCAGGATCTGTTTGTGCTATGATCTCAACAGATTGATATGGCTTGTAAAAATAAACTAAATTCATACTTGCAGTGCAACATTATAAGAAATCTGGGGAGAAAGCAATGAGATTTATGATTAAAAGGCATCACGAGAGAGATGATAGCAGCTGTAATTTCTTTACCTATTATTACCTGACTTTTGAGGCCCAAAAATTATTATATTTGTCTGTTTTCTGTTACTTCTGCAGTTACAGATAGCAATTAAGCTGTATTTCAAGCTAGAAAATGTTATTTGATTTCAGAATTTGGCTTAGCATTGCTTCCAAAATAGCCCTGGCTGGCAAAAGAAAATACTACAATGAATTATTATTCTGAGAATAGTACAATTATCCGTGCAGCTCAGCTTTCTCCATCATCAACCCAGGGCTGATAATAGAAAGGAGGCAACTTTTCCAGCCCTCCGAACAAGCTCTGCGCGATGTCTTACCAGCAGGGCCACACCGGGTGATGCTCTGGCATAGGTTCGCCTGTGTCTTGCTCCGAGTTGCGTAGCAGTTTTGTCCGCTTGCTCCCACAGAGATGGCTTTTTCTTTTTGTCATGGGTGCACTGAAAATAGATAGTGAAACAGGAACAAGAGGGGAAAAAAAGGTGAACATGGCAACTCCTAATTCATGTATTTTCAGAAACACTCAATGTTCTTTGGGTGAGAAAGCAGACTTTTCCTTTAATATTGAGCAACAACTGACTTATTTTTTCATCACTACCCCAGCCCATCAGTATTAACGACTTAATGCTCCCCTCAGAGATGCATTACCAGCACTTTAGAGTTAAGACAAAACATGAAGAAGCTCGATTAACGCACGTGTCATGGTGAAATCCCTCTCCAAGGACTCTGGAAATCCGTATTAAGCGACTACGCCTGAAGCCGCTCCCCAGGGACAAGCGGGGAAGGGAGGGATGGGAGGGAAGGGGGGCAGCGGGCTCAGGCTCCCCTCAGGCCCCCCTCAGGCGGCGCGGGCTCTGCCCGCCGCCTGCCCCACCTTCCCGCCCGCGGCTTCGCGCGGCGGCCAGCGCATGCGCCGCATCCGTCTCTTAGCAACTGGAGAAACACCAGCGCGGGCCGCTGCTGCGTGATCGCCCCCGGGCGG
>VWZZ01001894.1:319656-408118 GCA_013399095.1 Psophia crepitans
CCCGGCCCCGCCGCGCACTGTCAGCGGCCCGGGCTCGCGTCGGTCGGGAGTCGTGAATCAAAGTTAACAAAGAATCATGATTATTATTTTTTTAATTATTATTTTTAAAGGCATATGTTGAAATCTCCTCCAACCACAGCCAAGAAAACCCTAAAAACTTGCCGTCTGCTCGCTAACACCATCTAGACCTTTAAAGCAGAGGTAATGGTGAGCTTTATAATAAACTTGTACGAATTAATGATGCCTGAAGCATATCAGAATGAGCACAAATGAAATGTGCAACCAGTCGGAGCGAACCCTGCGCTCGGGGCTCCTGGCACCGTTCCTGCCAGAGGCTCAGGAACCCCCAGCGAGGGGCGGCTGGCGCAGCAGCGGGTAACCGGGACCAGTGTGTTTAGGCACAAACTGGGAAGCAAGAACTGCAGTGGACCTGCCCTAAGGAGACTTATACGATAAAGAACTTTATTTTAAAATTTGGGTAGGTAACATGAACAAGAAAAGAGCAGTTTATGTGTGATGAGACCTGAAATTGTGTGGACAATAGATGAGAAGGGGAAAAAAAAAAGAAAAAATAAAATTTTAAATACAGAAATTTCATTCTAAAAATCACTAACAGGTGGTTAAGCTGTTAGGGGGGAAATCACATCTCATTTATTTATGTTTCAAAGGTTTTTGGGCATCTCCTGGCAGGAATTTCAAAAGTACAGAGGAGCATCATCTGTAGAACAGAACTCTTCTTTTATAATCTTATTGCTAATCCAAAGTGATCATCTCTATAAGGTAGTCCGATACTGTATTATCTTACCCTACACAAGACAAACATGTCTGCTACTGTTGCTCATTGACTGAGAAAGCTCCCCTTCTCACCTTTGTTGATGGAAGCAACTTTTTTCATTTTTGTGATTTCTATCATGCTGCCATTTTCTGATTATCTAATATCCTGCTAACACAATGAATGCCAAGATGACCCTATATGTCCTATATTTCCTCCTTTCGTTTGCAAACCTGCTGCTTGTATTTTTTCTTAAACTGTAACAAATGTTTGAATGTTTGTGGGTTTTTTCTTTTTGTTTGTTTGGGGTTTTTTTAAACTATTAACATATTAAAGCCTGGTACATGAGCAGTTAAAATTAAATCGTAGGGCTACTCTTGCAGTTTGACATAACCATGAAAGTCGTCAATGTGATAGTAACACATCTGAGGTATTTCCAGTGTTGACAAAGAAGTACGAGTACACTTTTGAACAAGGCAGGAGAGGCTTCATGTGGGATGCTATATTCAGCTGTGGTCATCCATGTTTTCAAGAGATTGACTTAAAAAAGGCTTATGAGGGTAATGTGGGGAATGAAGATTAATTTTTTTGAGGAAATTAGAAGAGTTCTTTTAACAAAATGAAAATGAGTGGGGATATGTTAGTTATCTTCAAATATATTTTGTTTCTCTGTATAAAAATATGTGTAGTGTATAGAGAATATGCTATATAGTATGTATAGAATATAGTAAATATATATTGTAAAGTATAAATATTTAACATAAATAACATATTTTGATACATGCCAGCAAAGAAAGCAACTGACAAAGTTTCAAACGTGACATGAATACAGTAAACTGATCATGAATAAATGTAGACTAAAAATTAAAAAAGGTCCCTGACTGTCTGAGCAATCAGCTTATGGAACAGCTTTCTAACGAGAGCAATGGGAACAAAATACCTAATGGTTTTTAAGATACAGCATGATAAGTATCTGGTGGGATTAATGTGATGCGGTGGCTGTGATGAGGGAGGGGAATGAATCTGATCATTCGGAATGTCCCTTTCACCTTGTGTCCCCATTATACTGGCAGGAGGAGGCATTAATTTTAAGACACATAGCTTGGCACAGCTGGCTAAAAACTTAGGAGCGTTTTTAATTTTTTACTAGCTTTCAAATGTTTTTCTTCCTAAGGCAGACATCTTTGACTTTGGTCTGAAAAGTACCCTGCTATTATTGCTCAGACAGTGGTTGGGTAACTACTCTCTCATTTGTTTTAGATTAAGCCAATCTTTCTTTAGTCTCTTTCTCCTGGGATGAGGGATTTCACTGTGTGTCTCAGCGAGACATTTAAAATCACACACATAATTTCTACAACTCTCCTTCATTCAAGTTGTCGCAGCTTGGATTCTCCAAGGGTAGATCCTAGGTCTGATGTTACTTAATATGTTCATTATAATTTGGAAATGAGCAATAATAGCATTGAAAAATAAAAATTTACTGGTGAGATAGAATAATTTATATTAAGACTAAAGAAGACTGCTGGAAACATCTGAGAGCTCTTCTGCAGTGACGTGAACTGGTAACAACGTGACAGATAAAATTCATTGTGAATGAAAGCAATGCAATTTACACTGTCGGGAATATTTGGGACAATATACTCTTCAGTAGTGAACCTAAATTAATTGTGATCAACTGGGAAAATGACCTGTTTACCATACGTGGATAGCTTAGTGAAGATCTTTGCTGAGGAAATTGGGTAAAAATTAATACCCCAAAAGTTATAGTGTCACTGGAATAAATCAGTAGTGTTCTAGAATTGATTATGGTATTTCAGGTTAGGCTCATCATATCTGAGAAAGATTTAACAGTCACAGAGGGACTCTTGAGACAAGAAACATATATGTCTGGAAAAGCTATATGGAAAAAATAATTAAGGCAGCTTAGAAAGGTGATAAATCAGAATGTACAGGGAGTTATAAAAGAAAGTAGAAAAGATCAAGTCAGGGCATCTTTTAACTGAAGTTGTACTACAGGAACAAGGGATGTTGTGTTAAATTGAATAACAGATTTAAACTGTTTAAATATTTTTTAAATCTAAGGAGTAGTTCCCTATACGGTACACTTGACCTGTGCTGTAGCATGTCGTACTAAGAATGAAGAGTAAAAGGATTAAGCATTTATGTGGACAGTAAAAATAGCTACTATTGTTAGGAAGAACGTAAAAACTTCAGGAGACCTAAACCTTTGTACTTTAGGGAAGTAAAAAAACTGTAACAGATGGAGGAAATTGGACCTTTGGGATTGGTTTCATGCGTTTATCAGAAGCATTTGGCTCTTACCGCTCTGGAGGCAGGATACCAATCTGCCATGGAAGACTGTTCTTACTCATTGAAGGAGGGTTTTTGTGCTGAGGCCTCTTAGTTGTTCTGTGATTTGGAAAGAATGCTATCATGTTCTTTACTTCCCGTTACTTCATTTTATTAACATTCATGCACTATCTTTGACGCTGTACAAATTGGAAAATACATTCTGCCTCTACAGTTTAGGATCTTAACATAACTGAAACACTTGGTATGCCTATTACTAGGTGTACCAAACTGTTTAACTTCAGAAAACAGTGAAGTGTGGGCCTTGGGCAGTATGAAGAAAGGTACCATTATCAGTCAGAAGCTGTATGAGTCAATATTTTATTGAAAATCTTACATATTTTCACAGCATCGGGTTGTGGAATCAAATACCTAGGAATCTTGCGGTTTGTTAAAAAGTTCAGCATCTACCCTTGGGCTTTGAAAAGTAACACTCAGCTGAATGTTAGTGTGATACCAAAATGCAAATAGAAACTATCGATGTGTCTTAGAAGTTCTGAAATTTTAAATAAATAATTTTATTATTTTTTTAGCTCATCTAAAATCCCCACTTTTTCTCTCATAGCTATTTATTCAACCTGGCATCTATCTACAAACTCATTTTGGTTTTAAGGGTACATCTGCAGAGTACTCAGCTCTAAATCTCGCAGTTCGGTATTTTTAGTGATTCTTTTTCATTGTGTGTGTATAATTTATAAACACATAGATCATTTGAAAAATGGAATCTTTAAATGAACTCTCAGAATGACCAGAGTGTATTTAGTCTCTTTGGTTGGTTGGTTGGGTTTTTTTGCAGTGAGGTTAACTTTGTACAGCTGAGGCAAAATAGAAAATATTCTCTTGTATCCAAAGAAGGGCAACGAAACTGGTGAAGGGTCTGGAGCACAGGTCTTATGAGGAGCGGCTGAAGGAACTGGGGTTGTTTAGTCTGGAGAAGAGGAGGCTCAGGGGAGACCTTATTGCCCTCTACAACTACCTGAAAGGAAGTTGTGTTGAGCTGGGGGTCGGCCTCTTCTCGCAGATAACTAGTGACAGGACAAAGGGGAAATGGCTGCAAGTTGCGCCAGGGGAGGTTCAGGTTGGAGATTAGGAGAAATTTCTTCTCTGAAAGGGTGGTCGGACATTGGAACGGGTTGCCCAGGGAGGTGGTGGAGTCACCGTCCCTGCGGGTGTTTAAGGAAAGGTTGGATCTGGTACTTAGGGACATGGTTTAGTGGGTAATAGGTGGTGGGGGGATGGTTGGACTAGATGATCCTTGAGGTCTCTTCCAACCTTAATGATTCGATTCTGTTCTGTTCTGTTCTGTTCTATTCTATTCTATTCTATTCTATTCTATTCTAAACATGTTCTAGTGAAGTTTGATTAGTTAATGTCTGTTGCACGGTCCCAAATTCTTTACTTAATCCTGACGGTTTTTTGCCTAATATACACATGGGCACAAATAAAACAGTGGGCAGTCAAAGGCCTTGACTTAATTCGTCTCTCATTTAACATATGATTTTCATAGAGCATATACCTGCAGGAACCGAATGTTAAATTGGACCTGGTATCTCTCTTTAACTCTCTTCTTCTATGAGTCAAGTTTTTTTATTATGTATTAATGTTTGCACTGACATTACAGCACTGGGCAAGAGGAGTCTGTTGAGCCATATTTAAGGCGTAGGACAGAAGAAAGCCTGAAGAATTTGGGAGCTAGAAAGAAGGGAGTTTCAAGATTATTCCACATTGTTCTCTTAATCATGACAAAGCTACCTAAGAATGATGAGAAGAATATTTAAGCTGGCATACAAAGGACATACTAGTTTATGCACTCAGGAAAGGAGTGAGATTGTCTGCTAATGCTGTGATTATAATTTTAGTATCTTCCCTTTGATTTCATTGGAAGGCAGAACGAGAGTGTCCGTACAGAAATCAGTTGATAATGAAGAGGACCAATTTATAGGCAATTTTCACTGTTATCACAGGAAAATTATTTTAATTTCTGTGAGAAAACAGGAAACAACAAGACTTCACTTAAACTAGCTAGACTAAGTGGACTTTATGTAGCTATCACTTGGAAGGCAAAAAGGCTCTCACTAGTTTATAATTTTTGGGAAGAACCTGAAAATCACAGCCAGATTGTAGTAACACAGCTTCAGACTGTCTTAAAGCATGGGACAGTTAATTTGCAAAGTGCATCATGTAACAAGTAACTGGTTAGAAGCTATTCTTAAATCCTTCTCTTTGCATTGCTTTTCCATAGGAGAATTTGCTCTCAGAAGAGACCTTTGATTCCTTAATTAAGTTCAGCAGCTGGCTGTGTCTTTGACTTGTTCTTTGTCTCATGTCTCGCTAACATTCAGCATGTGCTGGAGTCTTAGGATGTTGTAGAAAAGAGAAGATGCAAATGGGACAGGTATTCTAAATGCATTGTCCAACTTAAAACCACAAAATGTGATGGTCTTTATCTGTATGCAAAAGGACTCTGATAGTGTAGATACAAACTCCATACTGTAAAGGAAGTTTTTATAAGATTTTAGTATTTGAACAGAAAAACCACCATAAGACTTTCCTCATATTTCAAAGTATGATTTATAGACTTTTTTTTTCCTTTAAAGCTCACTTCCTATCCATCATCTTGTATCTAAAAAAAAAAAAAAAAAAGGGACTAGAAATACGTGGCTATCTCAGATTTGCAATCTCAGAAACTGTTCACACTGAGCAGCGAAGTTCCAAGAGCAAGCCAACAACATGAAGCAAGTACAGGGATTGTAGCCATCATGGTCGTACGATCTAGTAGTTGGAATCTGCTCTTCTGAGCAGGCATCTGCAACAAATCTTTCAAAAACTAAATATATTCCCTGTAGGGAATCCTGTTCGGAAGATCTCGCGTTGTACGGTGAGCTTAGGCACACCCCTATGACCTGCACAGAGCCCCGCAGTGGCCACACCCCGTAAAGGGGGTATATAAACCTGTGACGCAGTTTAATAAACGCCATTTTGTTCATCCATCATATTGATGTCGTGATCACTTGGCCCCGAGGTGAGAGTCCTCAGGGGTGAGGTGTTTGTCCTCGGACTCCAGGACCAGTAGTTGAAGTCCCCCGCTGCAGCTCCAAGAACACGGAAAGCAACAATTTCCTTATTTTATTTGACATGACAGAGACACCAGTTCATGATATAAAAGCCCAGAGGTTAGAGGGTTCCACTTTTGAACTAAAAAGTCTACATTTGTGACCTTCCTCAAAATAATTTCCCACTTACGGGCAAAATGTTGTAGTCACAGAGATGTTACTGGAGATGGACCTATTCCTTCAGCCACTTTAAAAATGACAAGGTGGCTGTGTGTTGTCATCTGCCTAGTTCTGTTAATGTTCAGTCTTTTGTGATAGTATCTGCCAGGTGCAGCCTGGCATGTGGATTCATGTGGAGAAACAGGGTGATAAGTTTATCTCTCTAACTTTTGGTGCCAATGTAAATGTCAGTACATGCACTAGCAACTCTAGACTCTGGTTTTGGTCTGAGGAAAAAGAAGTTATTTTTAAGGTGCAATTCAATTTTAGATACTACTTTAGGATGAACCTGCTTAAGAGCTATTGAATATGTTGACTAGATCTCCATGGATTATCAAAGAGAGCGACTAACTTAAGTACGGATGTCTAATTTAGTTTGGTGGACACTACTCATAGTTTCTGGATGCTGGTTCAACTTAAGATACTCACACTGGCGTAGTTCTGGTCCTGTGGGAAAGCTGGGGGCCCTAATGAAGTTCAGAATGAAATAAGGAAGTGTCTGCTGAGTTTAGGCATGAGAATAGCAAGAGCTGAGGGGGGGTTGTTGGGGATTGTAGTTTTGGAGCGAGGATTTAGTTAGGTATAATGACTGGCCCGCTGGCTGAGAGAAAACACCAGATTGGACCACTGCACTGAAACTGGGTAGGAGCAAAGTAAAGCAGGCTCGTTTGTCTTCCGCTGAAGGGAGTAAATGCCAGGTGAAGGACCGGAAGTAGCACAGAATGATAACTTCATAGATTGCCTGACTGCGCACTGACTGCGTCTGTTATGTCCAAGTCCTCTATTACCTATTAGATTTTTAGTTTTTAAAAGAAGTTTTTCAGATAATATAGGCCCAGCATTTAATTACATTTAAAAATTTAAATCCTGCTTCAAATTTGTTATGAGTTTTAAATATTTAAATAGTAAATGAGAATTGACGACATGCACACTCTAAACCTACTGAGAAAAAGACAACATGCAGTTTTCATGGAGAGAAAGGGATTCGAATAAGAAGTTCTTTTATGGGTCAGTACCCTTTCAATACCTGTACACACTGATTGTCTGTGATAATTAAAATTCAATGCAGAAGACACATTTTTAATTATCAGTAAGCCAAAGTATTCCACGTGCATCATTGCCTCAAGTCAGCGAATGACCGCTGAATGCAGAGCGCTTTGTGGGAACAAAGAGAACACCAACATTTGGTGGCAGAATGCACTGAAATTCAGAATAGTGACTACAGCAGAGAAACAGACGGAGAGGCACAATCCACAATAAAGTAGTTGTCCTCTTCTCTGTGCTTGTTGCTGCAGATCATACTGCTTTTTTAATGTTGCCAAGGAACCAAATATTTCTGAACATGTAGAAAAAGGTATAAGTTTCTTAAATACTCTCACAAGTTGGATGCATTTATACAGTGTGAGGAAATACTTACAATTAAAGGCTTTAGTTATTCGTGTCTTGGAATATGTATAATTATTTGAATCTGTGAATATTAATTGTACAACATTATAAATACTTTCACATTAATTAACTTTTAAAAGTGTTTGGTTTAAACCTAATTAAACTCATTCAGAATTAAAATTGCTTTTTAGGACTTAGATTAATTTATATCTGAAATGAATTGTGCTGAACTGAATAATTCTAAATAAGTGTCCGTATCTCCATACCAGGATTTAACACAATTTAAATAACCCAGACTTCCTGAATGTCTTTGTAAATCTGATGCTTACTTTCTACAGTGATTGCATAAATCAGAAGGTATTATGTCCATTATTTTTGTTGAATATACTGTCAGTAATTAGTCTCTGTGCTTTCTCTTATATAAGTTAACTTGTCCCTAGCCAAAGCTACACTTTCTGCAATGCTGAATTCTAGCATCTGTGTATGTGTTCGTGTGTGTACGCCGAAGGGTAAAGCAGACTGGAAGTGGAGAAGCTTTGATTGTATGGGTCTTCCTCTCAAAACTATAATTAGTGACCTGCCTATGAAGTTTTAAATTTCACATCCATTTTTAGGATCGCTTGTGAACTGGTTTCACTCCTGCTGTGTTAAAATTTGAGAGGCCACTAAAGAAACAATACCTGAAAAAAAATGAGAGGATTTCAAGAAGAGCTCCAAATTTTTGTTGAGCACAACAGACAATAGCCCTGACTTCTGTAACCAGCCAGGCTACAACTCATATTGTACTAGAAAATAATCTCTCATACCACAGGCAGGCTGTCAGGATAGTCCTGGCTGAGGGTGAATGTGTGGTTTGCCTTTGAGAACTAACCGAGGAGTTTCATTTTTAACTTTTACACAGTGTTAAAACAGACCTAAGTCTGGCATAACTTGAGTTGTGTTCTATGCATAGCTTGTGCTGGTGGGTCATGTTGCTCTTTTTTGCCTATAGCTTAACTGGAAGGTTCTGTTGAAGTTTTGCAAGCCACATGAAATTAGGTCCACATGAGGTATTACATCCATATGCTTCAGAAGCTACTATTAGATGCAACTGAGAAGGTCTTACTGGTTCATGTGCACATGTGCTAATTCAAAAAATGCAGAAAACAGAAGCTGTGCTTTGTGTAAATAGATGTAACTTTTTTAAATCGGTGAAATTTGTACTATGCAGAACTGTTTCTTAATACCTGTAGACCTGATTTTTTGTCTTCTCTGAAACATGAATAGAGAATTCAAATTGAATTTGAAGCATGTTTTCAGGGTAGAACTTACTTGTACATTATGCAGTTGTATAGAATGTTTGCCAATGTAGAATGTATAGGCAAGCATGGGGAAGTGCCCTAATAGGACCTTCAAATTCATATATGATTTATAGATGCAGATAAAACTAACTTATAGAAAGCATGTCCTGTGTATTTGTACCACATGACAACTTGAGCCCATGATGTCTCATGTCTTTCTTTTTAGTTATATAATTTGTTGACAGATGTATTTTACCAAATGTATTGAAGTGTTAGAAAGTTTGTTTTGTTTATAAGGGACAACTTTCTGCATAGAAATTACTATGTCAGAGAAATCTTCGAACTGATTAGGTGGATTGAATGAATGAAAAAGTCTGTCTTACAAACTTTCCTAAATCCCTGGTAAACTTATTCCTAAAACACAGAAGGGAGTTTGTTTGCTTTTATTTTTTGTTTGTTTTTGTTTTTAGAATGGGTAAAAAAGTAAAGAAGGAAGTAGAACCTCCGCCCAAGGATGTGGTAAGTTTATATAAACTGCTGTGTGCTATAAAATAAACATTACACAATTATAGGCCCAGCTCTGCCATCCTTACATAGTTCCTTACTCTCCTAGCTTACCCATATTCTTCTAAAAACGTCTTTTAAAGATGATTCTGTTTCTGCTTTTCTTGGACAGCATACAAACCAGAGTGACTGGGCATGTGTAGCTCTTTGTGGAGATTGTTTTCTTTGGCAGGCTTTGCAAATAGTAATGCATGAAACAATCCAGGCTTCTTTTTATTTGAAGAACAGTATTAGCTTTTCATTTGTAAAAATCAAAGGAAAAAGGAGAAGAGTTGCCTGAAATCTGCCTGTCTTTTCAACTACGGAAACATTCCCTTTCTTTAAGGGTGAAAGAGTTAAGAGCCTAGATGGATCTGCAGACTTTTTTTGCTGAATACAAAACTTTACAGATATTTTGATAGACAGTACTACGTAGTCTGGATCTTTTGCAAAGATATACAGTCTTTAGCAGCAGTTCAGACTTTTCTGGTATCGTTGGAAGTGCCACAGTGAGAGCTGAAGCCAAATATGGAATAATGGTAGTAATTAACTCAAAAGATGGTGATCAACAGTCTGACATTAGCACACTTTTCCAGACTTTACCTAAATTCACAAGGTACAGAGAGACCCCTAGAGAGCTAGAGGCTCAGCACCGGGGTCGGTGCTGGGGCCCATCCTGTTCAACATCTTTGTTGATGATTTGGATGAGGGAATTGAGTGCACCCTCAGTAAGTTTGCAGACGACACCAAGTTGGGGGGAAGTGTCGATCTGCCGGAGGGTAGGATGGCTCTGCAGAGGGACCTGGACAGGTTGGATCGCTGGGCTGAGGCCAACGGGATGAGGTTTAATGTGGCAAAGTGCCGGGTCCTGCACTTTGGCCACAACAACCCCAGGCAGCGCTACAGGCTGGGAGCGGGGTGGCTGGAAAGCTGTGTAGAGGAAAAGGACCTGGGGGTGCTGATTGATGCTCGCCTGGACATGAGCCGGCAGTGTGCCCAGGTGGCCAAGAAGGCCAACGGCATCCTGGCCTGTATCAGGAATAGTGTAGCCANACCTGAAAGGGAGTTGTGTTGAGCTGGGGGTTGGCCTCTTCTCGCAGATAACTAGTGACAGGACAAGGGGACATGGCTGCAAGTTGCACCAGGGGAGGTTCAGGTTGGAGATGAGGAGAAAATTCTTCTTGGAAAGGGTGGTCGGGCATTGGAACGGGTTGCCCAGGGAGGTGGTGGAGTCACCATCCCTGAGGGTGTTTAAGGAAAGGTTGGATGTGGTACTTAGGGACGTGGTTTAGTGGGTAATAGGTGGTGGGGGGATGGTTGGACTAGATGATCCTTGAGGTCTCTTCCAACCTTAATGATTCGATTCTATTCTATTCTATTCTATTCTATTCTATTCTATTCTATTCTATTCTATTCTATTCTATTCTATTCTAATATAGGTATTTTTAAGGTTTAATTGGCTTATTCAGAAAGAAGTAGGGGAAATAAGACAGAAACATTGAAAAGAATATGATATAAATTCTATGCCAGGTAATAACTAAGTTAATGAAAATCAGGACCTCAGTGTGTCCCATAGAGGAGCATGAAACAAAATGCAAAGTTCAGTACGCTGTTTTAAAAAACAATGGGTTTGTAAAGAGTGATGGTATTGCAAGAGATTTTTCAAAGGTCATAGAAAACATGATCAGCAAAAACTGTCACAATTTCAATATTAGATAAGCATAAATAATTTTGACTAAGACAATAATACCCAACAGCCCTGATGTCACTGAGGCATAGCAATAGATATCAGGTTTTCCTCAACTGTTCTGTGGAAAGATGAATATGGCAAACGTAATTCATAAGCTCTAATCAATAATAAGTCCTTATGACATAAAACTTCAACATGAGAGGATAAACTGATCTAAAGCCATTTCTGTGTCTCCTCTCCAGGAGGAGACACAAAGAAGATGTATGTAGAAAGAACTAATTAAAAGAGGCCTGAAGAATTAAACGACGTATCTTCGCAGTCTAAGAAAAAAAATAAATTGAAAGGCATGGCAGTAGATTTAAGGCATACAGATGAGCTAACCCAATCCAAAGTAGTAGAAGTTGACTTTTTCAGTAAATATCTAGAAAGTTAGTAGAAGCAACATCACAATTTCTAGATCCAAAAGACTTTTCTGGAGAAAAGTATGGTACAGCCTACTAACTAGTACAAGAAACTGTGTATAATGTTAGAAAATATATTCAACAATTGAAAAAATTAAACTTACAGAAGAGGTCAACAAAACTGTTAAAAAGGAAAGAATTGGAAATAGAGAAGTCCACATGGCACCTGTGTTTTCAGCTTAGTTTTTACCTTTATTGTACTTCAAGCTAGCATGTCTCTTGTAGCAGTCCTTTCAGGAGAAAAAACCCAAACTGAATGTTACATAACAAAGTAGTATTAAATATGAAAATAGATCATTGATTAGTTGTAACTATCAACCAAGAAAATCTCCTAGCTATGACAATATTGTTAATAGTGATCATGTAAAATCAAATCTCAAAACTTTAAATGTCACCTGGATATTTCAGATGGCAGGAAATGAGATGCAGACAAAATAAAAGATGTATTAGCTATTATCTTCTGATTGATAATCTGCTTATGAAAATGTCAAGTCCAAGAAAAGAAGCCTTGAGATAATGTGGACAGGCTTATAAAGGAGGGCCTTTGTGCATGTGGAATGCTCAGAGAATATATGGTAACACAGGTGACCACTAATTTTTATAGATTTCTAGGAAGAGATGAAAAACACATATGTTTCAGAAAGTATTCCTGACAACTCTGTTTTCCCTGCCTTTCATAGTTTGTATTTTACTATTTTCTGTTCTGAGAATTGGGCTTCTCCAGGAAAAATACTACTTTGAGCCTCCATCTCTATATGGATGACCTTAGACAGTAATTCCGGCAGATAAAATATGCCAGCTTTGACAATGATTGGTAAAAACTTTTCATATGGTAGCTTCATTAAGTTTGATCTAGACAATATATTGCTATTTGATCATCAGCTAGGGCATAGACATTGAAAGGGTGGCCTAAGATTACTGCTAGAGAAAATACAGAGGCATTATCACTGAAATCAAGCTATAGATACCTGAGTATTTTTGAAAACACCTTCATGGACAGCACTGAAGAAGGTGGAATATATGAAGTGGAACTGTCCTGAATTTCAGTCTCCACAGAAAACCTTTTGAGCAATTAATGCCTAAATTGAGACCCCCACCCTGGAGTACTGCATCCAGCTCTGGGTCCCCAGTACAGGAAAGACATGGAGCTGTTGAAGAGAGTCCAAAGGGGGGCTATGAAGATGATCAGAGGGATGGAGCACCTCTCCTATGAGGACAGGCTGAGGGAGTTGGGGTTGTTCAGCCTGGAGAAGAGAAGGCTTCGGGGAGACCTAATTGTGGCCTTCCAGTACCTGAAGGGGGCCTACAGGAAAGCTGGGGAACGGGCTGTTTATCAAGGAGTGTAGTGATAGGACAAGGGATAGTGCAATTTAAACTAAAAGAGGGGAGCTTTAGATAAGATATTAAAAGAAATTCTTTACTGTGAGGATGGTGAGGCACTGGAACATGTTGCCCAGAGAGGTTATGGATGCCCCATCCCTGGAAGTGTTCAAGGCCAGGTTGGATGGGGCTTTGGGCAACCTGGTCTAGTGGAGGGTGTCCTCTATTCTTGAGGTCCCTTCCAACTCAAACCATTCTATGATTCTAAATATTAATTTGTCTTGACTTTAATGAGACTTTCAACACTGTCTCTCGTAACATCCTCATAGACAAACTGGTGAAGTACAGACAAGATAAATGGACAATGTAAATGTATTGAAAACTAGCTGAACTGCCAGATTTAGCAGCATGAGGTCCAGCTGGAGGTCAGTCATGAGTGTTGTGCCCCAGGGGTTGATCCCTGGGCCAGTACTGTTTAACTTCTTCACTAGTGATCTGAATGATGGGACAGAGTGCACCCTCAGCAGGTTTGCAGAAAATAGGAAGTTGAGAGGAGTGATTGATAGACCATATGGTTGTGCAGCCACTCAGAGGAACCTCAACAAACTAGAGAAATGGGAAAAGAGGAATTTCATTAAGTCCAATAAAGAGAAATGCCAAGTCCTGAAACTGGGGGAGGAGTAACTGATACAGACTGGATGATGACCAGCTGTAAAGGACCTGGTGATTCTGGTGGACAAAGAAAGCCAACAAAATCATGGGGCGCATTAGGTAGCAACTTGAGGGAGGGAGCTGTTGTCTTCCACTCAATGTTGATGAGCAGTATCTGGAGTGCTGTATCCAGTTCTGGGTTCCCCAGTACGGGAGAGACATGGATTTACTGGAACAAGTCTGCCAAAGGCTTGGAGCATTTGTCATATGAGGAGAGACAGAGCTGGAGCTGTTCAGTCTTGAAAGAAGGCCTGGAGGGAACTTGTCAATGGGTATAAATAGGTAATAGGAGTTAAAAAAGGTTCTTCTCAGTGGTTTCCAGTGAAAAGATGAGAAGCAATGGGCACAAACTGAAATCCATTAAGTTCCATTTAAACATAAGAAAAGAAAAAATCCTCTTTTACTGTGAGAATGATGGAAGATGGTACAGGTTGCCCAGAGAAGGTGATGTAGTCTCCATCCTTGGAAAGAGTCAAAATCAGACTGTGCACCAGCTCTGAGCTCCAGCTGACCCTGCTCTGAACAGCGCAGCTGTACCACATAATCTCCTGGGGTGCCTTCCAACATCAACTGTTTGTGGTTCAGTGGAATATCTTGGGTTTATATTGTTAGTATAGGAGATCAGACAATGTCAACTGAAACAATGAACATGACCAGGTATATATTAACTATTTTTCTAGGTAAAGGAAAAGAGGTTAAGAATATCAAAGATACTCTAAAGAGTCTACAGGAGGTACAAGGGTAAAAAGCAGGCCTGTAGTCAATTAATTCATGTTTAAAGGATTTTAAAAAATTAAAAAAGACAGCATGGTTAAACAGTAGAGTAATAGCAGATGAATGTGTCCTTCAAAAGGTTGGATTTACATCTAAATGGGAAAACAATTAAAAAAACCCCTTGCACTTACAAATGAAAAATAAAAGCACAATGTCACAATGCACCAAAACATTTGGGGAGAGAACTAGCAAGGATACAAAAACTAGCAATAGAGCTTTTCCAAATTGACTAGAAGCAAGAGGCTTCTCAGAGGGACACTATTAGGTGATTTAAGTCATAGAAGAAGAGCAAAATTACATATTTTTTGTGTCAAAAGACAAAGCTATTTAGCAAATCACTAAAACAAATATGAAGAAATTGCCCAAATACAAATAAATAGTATTTGCCCAGGTATTGTTCGAACTGAAAAAATAACTGAAATCTGAAATGGTGGTAGTGTTACTGACGGTATTTCGTGTGCACCTTTTGTACTAGAGGAATGGAGAGTAGAAAATTGCATTTTCAAAAAGAAATACATCAATAATTGCAGGCCAGAAAGTTCGTTGTCTATGCTGTTAATTGGTAGAAATAGTTACTGGGAAAAAAAAATCACAGAGAAATATGATAGTAATTGGGGAGAATCAATATTGGTTGTGCAGAGGAAGGCTTGAGCTCTGAAATCTGTTTGAATTCTCCAGAGGAGTCAGTGAGCAAGTGGATAATGCTGATCTGGTTGATACAGTTATTTAACTTCTACAAAAGTTTTTAGACCAAGCTCTTCACTCATATAAACACTAACAGGTAAAAAGAAATTCCTCTCATGGAAATAATGTCTGGTTATGAAATTGAAAGCAAAGGTGAGGGAACAACTTACTCTTCAGGTTTCATAATGGAGAGAGGTTACCAGTGGAATGTCATGGGGTTTTATTCTGCATCCAGTCTACCAGAATTTATGTAGATGCTTTCATAGAATCGTAGAATCATTACGGTTGGAAGAGACCTCAAGGATCATCTAGTCCAACCATCCCCCCACCACCTATTACCCACTAAACCCTGTCCCTAAGTACCAGATCCAACCTTTCCTTAAACACCCACAGGGACGGTGACTCCACCACCTCCCTGGGCAACCCGTTCCAATGCCCGACCACCCTTTCCAAGAAGAAATTTCTCCTAATCTCCAACCTGAACCTCCCCTGGTGCAACTTGCAGCCATTCCCCCTAGTCCTGTCACTAGTTATCTGCGAGAAGAGGCCGACCCCCAGCTCGCCACAACTTCCTTTCAGGTAGTTGTAGAGGGCAATAAGGTCTCCCATTTCATGAAAATGGCACTTTCATGGATACTTTCATGACTGTTAAACTGCGATACTTGTGTCTCAGATTATTAAGGGTGGCTAAAATACAGATGGCTTCAAAAATTATTTACTGAATTAACTGGAGGAAAAATTTTCTTGGACTTTTTGAACACAGAGATAGAATCGCTAGCTGACCAGTTCTCTAGGTTGCAGAGTGCTGGAATCTGGAAGGGAATATTAGCAAAATTTAATAGCTGCTTGCCCACACCTGTTAGTGGCCTTTGTTGGAGACAGGATGCTGGGCTAGATGGGTCTGCATTCTGACAGGAAACATATTTTGTATTACCTTCAAATTTCAGCTAAGTTAAGTTGATGGAAGCCAAGAAAAACCCCAAATACTCTGCAGTTTCTCCTGGCTTTGAAGTCAAACATAACAAAAATCATGATCAAAGATGTCTAAGAGTTTTTGAATTACAGCTTTCTAAATGTCGGAAATGTTTTTGCTTATAAACCAGTTAAATTTCTGTGTTTAATTCAAGGTAGTTTGTAACTTCAGGCATATTATTCTAGTGCATAATCTGTCCTGTGTGTGCAATTAGGGGAAGAGTCATGTGTGTAATCAGGTATGGAGATTTAGGAGCAAGCCTTGATTTAAAAAAAAAAAAAAAAAAGAGGGAGGAACTCTAGCTCTCTACAATAAGCACGAGTCACATCTAGTTCTGTGACAGTTTTGATAAACAATGTTACTTCCCAGCAAATCGCTGACCTGTTCAGGCCTCTGACTTCTTAAACGTACGTTGATTTCAGTGACTCTTCTTACCGTGTTTTCAGCACAGAACTGCTTCCAGTAGGGAAGTGCCTATGGAATATTTCAGACAGTGGTAGTGAATCTGCTGTCTACACAAATGGGTAGAGATTAGACCAATTTCACTCTGCTCATGTGCTGACCTGTCATTAACTTCTAGGAATTATTATTGAGCTGTAATTTGTATGATTATTTGTGAACATGAGAGGAAACACGAGAGGAAAAAAAAACGAGGGGTGACATGATAGCATCTTTGGTAAAGAAATGAGACTTAAAACTCTTATTTCATATTTCATTTCGACCTTCATCTGAGATCAATCTTTGTGTTTATTTTTCTCTGGAGGACTAACAGCCTTTACTAAAAGTTACCATTTTATCCTATCACCAAGTATTTGGCCAGACTCAGGAGATATGTCTGTGCTTAAGTCATACCACTTGCCTGGAGGGTCAAGTTGTGTCCACGCAAGGACACAAACATGCAAAAGTAGAGAAGTATGAAGGTGGCTAAAGGGACTTTCAGTCATCTTAGTTCTCCTATATGCCTCTCATATGAATACAGTGAATGGTGCTGTGATAAGCTGAACTTTTTGCTTCCTTACAATCTAAAAAGAAAATTCCCATAAAGAATATGACCATTTTAGGCCTATTATTAAGATGTAACTTGGACCACTATGCGACTATTTGGTTTAATTCTTGTTGCCAATTCATTATTAAGCAAAATGACTTATGGTACAATAAGCTGATTATATTTTCTTTAGAAAGGAGCTTTGTTCCGTGACTTGTCCCATGCCTCCAGCTTGTCACAGCAGGTATGGAGTTGGACAGTGTCTTCAGGTTTTCAGACCTGCTTGAAACTGGGGAGAGCAATCAAGCACATTAGTCTGGCAGCCTCTTCACTGTTAATGAAAGCTGGATCTTGATCTTGCAGACTGTTAAATCATGTGATTTGCCACAGGGAAGGTGATGAAAACCTACCAAACCCATCAATTCAGAAGTCTGAGTACTAGTATCATAGTTTGCCCTACAAATAATATACATTTTAAAATGTATATGGCAGAAGTATAGATTACAATAGTATTTTAAACAAATTTTGTTGCTATTTTAAATTATTAATTTGATGTATTTTACATATAAATGCATTGATATTGAGAGACTGCATGACTCCAGTATCTAGTAGTTTCTGTATGTAACACAGTTACTCTGTAGGCCTGAAGTGTGAGGACAGAAGGCAGTTTTTACACATTAAAAAATTATTTTAAGTCCAAAAAAGCTTAAAACTTTTTAACGGGTAGAATTTTCAGAAATCCTTGAGTCTTGTTAAAGAGTAAAAGGCTTGTTTTAGAAGATTCTCTTTTTCCAGTGCTGTTAGTCCCAAAGACTCTATGAAGAGGGTAAAAAATGCCAGATTGGTTGGAAGATTTCTTTCTGTATGAGAGGTCAGAAATGGAAATGAACACTTTCTCTCACGTCTAGAAGGGTCCTTTTATTTATTTTTTTTTAAAAGCAACCACAAAGTGCCAACGCCACAGAGTAGCCAAATCCTCTTCCTTGTACAGCACCTAAGTTGATGTGCACTCTGTGCATGTTTGGTTCTGAAGCCACAGGTTGCTCTTACGTGTGTAACAGAATTACATAGTCTGTTGCCTTCAAGACGTCCTAGATGTACAGGGAAGTGTCATGGTCTTCCAAAAATCTTCATACAGGATGAAATCATGATTATATTTGGAAGTTATTCTTTTTTATTTTTCAACAATATCTCAAATTGTTGTGAAAAAAATTGAATTGCTCCAAGTAAATAGCAACTCATGGTAATATTTCTGATTCACTGTAGATCTCAAACTAGATTTATTATTTTTTTATATCAACTGTGGGAGTCTAGTGCAACACACTGGAAGGCTCAGTATAAATCAAACTATTCTTGCTTTTTTTTGTTGTTTGTAGTTTGATCCTTTATTGATTGAAAGCAAAACAGCAGCAACGGTTGTTCTAATGCTTAATTCTCCTGAAGAGGAAGTTTTGGCCAAAGCATGTGAAGCTCTGTATAAATTTGCATCAAAAGGTTAGTCTTTTTACAATAAGCTTTCCTTGGAGTTGCTTAGCTTTTGGTAGTAGTTCACAATTTTTTTGTTCCCTAGCACTGAAATCTTCATCTCAAAGGTCTCTGTCAAGGTTTTGAGGGTTTTTGGAAATATCTGTCAAACCTGTATTTGCAGTTAAAAAGAAGTCCTGTGGGTTGTGTGAAGGAAACTTTTATCAATTTTTTTGTAGCATTTTATTTTCTCTGTTTAATAGAGCTTGGTTTAGATATAACATAAATCTGTTTTGCTGTGAGCAACAGACCTACATCTGGGAGAGAATTCTCTTTTTTATGTTACCGTTTGAAACTTCTGTACTACTGTAGTTATTTTAAGGTTCAGTTTTCAATGAAAATTACATTTTAGCTTGTTTATTTTTGCATATATTTCTTGTGTCAGTACTTCGGTGACAGAAGTTTTATTGGGGACCAGTCAGCCTTCTTTATCAAGCTTATTTCTGTATGTGTTGGGAATCTAACAAGCCTCCAAGGTGTTGTCTGTAGCTAAGTGTCATGTTCTGGGTACCCCAAAGACAACTGTATAACAAAGGCTCTAAACTAAGTAGCACGTAATTTCCCAAGTGGCCTCCTACTCATTCCATGCCAGCCACTCAAATCGGTATGCACTGGTAGCATTCTTGGTATAATTAATCTGTTTTAATTTCTATTTAAGTTACATTTTCTTCAAAAATCACGGGGTTTGTATGCTGATTGCTGTACTGATGGCAATTATTGTCACTGCTGAAGTTGTGAGAGAGGAGGTGAAGGCTTTGACAGTTGGCATGGGATAGCTGCGTTCTGAAAGATGTTTAGGTTCAGCTTAATATAGCAAGCTTGGCCAGGGGCATGCAACCAAATTTTGAATAAGTGAAGAGAAAATTTGGACTGTTGGGAGACAGCTGTGATCCGCACACCATAAACTCTTGTTGGCTCCTTCCGTACTCTCCACAGTAACCTATGGCACACTGCAAGAAGACAGATACTTTTTTTTTTTCTGTTTCTACTAAATGAATAGTCCTTTAAATTGTTAATGTAGATATTCCTGCAATCTTCCGGAAGACTAGACTGTAACTTTGCAGTGTGACACAAAAGAAGGAGTTGTTTTCACTTTGCAGTTAATTTATTTCTTGAATGTTGCTAGTGAATTAAGTCCCATTCTCAGTAAAAAGTAGTTCTTGTATTTTAATTGTGTTTTGGCCTGAGAATGAGCATAGTTCTCCACTTTCTACTCACATTGCTCAATTGTAGCCAGAAAGAACAGACTTGGCTCATTAGAAAAAGAATTATAATGTTGTTGTGGGAACTGAGAATAGGAGCAGGTTTTGGATTTTGTTTCTTGGGGTTTGGGTGTCTTTTGAGTGAGCAGGAAGAGAAGTCTGTAATCATACAAAATGCTTCTGTTCTTTGCATGGCCAGAGCCTAGTCAGGTACCAAGTGCTCCATTCTCAGGTGGTAGAAATCTCATGTGGGATTTGATGATCCAAATCCTGGTAGTGGCTTCACTTGAGGGGTAGTGCAGATCCACAGAATGAATTTACTGTCATTTTGAGGAAAATAAAATTGGGAGGCAAGAAAAGAGAAAAGTAAAATGAGGTTCCTGATGATATCATTTACCTGCACTTCACTAAATAGAAAGCTGTTCTTTGTACCACCACTGCAGACTCCAACAAATAGATAGAAGCATCATTTGCTTTACAAGTGTGACTTAATCCTAGATACTATTAATCCTTGATCCTATTTGGCACATATTTATTTGGGTTATAGATTAGACAATCTCCCAGGGTCCTGTCCAGGCTGTTTTACTTTGTTACATTAGAAATGCAAGCTTATTGCATTTTTACAGAACTTTTAAATTAATTACTCTTCAGGTGATGAAAACAAAGTGACACTTCTTGGTCTCGGAGCAGTGGAACGTCTGTACAAACTCATCTCACATGAAGATCCAATTGTACGCAGAAATGCCATCATGGTATTTGGCATCATGGCTTCTAATCGTAAGAGTCTCCATTTTTTAATGAAGTCTGTAAGTGTCGTCATCAAAGCAATATTAATGGCCCAGGATAAAGGAATAAATTCAGCTAGAATTAACTCCACTGATTTGGGGAAAAAAAATACAAGAGAAGTTCATTTTCCTCCAACTCTTATTTTTGTTTTGATGAGACCATATTAAAACAGCTTAATACTGGAATTACATCTATTGGGGAAAGCCTGACTATATAAGATGCCTGCCAATGTGGACATAGCATACTCGTGTCTTTTACCAAACTTGGAAGAGAAGGATAAAGTAGAATTTATCATCTACAGAAAATGCTGTGGTTAAATATCAGTTGTTACTTGAGGTATCAGTGTAACTACAGTGATAAGGGAGCAAATGTGTTAGATTAAGGTAGCTAACTCAAGTACTGATGGCAAAAAAAGCCCTGAACGGTCAAGCACTGGCATGCGTATTTACCCAGCTGCTTTGGCAGGTCAGTGCTGCTGTAAATGTTTCGTTATCTGTGTCTGAGCTAGTAAAATTCAAGTGGTCTTGAGTATCTCTGAGACATTGCATTCACGGCAAGATACTGTAGTCATACTGTTATTAAATGATTTAACCCCAGCATGTGCAGATTTTCTTGTACCTTTTTGTAAGGTGAGAACAAATGTAGTGCATCCATGTGGGGTGCCTGAGCGCCAAATGGTCAAGCTGCAGTGAGGACTATGAACCCTCAACCCAACGATGAAAAAATAAGTGACGTAAGGTTGAGTTTCAGTGGCTGTTATTTTTACATTGCTTTATAAACCTACCTCTAATTAATATAATTAATCAGGTCTTATTTGGGTAGATGTTCTGCCCCGTTGTCTTCCATGGTGATATCCTAACCGCTATTTAAGTCTTCTCATCAGCTGCTACCTGCTTTTTGTGTTGCATTGGACCTTGTGCTCTTTACCCGACTTCCAGCGCAGCATTAGCATGTAGTCATTCCCTTCAGACTTCGACTTCCAACGCTGCTGCACAAACATGGATCTGAATGACTGAAGATCTTCCATTTATATCACATCTTAGTTGTTTTTTTCTTTAAACGCATATTCAGCTCATATCTTTTTTTCTTGCACATCAGCACTGTAACCATTGATAGTAACAACACAGCCCTGTATGATCCCATGAAGTCTGTCCCAAATAATGTTTTTTGGTTATTCTATTCAGTGGCTGTGGTTTCGCGAGTTTGCCGCTGACAACAGTAAAAATGCATTCTGAAAGTATTTATTGCAATTTTAATAAGACCTATATAATTCCTGTTTTCAATTTGCAGTGTGGGCTGTGTTAGCACAAAATTAAAACTAATGGTTTGAAAGTTAAATAACGGAAGGATTGCGTTTAGTTTGATAATTTTAGCCACAAATAATTTCAGCTACTGGAGTATGACTTCTTTGACAACTAGAACTATGAAATATTTAATGAGAACCTGCTAAATGCAAGTATTTTGAATAACATTTCAATGAAGTATTGAGGAACTTCGTATATATTGAAAGACAAAGAATGTTGTCTGGTACTTGAAAATCTCCTGTTTTCTGGGCCTATTATGATCTTGGTATAACTTCAGTTGTGTGCCATTCTCAGTCAAATCTTTTTGTCACTGTAATACATTTCCCTTGAAACAGACTCTGTTTCTTAACTCAGCCAAGGCTGCCAAACTAAAGACTTCATATTCATATTTATTTCATTGTAGATGATGTCAAGAAGTTACTGAGGGAACTGGATGTCACAAATTCACTTATATCACAGCTGGCACCAGAAGGTAGCTTGCAGTATTCATTCCTTGTGCAAAAATACACTCAGAAATAATTTATGATTGCCATTTGATTGGACAATTTAATAAAAATTTTCCTTGTAACTTACCATTTGTCATGCGACATGTTAAATAGGTTGTTGCTTTTGTAAGAGTAGCTCTGTTACTCACTGAGTAGTGTTTTATGTTGTACAGATGGAGCAACATGTTTATGGAGATGTCGGGTATAATTAACAGCTATTGTTTATTGACTTCAAATAATAATTTAAATCACTGGATTAGTGAACATATGCTGTGCTGAATAAAACTTGATCAAAATATTTTTTTTTTTCCCCCTATAGAAGATGTAGTTATCCATGAATTTGCTACTCTGTGTCTAGCACACATGGCTGTTGAATATACTACTAAAGTACAGATATTTGAGCAGGGTGGATTAGAACCACTTATCAGACTGCTAGGTAGCCCTGATCCTGATGTTCAGAAGAATTCAGTTGAATGTATCTACCTCCTGGTGCAGGTAAAGATTGTTGTTGTTTTAAATTACAGAGGCAGATAAGCACTCCCCCCCTCACCCCCGCCATCCTCTATGGTTCCTTTACTCTCCAGTGCTCCTCAGTGTATTTGAAAACATTACACCCCAGTCCTTGGTTGTTATGTTAATTATGAATATAGCTGATTTGACTCTAATTCTTTTGAACTTAATGCAATTATCCATGCTGTACAGCAATGTGAGATCAGAAAGCGAATCAGGGTTTTTTTAATTAAGTATGAATTTGTTTTCTTAGTTGGAA
The DNA here is from genome assembly GCA_013399095.1 of Psophia crepitans. Lineage (NCBI taxonomy): Eukaryota > Metazoa > Chordata > Aves > Gruiformes > Psophiidae > Psophia > Psophia crepitans. The sequence goes on from VWZZ01001894.1 coordinate 342,927, forward strand.
AATGTTAATCTCAGTAATGAGAGTTACAACCTGTCTATCCAAAAGATTGGAATAATCTCATAAATTAAAGAGCTAGCAATTGTATTGTGCCTTGTTTTGGGCAGCAAGTCCATAGTCACAGTTTTGAACATCTTTTTAATGATAGGTGAATGCTGTCAACAGCTACTTTCCATGCTGGGAGGAATAGATTTGTTATTGGCTACTCTCACACTCAGCACTAATGTCATCCATATGCTGCTTAGCAAAAGAATGGTGCATTTGTATGGCAGTTCTTTTCCATGGCTTAAGCGAATCAATTCAATAATGAATTCAGTTTATAACTCTATCTCTTTTGGGGCATCAGAGCATGTCTATTCAGAATCGCATTTTACTCTTTCTCCTTTTTTACTATCTCGCTGTCTTTGTTGCAGGGTATATCTGGATAACTGCACCTGGTGCTTGCTTATATTGATAAGGATAATTACATGCTGCACATGTGCAATAAGCTATTTAAAAGCAAATTGTAATTTATTTATTTTTTTTCTATTTTAATATAATCTACTACTGACTTTTTATTAAGCTGCGTATACACTGTTTAAAGTTGAAAATTTAAATTCTCATTTTGTAATTACTAAAACAAAAGAAGATATAACCAGGCAACCACAGTAGAGTGTGAAAACTGTTTTCCCCCCACTGAAGTAAGAAAACCTGATGAAACTAAATTTAAAAAACTTTCTCCAAGAAACATGTATGTTGAGACAAACATGGTAAAAATGAGTAAATAAGCTTCTTTAGACAGGATTAGATTCTGTAGTGTGTACTTCAGTCATGCAAAAAAAAGAAATTGGAATTTAAGGTTGCTGGGGTATGATTATATTCAGTTTGATTCTCAGCTGAAAAGAAAGAAGTCTGCAGAGCTGGGAGTTATGGAATATTGACTCATTTTTGTATGTTTGAAATCAGATTTTTGGTGTTCTGTCTGTAAAAGTCAGGAATTGATGCACTGTTTTATTTGCTATCACTAACATTCTTTGTTGAATATTTTACTGCAGGATTTTCAAAGCCGTGCTGCAGTTCGTGCACTGAATGTAATTCCATCCTTGCTGGAACTACTGAAATCTGAATACCCAGTTATTCAGTTGTTAGCCCTTAAAATCTTAGAAGTAATTAGCCAAGACAGAGAAACCAGGATAATACTCAGAGAAAATAAAGGATTAGATTGTCTCCTGAAGATGCTGGAAACCAATGTACAGTTTACCTGCCTTAAAAGTGTTTTGTTTTTTGGGTTTTGTTTGTTGTTTTTTTTTTTTTATTCTTGCTGCTAATGTTTGTATGACTAATGAGAAGCACTATTCGCGTTAGGGAAGATAAAAGAAGAAAGAGCTCCTTACTTGGAGCTGTGATAAAATAGGATAAGCTGGGATACCTAGCTTACTAAGAAAGGGAACAAAAGGATTTCCCAAAATGTTTTTATTTCTTTTATTGCTATTAGTACTACTGTTTTACATTTACTGTCCATTTCTCAAACTGTTGTAAATATCAGGAAAATTCACCGTATAGCTTTTTATGTTTTCCCAAAATTTTTGGTTATGTACTGAACTCTCATGCTGGTTCCTAGTTTGAACAATAGGGTTTTTTTCTGAATTTACTTTGATATCAATGGCAAATTTCCTACCTTGGAAATTTCATTGTTTATGTTATTATGAGACTCATTTTAGTGCCTCTTGAGTTCAGGTGTTACCACAGGAAATGTAACGCATAGAGAAATTTGTGAAGTTTTTGAAATTTTAAGATGACGGTTCCTAACTGAGTACCTGCCTAGTCCACTTGGATATCAACGAGAGACTTTTGGGAGTTTTACTATTTTTGATAAATTGTGTTGCATCCAAAGAAACTATACAAGAATATGAGTATAAAAAGATGTACTTTACAGTATAAATAAACTGTGCAAAAGAAAGTTATGACAATAATCCTACAAAGTTAAAAGCCAAAGATGATTTAATTCTGATTTGAAGGTCATTTGGGGTTTTTTCCCTTTTAGGAATTCAGCGATCTACATGTGGAAGCTCTTGCCGTGTTGGGAAATTGTCTGGAAGATGTGCATGCTCTGCAACTGATTCAGCAGACAGGAGGCCTTAAAAAGCTGCTTTCGTTTGTAGGAGTCTCTACTGTTCCCGATATTCAGAAGAATGCAGCAAAGGCAATTACCAAAGCAGCTTATGACTGTATGTGACTTTTTGAAAATCCATACATGGGAATTTGATTATGAAGTAAATTTTCATCCAGAAAGAGGCTGTCTTATCTGGTTGAGGGTAGTACTTGCACTGAGGAAAACACTGGCCAGAATGAATTACAGTGATGAATCTTGGCAATCAGAGCAGCAATTGGATGCTGGCTGTATATACATAAGAAAATGTTAAGATTTTGCCTTCATTTATTTTTAAATGTAATATATTCTTGCAAAATGTTGCCCCCAAAAAGGAAAACGGAGCTCTGAAAATACGATCTTTAGTTTAGTGATGCCAGGTAACTGCCATCTTAAGCCACCTCTGCTGGCACTATTTCTCACTAGTATCAGTTAAGACTTAATCTGACTTCCTTTTGCATGCAACTGCTCATCTAAATGTCAGGCAATTTCAGATAGAAATTCCTTTAACAGGGACATGAAAAAAAGCCTTTCAAATGGTTTGCAGATTAATATTCCCAGTGGAGTGAAGTAGTTTCATTGTCATCTTCTTATAATTATTCATCCTATAGTTCTTTTTTATATGCTTTTCTTTAATTCACCAAGGAATTCTGAATTAAGCTGAATTAGGATGCTCTTTAAATAAATCTACAGTTGAAATTTCTTCCATAGATTGGTTTCTGAGTTGCAGCATATGCCTAGTAGTGCTATATACCAAAAGGTAATGTAAGAAATATCATACTTCTGTCTATAGATTTTAAATCTGTCAAGGGATTTTGGTTACAGTAACTATGACAGTAGAGTTTAAATATTTCATTCATATTTCTATCATCTCGTGGTTGAATCACAGCTTTAATTTATGCATATTTTACAAATGTTATCTAATTTAATACATGGCTACAATAATCTCTCCTTTCTCTACAGTATTTCAGACCTCCTTCTCTCTCCATCTTATCTTTCCAATTCTTTTCTCACCTTCCTTAGTTTGCCGTCCTGAATATTTGTAATTATTTGGATTGCAAATGATGCATGAAAAGAGTGAAATTTACCTTTCCTAGTATTCTGTGGGGTTTTGTATGCTTTTGTCATTATCTCTTGGAAACTTTGCAAATCACTGAAAATTATTTTCATTAATGTTCAGGTATCAAGGATAGAACCGGGCTTTCTTATGCCAGTATTTTCTTTGTGTATTTTCCTGTATTGTTATTTTATTGTGCTACTTAGGACCGTCAGTATCATTTTTATAGTCCTGTGACAGGCTTGTAAGTAGTATGCTAAGCAGATTTATATTTGCTCCTACTACTTTCTACTGCATCTTACTCCTTTTTCATATTTATTTTCAAATAAGCATAGCCTTCTTTTCCTCTTTCACACCTTTTTCAGTTTTTTGTGACCTAATATTTTAGCAGCTGTTAGTAGCAGCATGTCTGAACACAACATTTTTAAAACACAGTAGCAAGCGCTGCACATAATATATTACAGTACTGCCTATGATCTTATATCATGGGATGTTACCGTCAGTGAAGATGCATCTTCTTGTCATACTTCTTTACAAATGGAGTCAATGTGGTTTCATTATAAAGGTTTGCTCTCTTCTTCAGCCTATGACAGTTGGTATGGATGCAGCAAGCTGGGAAAATAGATCAAAAGAAGATTTAAAATATTTGCTTCCAGGCTGTAGAATTTTGGTGACAACCAGTTAGACAAAGGGCAACATGTTGTACTAGAGCAGTAGAAAACGCAATCCAGGAAGCTTGCTGCTCAGCATGGGCCCCTGAAGTATTGAATTTATTTCAGATACATAGAGCTACTGGTCTAAAGTCAGCCTTCCAATGGAAAGAAAAGTGACATTGAGGCCATTCTAAGAAATAATCCAGCTGAAAAAGAAAACAGATGTTTGCAGTTCTTGTTTGTTTGTTTGGATCCTGGTTGTAAATATGCTAAAGAGCCTATCCAAACTGCAGCATGAATGTATACTATACTAATATTTGCCTTGATGTAAATCTGATATGATACAACACAACTTTAAGTTTTTATGGGTTTTTTTTCATTAAATTTGCAATAGCCATACAATAGCCCACATTCTTCAGGTTTGATAATTGTGGTTGCATTTTTCAAACATTTCCTGCGTACCTGAGAAAAAAAAAATACCACTTTTCATTGAAATTAAAACCTTACTTCTGCTATGACAGAACATGTATATCTCTGGGGGTTTTTTAATCCTCGCAGCTGAGTATAAAAGAGTGTCTGGTTTTGAAATTATTGTTGTTGACATATGGAATTTAGTTTTGGTTTTTTCCTGATAGATGTGATCATAGCAAACAGTTTTGGTTTATGCCCCTTTCAGCCCTTTGGAAAGGGACTCCTGTAACTTTTTGTTGTTGCTATGAGACAGATGTATCCCTTAAGAGCTATTCTCAATCTCAGAGTAAATTGCATGGTACAATCACTATATTCAATTTTAAATAGCATCTTAAGGAAGCTGCTTTGTTTAAGTAAATTAAAATTGATCATATATCTATACATAATCATCCTTTTACCCTTTGAAAATTTGTTTTGTTCTGTAACATAATTCGAATTTAATATATTAATTTATCACTGGTTTTATTTTGTGTGCTCAGAATTACAGTGGTGAATTTTACTGAGATTCTCTCCTTGCCCAGCAAATAATGCAGTAATTTCAGAATGCAAAATATAATTTAATGCTATAAATTATTGAATATCTACGAGTGGATTATCTGGACTGTTGATTAAGGAGGGCCCGACTTTCCCCTCATGATGCCAGGCACACCAGCAACAACAAAATGCTCTGAAGTGTATATGGAGAAAGTTATAATCATGCTCACTCGGGTTTGGCCTCACTCTGCCAAACTTCTGGGTTGAAACTCTCCTTGTCCTTTACATGTATCTAAATGCAAATCCTTTCAAAAGGGAGCATACTAAACCTGCTCTGTAGCCTGATTAACATATGCTTTTTCATAATACAGATTTTTATTTGTCTGGGTTATCTCAGCTCAAGATCAATGAGAGGTCATGATATTATTTAACGTAAACATTTTTTCATTTGAAATTGGTATAAATAATTCCGTAAGGTGATGACAGTGAGCTGAGTAGGTCATCACCAGAACTCTGACCGTGATTTTGGGATAAGAACGGGAAACAGGCAAATATATTGGAAAACAAAGGTTGGCTCATGATGCAGTCAATGCATGAAAAACTGGACAGAAGTGTTAGTACTCCAGACTTTTTTGGTTGCGTGTGCCTGAGTATTTTACTTTGTGCTAAATCAATGTAGTCAAATTACTTAGGAGTCAAGAAATTTATCACTGTAAATATGGTGATGGCACTGACATGAGAAGTACTTAAGTACAAAGGATGCTTTTCAATTATACATTCTTTCTTTTTTATAATAAAAGCCAAAGGAAACAACTCACACGGACAGAGACCAGCAGAAAGCAATCATCCCTTAAATAGAATTGTCACCTGGATCTTAAAATACTAATAATTTTCATCTATCTCTCTAATTGGCTAAATATAGGTTCATACTATTTACCGTAAATTCAAATCCAAAATCTGTTTTTCCACATTATTGAAAAAGTCTTTATTCTGTTTAAAGTATTTTAAATTACTATTTTCACTCATTCAAATGAATTATTATTATTACTGTTGTTGTTATATCACATAGTAATAAATTATCTTTAAAATTAAATGCTTACCCATCATTATAACTGCCTTTAAAAGCAAGAATATTTTTTAAGATCTGTATAGTAACAAGTAACTTGCTGTACAAGAACCAAATTACTGAGGCACGGACAACCTCTGGAGATCATTATGAGGGATTATGGACTACTTTGGCAAGCAACAGGCCAGCGGCATACTTGATTACTTGTCCAAATGATCTGTCCAGTTAAGGCCTTCTCTTGAGGACTGGCTGATATGCATCAAGGTTGTGGCCAAGCTTCTGCTGACACTTAAAATCCTCTCCGTTTTATTTGTTGCATCTTTTGCTTTGTGGTTTCAATTGTGTATCTGTCCTGGTTTTGGCTGGAATAGAGTTAATTTTCTTCCTAGCAACTGGTATAGAGCTGTGTTTTGGCTTTAGGATGCCAATGTTGAGAACACACTGATGTTTTAGTTGTTGCTAAGCAATGTTTACAACTAAGTCAGGGAGTTTTCAGCTTCCCAGGCCCTGCTAGCGAGGAGACATGAGCCTCCCACAGGAGGTGACAAGACACAGGGAGGGGCCACAGCCAGGACAGCTGACCCAAACTGGCCACAGGGGTATTCCATACCATATGATATCATGCTCAGTATATAAGCTGGGGAGAGTTGGCCAGGGGGAGCTGTGGCCTGGGAAATAGCTAGGCATCAGTCAGTGACTGGTGAGCAGTTGTGCTGTGCTTCACTTGTTTTGTATATTCTATTATTATTACTATTATTCACTTCCTTTTTTGTCCTATTAAATTGTTTTTGTCTTAACCCATGAGTTTCTTTTTTTCAGTTCCCTCCCCCATCCCACTGCGGGTGGTGGCCAGTGAGCGAGCAGCTGTTGGTTGTTTTAGCTGCCTGCTGGGTTAAACCACAATGGTATCTCTGAGGATTCCAAAAATGTTTAAAATTGAGCTAGAAAGGCTGGCCATGTCATGTATGTGCATTGAATAATTTCTGCCGTAACTAGATTTTCAATCAAACTTTCATTTCATTGGCTTTGTGAACTTCTCTTTGTTTACTTTTACTCACTACAGATTCAGTTTTATTTAAATGAATACTTCTGATGGTTTTCTTTCTCTTTTACAACTTTTTATTCATGAGAACTGTTGAAATAAGGGAATGGTCCCTCCAAGCATTAGTAGGCACTGGTAAAATTTCAAAATGTGTCCAAGTCCTACTGACTTCTCATTTCCTGAGCTACTTTGATACATTTGAAAAATTTCACCATGTAGATATAACTTCAGGCATGTAATCAATCCACTTTAAATTATGCATATGGTTAAATGTTTATTGATCCTTGTAACTGTAGAGCTTCTGTTCTGTCCAGTGCCTTTCTGGCTGAGAAAGGTTCACTCAGGGCTCTTTGTAACAAACACCTGTGCTTCTGATCTCATCCATTTTGGGATGAGTGAGTTTATTAGTATAATTATCAGGTATCTGTAGATAGTTTGTAGACTTGGTTACTTGTGTACAGGAAGGGACCATCTATGTCCTACCTTAGCTGCTGCAGATCGTTGCAGTGAACCCTGTCTCACCAAGCTGAAATATGAAATTAAAATTCCCTGTGAAGTGTGCACTAATGAAGAACTGCAAGCTGTGCAGAATTTAAAATTCTTAAAATTTATAATTTTAACCCCTTTTGCCTTTTTTTGGCTATTGTAGTAAGTTGAACTTACTACAAGTTCAACTTTTACTTGGTGGTACTCCACCAAGTTCAACTGAACATTTACTTGTATGTTCTTCAATTTTATGCATTTGGACTTCGTTAGCATAAACTGAAGTGAGTGTGATCCTGAGTAGGTATGATCTTTTGAACTGGAAAAGCTGTTTTCATCAAGCCTGTATGCATTCTGCTATTTTAGCTACTAGAGAGAGCAAACTTTGCATTCTGTTGGGCTATGTATGTTTAAAGCTGTATCTAATAGTCATCATTTGGGCTCGATTCAGATTTCCCTGAAGTCTAATGGGTTTTGGGTCGGGTCCTTTGTGCACATTTCTTTATTGCTGGTGCCTCTATTACCAAAATATTTCAATTTCCATGGTATCAAAAGCAAGTGTTATGTTGGAAACAACTGCATAAAATCCAATTTGTGTTCTTTCACTGATTTGAAAAATGAATGTGAATTAATGCTGCTGTTCTTTTTCATTTAAAGCTGAAAATAGAAAAATCTTAAATGAGGAAGAGGTTGAGAAGTGTCTCATAAACCTTTTGGAAATTGATAATGATGGAGTTAAAGCTGCTGCTTCCCAAGCAATATCTGCCATGTGTGAGAATTTAGCTAGCAAACATGTGTTTGGACTCCAGGGTAAGTAAGGTGGGAAGGGATGAACTGAGAATCTGCGCTTTTCCTTTTATAAGGAATATATTTTCATTTTTCAGATCGCCGTGGTTTATTTAAAGGTTCATGTATACAATTATTTCTTTCAAAGGGATTCCCCAGCTAGTACAGTTGCTAAGCAGTGACAATGAAGAGGTAAAAGAAGCTGCAGTGACAGCATTAGCTAATTTGACAGCAGCCAGCCCTAGTAATGCAAGGTGAGTCTGCAGTAATTAAATTATTATTTAAAACACTAATCTGAATACAAGTGATAATATTTTTAGTTTTAAAGAACGCCTCATCTTGTCCTTATCCTACAAGGCAGGTCTGTTTGAATTTGACTGTAAGGCTCTCTTTGGTGTTTATGAGTCATCTGGAATAGGTTGGTTCTCATCAGTGTTACAAGAGTTACGCTATCTCTACTAACATTCGCTTTATCAAGGAAAGGTATGAAGCAGATGTAATGAAAGCAAGGATATAAATCATGTTTTGAAGAGAACATATGAAGAAAATATGCCTTGTAACCTAAGACGTTCAATGTGGGATATTTGAAAATTCAAAATCAGTAAGGTATCCTTTAAAATGTGATGGTTCATGCAACTTTTTTGACTGATTTAAACCCAGCCTTTGAGGGAGGTAGCACTCGGATCCTCTGAACATTGTCATTGTCCTTCTCTTTCTTTTTTTTTATTGTTTCCCAAGTAATAGAGAATGCTCCTAGTGCATTCTCTAAAAGTGTAACTTCAGAAATAGCTTCCAAAATAACTAACAAGGGATAGTTAGCTGACTGTAAGTTCCAAAATAATTGTATCAACTGAATTCTACTGTCAGTTGCAGAGTTCTGTTATCCCAACTCCACTAAAAGTTCGGTTCAGGGAAAAGAAACAGAGCAGTCTGACATGTATGAGCAATCACATGTAACAAAGCATAAAAAAAAATTCCTTAAAAGTTTCCTGGAATGTACTCAAAGAAGTTGTAATCCATTCACAGGCATTCTTTGAAGTGAACAAGTAAAATAACTCACCAAGTAAATTACTTGTTTCAATTTATTGATTCAGCTCTAATAGTCATCAATATTCCCTTAATATTTCCAGGTGGAGCCATAATTTGACACAAGAGAATAGTATTCTGTTCTCAGATTCACGTAGATTTTTTTGGTCTGATACTCTGCTCTCCTCATGTGCATGACTCTTCAGTTGATGTCAGTGGGAGTCATACACATAAAAAGAGCACAGTACTGGAGTCTAGGGGCCAAACTTCCAGCTCCGCTACAGCTGGTTTTCGTAGCACAGCCCTTTGAGGTTTCACGTTGTGGAAAGGGAATCTCTGGGGAGTTTTAAGTTGGTATAGCAGCTTATGCCAACTCATTCAGGGTTGTTTTGGTGGGGTTTTTGCCAAGAAGATAGTCAGGACGTTATTCAGCTCAACTGCTAGAACAATTCTCTGAGACCTCAGGCAGGGAAATAGCTGTCTGTGTTCTTCTGCATTATAATGGAGTCCTATTTGTCTCTTGCTGGGCAGAGTCAGGAAATTGTAAAGGTGGCTTACATATACTTCCCTCTCTTTGCAAATCAGCCCCAAATACAATGTGGAAGCACCACCTAATCTAATCACAGGTCTTCTGTGAAAATCAGGAAGCAATAATTTACATTAAATATGTATATTGGATGAACGCCATGTGACTATATAATTACTTCAAAGCTGAATTTCTAAATCAAACCCACTAATAACCCATGGAAGAGTCCAAGTGTGACTCGGATCTATAAATGAATATATAGAGTTGAACCTTCAGCTTATACAAATTGGTATAGTTCCAGCTCACTGAGTATCTGGCCCATATTTATTTTATATTCATGTAATAGGGAAAAAAAATAGTTTGGAGAAAATACATTCCAGATTGAGTTACCATAGTCAAATTTCATTCTGGAATATTATGTGTATCTTGTAAACCACCAAAAATAAGTGTATATGTAATGAAGATGCTGATATACTTTTATAGTGATGTGACTTTGCTGTGTAATTATGTTGACAGTATTCTGGTTCCAAATGAGACTAATGAAACTAGTGCCCTTTTATTGGTTATATATGAGATTCTTGTTATAAACTTTCCAAGAATATTAAATCATAAATCTAGTAGTAGCAGGTAGACCTTATGTGGTCAGAACAAAATGGCTACCTTTGGGGGAAGACTATTCACTATAAATGTTCTCACTTTTTACCAGCCAGCCAAAAATTCAGTCTCGTTGAACTCATATACATGTGTTCTGCCATATTTCACTTCATGAGCATTTTTGCATGTGTTATACTGATGAAAAGATATGTACCTCGCCCGTTCATTTTGTACAGTATGATGTAAACAGAATACAAACACTGCTCTTTTTGCTGGAGATATTTTGTTCTCATTAGGAATATTTGGTCAAGAAATGCTGTCCACTTTTCATGTAATGCTGGAAAAAATACAAGTTAAAACAAATTGTGTGATTAAGGCTCCCACAATAGCTAGCTCATAAGGATAAAGTCTTCCACTGATTAATAACACGAGAGCAGCATAGGCAATGGGCAATACTACCCCCCACTAATGTATATTAACCTTGACCTTTAGGTGCTTCCCCACAGCAATGAAAGGCTAGTTCTATACCCCTACCCAATCAATCCTTTGTTTCTCAACTGAGACAGCTAATAAAGGTGTCAAATACGGTGGAGGTTTTGTAATTAGAACACCTGTTCACGATGAACGGGACAGAGACCAGCTTGTCATTTCACACAAGTCCCCAAGCAACCATGATTTGGCAAAAATAAATAAATGAATGAATGACTCTGGCCCCCGTAGTATTTTAACCAAAGATCTAGAGCAGAAGAGAACCTGAGTCCCGTACTGATGGTTTAAGTTTTCGAGTTTACTGGAAAACATGGATTTATAATGTGATCTCTACCAGAGCACATAAAAATTACTGTAAATGACTTTTAAAGTATTTAAGCTTTTGCTGCAGAGCTGATGTTGTGTCCTGTTTCAGTAGCACATGGAAAAAAGTACAGTGGTCAGATGCCTCCTTAGTTTACAGATCGACAGCCCTGGATGATGCTTTTATCAGAATTTTATCATAATGACAGAATTTTAATGCTGCTGTATATTGATCATAAATTCTTTGCAAACTTGCTAATCGTTAGGCCAAATAAAAATGAAATTGCAAAGTGTACTGCAGTTTAAAATCCCATGTATTTATTCTAACATACAATAAAGAAATTATTTTGAGATGCTACTACGTGTATAGCTCTGAGGTCATCCTTGATATATGTGTCAGAATTTGTTTCTGTGGGTCTGCTGCTGGGAAGAAGAGAATTATGTTCAGCTAGGTATTTGCATCCACTTCACGTTTTTTAATCCAGGACAGTAACTTGCTTTACTGAAAATTGTATACAGATATTTGGACAGCAGAATGCCATTTTAAGGAATCTGTGAAATCTGTCTATTTTTGATGTGTCCAAGCATCGGAAAATGTAGACACAGGCACTTCAATAATGTATATTATGCACAAATTGCAAAATTACACACAAACAAAGAAACAGCAGTGCCATCTATTGGACAGAAAAATAAATTATTCGGTGCTATACAACTGTCGACAGAACAAACGTTTTACTTCAGCCTCTGCCTATTTTTCCCCATTCAAAGTATAATCAGTTATTTTTTGTTTTCATGTATTTAGGATAAGCTAATCATGTTAAATACAAATATGGTATTAGTTAGAAGTAACACAGAAATAAGATCTCAAATGTACCAGCTAGTCAGATGTTAATTTGACCAGCTCTTTTCTTCAGTACTGTTGTAGTACAAATGCCATTTCTAATAGCTGTCTTCATAAATCTGGCAATGTCTGAATTCTGGGCACCTAATGGAGTTACCACTAAAGAAAAACATATGCTCTGAAATTTAGAGCTTTGTACTAGACATGAAAACTAATTAACAGCCTCAATAATATTTGTCTTAAATTGTTTATTTTAAGTGCAAAATTTATAGCATTCAGTTAGACTTTGGTCTGGGGGAAGGAGAGGGATGGTTTTTGTTTAGCTGTACTAAGGGCTGTAGGAAATTGTGGTACACAACAGACTTATGATCTGGCAGAATATTTCTCCTGGGGTTTATAATTAGTGTCACGTTACGTATTTCTAAGTATTCTATCTGGATTCAACATAGTAAAATGTCATCCCCAAAACTGCCAAGTCAGCAAGCTTGATGTTATTTAATTCTTGAATTAAATTAAAGAATTTAATTCTTTAATTCTTGAATTAAATTAATTCTTTAATTCTTGAATTCTTCACAGGAATCAGTGGTCCTATTGACATTAGCAAAATGATGTCCATATAGGTAGTTACAGGCATTACCACAGCATCTGAATGGGTGCTTTCTCATATGTATCAAGGTTTTAAAGATTTGGGAGTAGGCTGGAGATAGGATGTAGTCTGGGAACTCACTGGTTATGGGCAGTGCCCATGAGGAGAAAGCAAGTTGTTCGCTTGACTTCAGTGGGTCTTGCAGCTGTTCCAAACTGAAATTCATATACTGATCCAATGACCAAAAATACATCCTCGGTCTGTTCCGAGTGGATAATGCTCACCGGTAGTGAGGTCTCTTGCCTTCTTAAATGGAGGTTTTCAGTATCCAGAACAGATTTTTATTTTTTTTAAGATGGATATGGCTGTCAAGGAATAAATTTCAACAAGGTCAAATTTTCTTACATTTCGAATTTTGCTATTATCATTAGGACGTAATGATTGTTACCATTAGGTAGTAATGTCACGAACTAGTAATCTTCCCCATTAGAAAACGGGAAACTTCATCATACGTTTTCACTTTCAAGACTGTAGATGGAACCTAATTCGTGTAAATGGATCAATATTGAAGTGTGGGTATTACGTAAGGTAATACATTTGCATGAATATATGTGTTCGTTTATGTGAACAGGAACAAAAATTTCGAGTACATGAAAACTACACTTAAAACTAGAAAAAGTAATAATCCATTGTATAGGTTTTGTCTTTTTTATGTTTTAATAATTATTCTTTGTAACATAAGTTTGTGTTTCTGAAGGGGGGAGTCAACAATAGAATGCCACTAGCTGTATTCTGTAAAGGCAATGTGTTTTAATACTGACCCCTAGTGACAGAATTATGTATTTGAGCTACTGTGCTCCAAGGGAAAGGGGTTTTGTTGGGTTTTGTGGTTTGCATCGTTGTATTTTACATTAGTGCCCATTCTGTTGAATGGGCACTATACAAATATATATATATATATGTATATATACAAATACAAACGGTTAACTTGTGCCATGAACAGGTTCCTGCTTTGACTTTCTTTTACTGTGAATCCATAGTGTGAGGAGTGCTTTCTAAAGGAAAAAGATAATATGGTCATTCCCCAAGACCTCACAAGCTTCTTCTGACAAGTTATATACTGACTTCCACTGAAAAGTGCAAGATATTTATGGTGAATTTCTCCCTTGGCAGAAACGCTGAATGATGGTCTGATGTCGTTCAGAAATGGGTTCTTACTATGACTTTAACATCACATGAGATGGCTGATGAGCAGCCCATGGACAGTACCCTAAATCAGCCCCCACTGGCAGGTGCAAGATGTTTCACTCCGCCAGCTGTTGGTTTTCTCTCTTAGGTTCGTGAAGATGCGGCAATGGAGAAGTCCTGTTACAGACTCGGGTACTGGAACTGCATTTGGTTCCCAGTACAGCTGCTCTTTCACAAAGCACTTTGCTGTCTATTTCCCTGTTTCTTGGGGTTTTTTGAACTCCGTTGCCTATCAGGGGTTATATTGAAGACAGAGACCAAGATAGAGCATTCGTCTCTATCTAAAACAAATCTCATGTCACAGCATCCTAAAGTGCATGACAAGCTAAGTATATCCTAAAACGTTTCAGACAGAAAACAGAACGCTCCTACATCGGGCTAACGGTAACTGTATGTAAGTGCCACCCCTTACAGATTCAGCAAAATCTTTTGGGCTGTTTGTACTCTCCTACCTTCAAAGCCTTGCGGTACAATTGCTATTTATCTTGCCTGTGGAAGGCTGGAATTTCACTCAGAGCGTGTGTGTTGTCACCTGTAACTTCCCAGGGTAGGTTTCTGTGGGATCGGCTGAGACTTTTTTCCTCCTGGATGGAGACTCGTAAGCCTGGGAGAGAAAACTGTGGTTTGTACAGGGCCACAAGTACAATGATTTCTCTTGAGTGTGTATCCCCAGTGACATTCAATGATATGCACTGAAATGAGTTGTGCTTTTTATTAATTAAGTGGCAAGAGTTATCTTGCATTTGAGTAAATTTCAGACAAAGGCATCGGTGCTTTTACACGCATGTGTTCTTTGTGGCATATTTCTAAACTGAATGCAAATTATTTAAGTATGTGTTTTAACTTAATTTAGTATAGTGTGAAGTTATTTATTTTAAGTGTATATAAGGAAATTGCAGGTATAGCTGATCGTGGAAACTCAGTTCTGTCCTGCTGTGAATTTAACCATGCACTGGTAGCGGCATGTTGTCTGATTGGGCTGTCATACACACGAGGGGTTAAGAATAAGCTTTCACATGTAACTTAAAACCTTATGACTTGTAACCTCAGTAATTTTATCTTAATGTAGTACTGTATGTGTACTTTCTTAGAGATGTAATTTTAAGAGAGAAAAGTAAAAGCATAAGTTTCTCCACTCTGAATCATCATAAGAGCTTGAACCTTTAGCAAAGCAGAACAGCTTGCTGTTGTTAGAGATAGGTTCACAGTTGTCCAGAAGACTTACCCAGAAGTGAGAAATGGGTCCAGTCTCACAGTTGGAATGCTGTTTGTGGAGAGACTGACTTGGCCCAGCTTTTTTGTCCTTCCTCAGCTGGTGCTTCCAAAGGTGAAGAGGAGCCGCTGTCTCCTCAGTACCTGTGTTCAGATGAATTATGGGGACCCTGCTTTGGCTCTTTCCTTCCCTTACGCCTCCATGAAGGCTGTCTGGCAACTCTTGAACATTCCCTGTTATTTTGCTTGTGTAGCAATGTGGATTTCAGACTCTGAACTCTGTGCTGAGTTACTGGTTTTTGCATTCGTTGCTTCTTGGCCAAGAAAAAAAATTGAGAGAGGAGGACAGTGTCTTTTTCATGGGCTTATCCTGGCTGAAGCTACATGGGACCTTTAAGGGGCTTTCTGTTGCTGAGTTCAAGCCTTTCTCCTAATGATGAAAGTGTCAGAAATTCTTCATAAAGGTTGCAGATTAATATTATAATTTAAAGGATCAGCTGTAGTGGTTAGATAGTTCACTGCCAATGCCCCTGTGGTATTTTATATTAGGTATACTAGAGTTTTAGAACTGAGCGCTTTGTAGCTCTGTCAGATGAGTTCAATGACAGACGTGTAGAGAATCACAGAGATTTTTCTGAGAGTCAGATATTACAGTCTCTGCTAACCCAGACAGGTTAAGACTTTATTGCTTCCAGACCATGAGGTTTATTGAGTTTTGAGTTTGTTGATCTTTTAATGAGGTACTTATTAAAAAATTAGGAATGGAGGGTTCAGTTCCTGAAGTGAAAAATGAATATGGTTTGTTGATATCATCAATATTTTTATTGTAGCACGCAGGAGCCCCGAATTGTAGATCAGAGTCTCTTGTGCTAGATTCCCTTACTCAGAATAAAAGTACTGATATTAATTTCCCTTGTATAGCAAAGAGAACGGAAGTGATGCTAGTCTTTAAACAAATTACGAATGCCTATATACAACAGTCAATTGCTTTTGAAAATAATTAAATCTCACAGTGAAATTTTTGGTAAATGCAGAGGATGTGATTATTCTCATGGCATAACAAGGCAAATGAAGAATACTAGTACATTTAAGGTATAAAAATATATTTCTTGAGGGTTTTCAAACTTTTTTTTATGATATTCTTTCTCAGTCAGAAATTACGTAATAGAACTGAGTCAAAAATGCCTTGTGTGATAAAGGAGTCATGTGATTTAACGCAGATAGAGTTGATTTTAAAAAATGTGTGTGTAATTAGATGCATAATTCTTATGCATAATTTACATGCAATTATGTATGAAAATGAGATATGCACAGGCATAAATGGCTAGCTAAGCACCTCACACACAATCACGGTAATTTTGCACAGAAATTAAACATGCAGTTGCAAATACATTTGGAAAATGAAGTCCACAAGGAGTCCAATGGCCTTTGTGAGGAGGAAATATTTTAAATTTTTTTTCTGAGCAGAAAGTGTGTTAAATCCTGTCAGAAGGGAGGAAGTAAACAGCATAGATGTGAATAAAAATATAAACCAGTTTATGTTCAGTTGTGGTAGAAGAAGCAAAACCAAACATATTTCACCTTTTTTTCGAAGTATCAATCTCACTAGTGTAAATTAAGCACAATCCAGAGTAAACAGTGGTGTGAAGTTGCCCCACTGCCCTTCCCCTCTGTCTCCCCTCTGTGGGAAGTTGCTTAGGTAAGGGGCTTGGGGGCAGGCTCGGTGGTTTCTGGCAGCTCTTTGAACACTGATGGTTGCTTTCTGCATCCTGCTGAACCTTCTCTGCAGGAGGAAAAGCTGGCTGGACCATCCCCTCGGCGCTAAGGAAGTAAATAATCTGTTATCTTTCGTGCCACGGCTAGGAGGCTTGGTCAGGGACCAGAGTTAGCATGCTTGATGTGATGCCAACAAAGAGGTGGTTCTTGCCCCGGAGAGCTTACATTTCTAAAACTTAAAACAGACATGAAACCAAAACCAACACCACAGAGCTTTGGTCCAATTTTTACTGATGATTGTTTTCGCAGCACTGTACCGATGTCTGAGCTTTTCTGTTGCGCCTCAGACAACTGAAACAACTAAATGTTCAGTTCAGTGAAATTCATATGCATCTGCAAAGTAACTTTAAAAATGTTTGTATTGTGAAACTTTTGGTAATGATTTTATTGTCAACTTTTAAATAGAAAATATTGGTTTCTTTCCAACTCTCAGCATTTATTCTTTGAGTCCTGTGTGATATTTTAGAGAATTTTCATGAAATCTCATAATAAGTTATTACAAAGTATATTTAAAATTGATAATTTAAATTAAATATTTATTGCCTGACCTTTTAATGTTTGCCTTTCCAATGACACTCGAGAAAAAATATTTTGGCTATTCTTAAATATAGTAATTTGAATTCAACTGCAATCAGAATGTTACCGTTTCAGTACAGGGCTTGGTAAGGTCGTTAGAGAACCTGAACCATGTATACCCTGGTTAAGGTCAATACCTAACCCTGTTAGGTGAGGCACTCCAATGATCATAACCATGTGCTTATAAATTATAACATTTGAATTATTTTAACTTTGAGCTGTGTAATTTCTATACCTATCTTGTCTTTTTTTGTTGTTTGTTTGTGATTCACATCGTCAACTACCACTTTTCAAAAAAACTTGGTGATACTGCAAATGCAACACCATTTTTTCCCCCCCATCATTGTCTTTCCTTCTTCCTAATCTTTTCTTTCCATGATGAGGGAAGTCAATGTATTTTGAATCTTTACACAACATGGAGGAAAAAGAGCTGTGGATTTATATAATTTACTCCTTTCCCACATCAAAAAGGGTATACTTTTTTTCAGCTAAACCAAGGCTCCTTTATTCCGTGAGGATGTAGTCCTATAATGGGAGCACTGATAAAGTGCACCATCTCAGCAGGTTGTATCTGAAGCAGTGTGTTCCGGAGGGAGGGAGAGAGGCTCTACATTAATCTGCATTAGGCAAAGACAGCACTGGTAAAAGGTTCTTCCTCTGACTTTTGTTTCCTTGTAATAAAAAAACTACACAGCGCATATCTCTGCCCAAGATGGAAGGGAACCAGGACTCCATACTTAATGTTGCAGTTATTTCAGCACCCTAAAAGCTTAAGCATATTCATTCTTTCAGCTCCCTTTTGAGGTCAGGCACTGCTGTCTCTTCAGCAGCTGGGTCTCCGTGGCCCAGGGTGACAGCACTATTTCTGTGTTCTCTGGAGAGCTCTGGGGCAGGAGTGAGTTGAACTATGGATTCTTCGATCTTCCTTCCTTCTGCCTTGTGATCCATTGTACCACTTGGTTAAACCATACTCATGAAACTGCGGTTCAAAATGGATCTGCGCAGAATGGAGGATTGAAATAAATATGTATGATCTTCTAAATCAGTGGTTCTCAACCTTTTTGAAGTTGAGTGGCACTTGAGAAAATTGGCTGTGCTCTGTACCTCGCTGAGGTCAGCTCTGAACACACGAGGAGCTGTCACCTTGCTCTTTTGTTAAGGACTTGTGTACTTGCTGCCTTTATGGAAATTATAGTAAAATCTGCTTATAATGTGACTGTGCTTATAATGTATCATCCTGGAACCAGGCTGTTAGGGACTGTATGTTCATTAGGATTTTCTACAGGAGAATATGTGTGTTATTGGCTATAATATAGGAGTAGTAAGTCCTACACTTACTGCAGAAGTATTAAATATACTACACCTGTGAGATGCAGTGATGTATTTCATGAGCAGTCGATCTGTCCCATAAATCCTGCAATTTCTGTGTATTCATTGTATGGAAGAAACTCGATGATTTTGGTTTGGTTTTTGGTGTAGGATTTTTTTTCCCCTGGATAAGGTACGTGTGTATATACTGTGTAATGCTGTAAATCTGATAGCTTACGGACATGCCTTGCTGTGCGTGGCTGTGTGCATGTGTTCTGAGTCTGTCCCACTCTTTGCCAGCAGGTACGTCATGTCATGGTTACACGTGCTGTGAATGTGATGTTTTCTGGAAAACTTGTGGTGTATGTGGTGCGTAGCGTCCTTACATGTGCAGGATTTCTTCATAGACAGCAGCCTGGATAGAGTTACGGCACTCCTGAAGCTGGAAATCTGGATAAAATTTTCAGATGGAAGAAAAGGCAGTATTAACCAGAGAACCTAGAAATACAGTGGCCTTACCTAAGTAAAAACAAACCACATCCAAACCAAACAAACAAACCATTTTCAGGTCTTCTTTATCTGGTCAAGGAGGGAAGGAGGTACAGAGATGAGGGGATGTCCAGCTAACTGAAGGCACTCTGAGGAGTGAGCGCAGTGCAGGACGTCTGAAAACATGGGATTCACTTCTGAACAGAGACTGAAGTGCTTGCATTAAAGTTACTGGTGCTCCAGGAGGATTAATTAGCCAACACCAAACTGGCCTTATACCTTTATGCCACCCCCAAACTAATAACCCTCCTCACCTTCAGTCTCTGGATTGCTGCCTTTTCCCTGTTTTTCCAAACTGGGGGCTACTCCCTGCCTGCCAGCCGCCTTTCCACCCATGTTCCCGTGCTGCCTGTGAGCTGCCATCACCTTAGAGCTGAGGCAGAGATCGGGGTAACAAATCCTGTCGGCTTCGGCTGATTCATTCTAGGTATGCTCAGTGGTATCTGCATCTCCCTCTGAAAATGCGGTTTGGAGATACTCGCGCTAAGATCAGTTCACAGTAAGATTCGCGTCATGTTGCCGACGTAATGGGAGTATATAGCCCAGGTCGGCGTGTGTTCTGCTTCCTGTCCTGTCTGCAGAAGAGCGTGCCCATCAGCATTCCTGAGGGGTTTTTTGGTTTTATCAGTGCCTTGACAGTCTTTGATAGCATAACTCTTTCTTGTATATGTAATACTTCTAAGCTCGTGTGTATTTTGTAACTGTGAAAGTTACCAAAAGGTTAGTTCGATTTTTGGTAAGACGCTGTTACAGTAAAAA
The DNA here is from genome assembly GCA_013399095.1 of Psophia crepitans. Lineage (NCBI taxonomy): Eukaryota > Metazoa > Chordata > Aves > Gruiformes > Psophiidae > Psophia > Psophia crepitans. The sequence continues at coordinate 362,877 of VWZZ01001894.1, forward strand.
TAAAATTTTCACCTCCAGATTTCTCTTATTAATGCGTTGACAGAAATTTAGCACAACTTTTTAAAAACGTACATTCTTCTGTTGTTGAAGTGCTTAGATATGCTTGTATAGAGGTGGGAGAGTTTGTTATGTTTTTGATACAGACAAAATGTACTAAAAAGGGGTATAAAAAGCAGTTGCGATGAAAATTCAAATTGCCATCTGCGCATTTCCATTGCTAACAATATTGCCAACTTTTGTTTAACAAACAGATGAGCCCAATGTAAAATTACTAAGAGCAGATAGTAAATTGGACATATGCCTCAAATCATTTGATCAAATTTTACATACAAACTCAGAAAGAAGACAATTCCATTTTTATAATGTGCTGGTTTATAATGACATTGGAAAAAATACCACTGAAACAAACGTAAGATGATCTAGACAAAGAAATAAATTCCTGTTGTTTGTTAGAAAGCAAAGTTTTGGCGAGAAGGTCAACAGAAATCTTAAGTTATGGAATATCTTACGGCATTTGAAGGATGTAAACTACATTTGTATCAGTAGTCTTTTTCTGCCTATGGCAAAGAAACCAAAGAATATGTAATGAGGTGGTAACCCAGAAACATGTGCCTTTTCAGAATTGTTGGAGTGTGGTCGTTTCCCCTCAGCCAGGCCAGGTTCTCTCTTCAGGGTCTGCATCAGTTGTAGGCAAGAGTTTGCTATCATTATAAGCCACGTCACCAGCTGCTTTCAGATACATTCTTTATCCAATATATTAAATAGGCAGTTGACTTTTTTTTTCTTTTTCTTTTAAAAGGCACTGTCCTGGTCAGGGCAAGAAGCAGAATAGCAGTGTTGAGTCAAAGTTCCTTCTGCTGTGACTTAGATTTAGGCCCCCATGACTATTAGTTTTTCAGCACATCAGATTTAAGTCATTTGCAAATATGTCATAGAATGGTTTGGGTTGGAAGCGACCAGAAGGATCATCTAGTTCCAACCCCCCTGCCATGGGCAGGGACACCCTCCACTAGACCAGGTTACCCAAAGCCCCATCCAACCTGGCTGTGAACACTTCCAGGGAGGGGGCCTCCACAGCTTCTCTGTCCTCTAATAATGCAGCTGCCTGCACCTTCTGCTGTCTCCTACCTGAAGTAACTATTTCCTTAGTAGTGCTTTTTCAACTGTTTTTTTTTTCTTGGTTGTTCTCAACCTAAATCTATGAAATGATCCTTAAGAAAATCCCAACAATCTTCCCCAATTTTATTTGCAAACAGGTTGTTTTGCAGGTCTAGCTCAGAACTTGGCCACCCTGACATATGTCCCAGCACTGCTGAGGGGCAGCATCCTTTAGCCATGGCTGCAATGACCATCTGGGAGCTGGGGGAATATTTAAACTGGATCTGTTGCTGATAGACTAGTTGATGTGGAACCACAGCCAGACCTAGCCCCGAACTTTGTGCTGATGTGTCTGTTGTACTCCTGCTGTCTAAATCCGCTCGTGTAAAGTCAGCATAATAATTTCTGCATTGCACTGAACTGCACCGTGTGCATCTGCTCTGTAGGAATGGCAGAACCTTGCTGAACTATGTTTATCCAATTGTAGAAACTTACGGAGACAGCACAAAGAACAACAGTGTGATACTCTGTGCACTATAATCCTCGTCAGAAGTAGTGCTGGAATGATTGTGGGGAGAGGTGATAGCACTCTGCAGAGGCATTTTTCTGGAACTAAAGATATGGAAATTCTGCATCTTTGAAAAGATGCAAGATTTCATTCACTTGTTCAAAACTGCAGAAAGAATTCATGTCTGGGTAAGTTAAAGAATCCAGAAGTTTGTGGCCTGGTTTGTCTGCTTAGCTTGTGCCTCTTGAGCTTCACACTGAGTCAAATCTAGTTAAGGCATCAGAAAGAGGGGTGTCACAGTTCAATGTTTAATTTCAATTTTATACAATAATGTAGAATATAAACATCAGTCTTGCAATTTATTGCAGGTAAGCATTATTTTATATTCTTGAAATGTAATACTAATTTAGTTGATAAATAGAACATGCGAAGAAGAAAAAACGGTCCTAAAATAAAAAAGTATACTGCTTTTTTTCTCCTTCATTTTGCCAGTGCTGTTGCTAAGGCTGAAGGAATTGAGCCGTTAGTAAATACCTTGAACGCCCAGAGAGATGGAGCCATTGCTAATGCTGCCACGGTGCTAACGAATCTGGCCGTGCAAGAGCCACTGCGTGTCAATATCCGGAGCTGCGGTATTATGAGCGCGCTTGCAGAACCGTTGCGCTCGACCAACAGCGAGGTGCAAAGCAAAGCAGCCTTCGCTGTGGCTGCCTTTGGTTGTGATGCTGATGCAAGAGCTGAGGTAAAACGCTTCTTCACGTCTGTGATTATTTGTAACATTTCTAAATCCTGAGACTGGTGGTGTACTTACCTAGGATCTTTATATTTTGCATGTCTGTCCTAAAAGTCCCAGGGTTTCTAGGTAGTAACTCAATTTGCACTTTCATCGTAGGCTTGTTCAGCTGAATTTAGCTCTGTCACGAGAACGTGGAAAGGATTTTCTTTAATTTGTATTTTTACTGATGTATTTGCTCGCACCAAATTAATGTTTTACAGCTTTCCGGTGGCTGCAGTGAGCTTTAGCCAGGGCTATATCTTAATCCCCATGTTTATGGGCACTAGACACTAAGGTTTCTCTCAGCTGCAGTGAGCAGTTCTGTCCTCTTTGCTCTCCCTCAGTGCTGTTCTACTGCCCACTTTCAAGGCCTGAACAGCGATGTCTGACCTTGATTTATAAGATACTAGATGTGCACGAAGTAAATGTAATTCAAATAAAATATAATTAGTCCCTTGACCAGTGGCATCCAGCAAGTTGGACCTTTTGCTGTTTATCAATGGTCGTATTATTTTCTTTTCATAAATAAGAATGATGCTATGTGCATTCATAGATCATGAGCTGGGGATTTCTCATGGGTCAAGGCTGTTAATTAGGACATGAATAAGGGGCGCAGATAATTAATCTACTTCTTTCAGTGTCCTTAAAACGTCTTTCTCTTCAAAAATCCAAATGAGCAGTATTTCCTCCAGCGTGTGTAGGAAAGATACTGTAGCACACAAGAGAACAGGGTGTTAATAAGTTTGTCATACATACAATGCAATACAAATTCAAATATATTGTGATGTAAATTAGTTGCTAGGAGGCAACAGAACACAGAAAAAGCTGTGTAACTCTCCGTGGCAGTGTTGGGTTGCACAGTTTCTTCAGTTTCCACACAGCAGTCTCGTGACTGAAAAGCGACGTGGAGCCAGAAGGGACGTGTGCCTTGACCCCGCTCTGAAGCTGGCTTCAGCTCCAGCCTCTGCAGGGTTCACAGCAGCAGAGGATCCCCGCAAGTGGCGTTTTTACCAGCCCAGCGTAGCTTCTCTACAAGGCTTCAGTATTTTGGAAGGTGATTTTCACAGGAGAGATGACATATGTAAGTGGCAATGTCTTCATTTATTTTTTAGTTAAGAAATGCAGGTGGACTGGGAGCACTCATTGAGTTGCTGCATTCTAAGAATGAAGAAGTCAGAAGAAATGTCTGCTGGGCTCTTATGGTCTGTGCAAGTGATGAACTAACCGCTGTTGAGCTGTGCAGGCTAGGGTGAGTAGAAATACTATCAAGGGGCAGAGGGAAGATTTTGATAAGAGAACTCTTACTAAGTTGATCTTTACATATTTCAAGCAGAATAACAAATCTAAGCTATGCTTTCTGGTGAGCAGAAGCTACTCTTGCACCACAGATGTTGCAGATGAAATGGTATTGATTTTAAGTAACAGAAATCTTAAGAAAAAATGCAAGCCTGAAGAGAGAACTGTCTGGAATTATAGAAATGTTTATGGTTTCTGTGATTAGGCTTTATATTGAAGATGTGCTTATATCAGTCAAAATTAGGGACCACTGAAATTAAGGTTTCAGGCTAAATTCAACATACAGTAAATTGTACTTACTATACACAGGATAAATTTGGTTTACAAACTCTGGTTAACTGCAGGTGTGCTGAAGTGTTACATGAAAGAGACTCTTGTATTCCTTCTTAGAAACTCCCGAGTTCCATGTATTAATACCTGAATTACAAAAGCTGGTTTAGGTTATAAGAATTATGGCACAGGGTTCCTTATATGGGGTGAATCTTTTAGTTATTGTTAAATTAAAATATCTGTAATAACCCTGCTCCCTCTGCTGGACATTTCTCTGATTACTGCACAGATACTTAAAATCTATCTATGAGGGGATTCTGCAGAGTGAGAATCTCAGAAATTTAGGTCTCGAGGGGCCCTTAAAGGTGATGTTATCGATCTGCCCACTGTAAGACTGAATCAGGTACACTGACCTTTTTTGGCTTGTTAAGTGTAAATACCAGTTCTGAGGGGATTTCACAACTTTCTGAGGTAACCTGTTCCAGTGCTGAAGTATCTGGGGTTCTGAGTTCTACATATCCCTTGCAGCAAATGAATTCAACTACATGTTTTCCTACTTTTGGCGGGATTGAATAGCCACCTTCTTATAGCAATTTGCGTTTGTCTTACTGAATTTTCTCATGTTCCATGGCCCTCTCTGTTTCCTTTCCATGACAAAGTAGAAACGTTAAACTTCTTTTTGTTTTGAAATCTTGTATCATTTTGTCACACCTCTCTGATTTCTCTATTTATGTCATTTTGAAGTGCCATCTCCCAGCCTGGATGAGGTGCTTCAGCTGAGGTCATACCACCATCAAATAAAACTCAGTAATTATTTTCTATATCTTGCATATAGCACTGCTCTTATTTAATCCCTTCTTTGTGACAGTATCAGAGTAGGAATCTAATTTATGTGTCCTTCCAGTTTGACAGCACGTTATTGATAATAATACATTAAGCATAGTTTTTCAACCACTCAGGCACTACTTCATGTTATTTTCATGTAGATCTTATTTCTCTGACTGGCTCATGAGTATTCAAGTAGGTATATCTGAAAAGTCTTATTAAAGTTAAAACATATCTCAAAGTCAACTCGTATCTCACATCTACTTCTTCTGCGTATGCATTAAGACAGTTGCCCTACCACAGAGAGGATTAGATTGGCTTTACGTGATTTATTCTTGACAAAAACATAAGGGCTATTTCTTACCATCTTATCTCTTGTTGCTTGCAAACTGATTGTTTAATAATTTGATATGATGTCCTTGGACACTGAAATTTGGCTGAATGATCTCTATTATTTCCTTGTTCTTCCTTTTTCAAATCTAGATAATCTTTTCCCTTTTCTTCTCTCCTGGCACCTAGCCTGTCCTCTCCGAAATGTAATTATAAATAGTTCAGAGGTTGCTTTTGCCAGTTGATAGAATCATAGAATGTTTAAGGTTCTCTTAAGAACCTGGAAGAGACCTCTAAGATCAAGTCCAACTTTCAGCCCAACACCACCATGCCTACTAAATCATGTCCTGAAGTGCCACATCTACACGCTTTTTGAACACCTCCAGGGACAGTGACTCCACCACCTCTCTGGGGAGCCTGTTCCAATGCCTGAACACTCTTTTGATGAAGAATTTTTTCCTAAGATCCAATCTAAACTTCCCCTGGCACAACATGAGGTTGTTTCCTCTTGTCTTATCACTTGTTTCTTGGGAGGAGACCAACACCCACCTCACCACTACCTCCTTTCACGTAGTTTTAGAGAGCGATAAGGTCTCCCCTCAGGGAGGGGACCAGGCTAAACAAGCCCAGTTCCCTCAGCCGCTCCTCACAGGACTTGTGCTCCAGACCCTTCTCCAGCTTCATTGCCCTTTTCTGGACATGCTCCAGCACCTCGGTGTCCTTCTTGTAGTGAGGAGCCCAAAACTGAACACAGGACTTGAGGTGCAGCCTCACCAGAGCCGAGTACAGGGGGACAATCACTTCCCTACTCCTGCTGGCCACGCCATTCCTGATGCAGGCCAGGATGCTGTTGGCCTTCTTGGCCATCTGGGCACACTGCTAGCTCATGTTCAGCCGGCTGTTGACCAACAACCCTATGTCCTTTTCCGACAGGCAGCTTTCCAGTCACTCTGCCCCAAGCCTGTAGCGTTGTGTGGGGTTGTTTGGACCTAAGTGCAGGACCTGGCACTTGGCCTTGTTAAACCTCGTACAGTTGGCCTTGGCCCATCAATCCAGCCTGTACAAAACCCTCTGTAGAGCCTTCCTACCCTCAAGCAGACCAACACTCCCTCCCAACTTGGTGTTGCCTGCAAACTTAGTGAGGGTGCACTCCATCCCCTCATCCAGATCCTTGATACAGATACTAAACAAGACTAGCCCCAAGGCTGAGCCCTGGGAAACACCACTTGTGACTGTCTGCCAACTGGATTTAACTCATTTAATTCATAGAGTAGTATGAGGTAAGGCTCCTCAGGCACTGATAACTTTGTCTCTCCAAACTTATTCTAGACATGTTAAGCCTACTGTTTCCACCTCCTTGTTAATATTGCTGCCAGGCATCTGCTTGCAACCTTTTTATGAAAACTGAAGCAGAAAAAGGCATCAGACACTTCAGTCTTTTCTGTGCCATCTGTTATGAGTTTTCTTCCCACACTGAGTAACAGGCCTACATTTTCCTCTCTGACTTGCAGCATATGAAACATTTGTTTCAGTCCCTGAATAGTTGTGTCTCACTTTGCCTGTGGGTCTTTTGTTTTTTTCTCTTCCTTTTTCTACTCTGTTGGAAGTGTCAGTGTTTCCATTTCTGTACGAGTCCTTTTTTTGGTTTTTGGGTTTTCACAGAATTTTTAGTGCAGCCGTATGTGTCCCTTTTTGGCTTGTCTCTCCTCCACATAAGGATAATGTGCCATTGTGCCTGTAAGGTCATCTGTCTTTGACACTGCTGTACTCGTTAGGCTTCTCTTATTCATGGTCCCCTTTAAAATTCTTCCTGCATTACTTGCTGGTTACCTGACTTGGTTGCAGTATGCTGCACGACGAATAGCCTGTACTGCTGTTCCACTGTTTTCTCCCATTGCTCTCTTCTAAAGGAGAAGGTTGTCATGTGCCTTGCCTGAAAAACTTGATCTCTGGAACGCATCAGATGTACCTTCAGAAGTCTACATTGTAAATGTCCGCAGCTGAGGCTCACTGTGTAGTTCACAGAGAGAAATGGGCAGTCGAAATGTGGAGTTCATTTTATATACATATGTATATGTATATATAAAAAACCTGATTCCTTTGGATACAAAGAATGTCTACATGTGTGTATAGACACACACAGATAGAAACTTGAATATACACGTACACACACATATGAATCTCCCTCTTTTTTTCCTGTTGTTTTCATTCCCCAAAAGTTCCAAAACTGCACTGTGTTATGTTCTCCTGATTCAGCTTCTTTTTCTTCTTAAGGACTTTTTCCTAAGTTTCTCAAGTCAAAAGTTTGCAGTAGGTGTATTTCAGCCCCAGAACCTGTTTAAGGAATGAATTCCTGTCCTCCCATGTCCCCACATGATTATTTGTTTCTGCCTCTGTGCTGCAAAAATCCTGCACCTGGTGATGCTGACGCAACTGCTTGTGTCTCCATGCTCATCCATGTTTTGCAAGTCTCTGCCAGCTATCCCTCCCCGTACACAGTAGCAGTCCTAAACCACAAAGATTCACACACTGCATAATGGAATCTGCAAACTGCACGGCAAGTTGGAGAGAGAGATTCCCCAAACTGCATTGTGTGGTCAGCTCTGAACATTATTCCTTTTATTCTGCTTTTACATCCTTCTTTTTCTCAAGTTCTCTGTGGCACCTAACATCCTTCTGATAAAACGTTGTGGCATGCTGTCAGCATTTCTTTATGTAACTGTTTAACTGCCTAAAGGAGTTGCTTTTTGCTTTTAAGCACTGCAAGGCATTTCCCTCCCCTAGAGAAGGAATTCTGTGCAGCACAGCCAGCTCCTCGCTGGCCCAGGGGGCACCAGGCTAGCGCTTGGAAATGAATCTGGCTTGGCCTTGGCAGTGCTGAAAACCAACTCTGAATTGTATAATTACAATTAATTGACATTTAATGATTAATTAACCTTTGTATTGTGTTTAACAGTGCTTTAGACATCCTAGAAGATATTAATCTATCAACAGGGCGCAAAAATAACTTTAGTGAAGCTGCTCTGGAAAAGCTACTTGATAACAATCTTTCCCAAAAGTACAGCCGGATGGGATATTTATCATCAAGTAACATCATTACTGATGGATTCTATGATTGTGGTCAGGTAAGCTACTTTAAATAAGTTACTCTACTTAGAAAGAGTAAAATTTTTTTCTTGATTTAGAAAAATTAGGAGTACTATAGCAAAAGCCAGAATCTGGCTACGGAAAATACTTTGGTTTCTTGTCCTGAAGTTTCCCAGCTTTTATACTGATTTCTTTTGATTCTCTTTCTTCATGGATGAAATCTCGTCATCTTCATGCTATCCCCCAGCTGCGATCTTCTTTCCAATCCTATGGAAGCTATGCAGTTCTTAGTTCCTTTCCAGATCCTCTCTCAGACCTTAGCTGTTCTGGGCTCTTTCCCTGAAGTATACTTAATACTGGCCTGACACTGAATGACCTATGGACTTTTTGTTTATTTGGTTTTACATAAAGAAGGAGGGAGTTCATGTTTTCACCTTGGTCGTGACCCTTTCTCACGAAGCACTGTTTATATATAAAGAATGACTCCACTATGTATCACTTCTTTGTGCTGTGTTCAGTTTAAATCTGAGAAAGACTTTTCAAAATGCACGAAGGAGTTGAAAATATCAGTCTTACTGAAAATCAGTGAAATACCTGCTCCTAAAGAACTGGGTTGCTTTTGAAAATTCTATCCTATATTGTAAAGCCTGCAGAGGCAGGAGCATTTCCTTATTCTAGAACTGTTTGGAATGACACAGTAACAATAATTACAGGTTAAATAATTTATAAACAATCTGTTCTAAGAAAATTGATGAAGAAAGTGCAAATGAAGAAGAAATCAATTTCACATATTTTGAACAGATTTACAAGTTCTTAATGTAAGTCTTCTGTAAAAGATTAGAAATTTTAAAGTACTCTTTAGGTATCTTTTAAATATTTTTTATCTTGATCTTTAACTGAAAAGAACACTATATCTTTTATTCTAATTTTTTTGTAGATAAAACCAGGAGCAAAATTTTTATCTTTGGAAGAACTGAGTATGCGAGAGCTTACTGACCGTCGGGCCATAATCTTCATTAATGCTAAACCACAAGAAGAGTGAGTCATGTTTGTATCTACCAACATTTATTGCAATGGCTCGTCTTTTCTGTTGTTTCCACAGCTTCCAGTACAAACTACATAGGGTGTAGTCTCTGTATAAAATAGAGAGATCTCAGCATAGTGCCTCATGTCCTGGAGGGCAAGAAATTTGTATTTTATAAAATAAGAATTTGGAAAATAATTTTTTTTCCCTCTAGACAGAAAAGATTTATTCAGTTGAGTTGTCTTTTTTTTTAACTTAGCCATTAAGACTCCTTCATTTAACACCTTTCCTGATGGTGGTACATCCAGTGTTTTATTAGTTGTAACACAGCTTGTCATCTGCCATAATAATTATGTCATCTAAGCTGAATGTCAACATGCAGCAATGAAACCTATGATTTGATGATCTTCTTGTACAGAAAAATGCATGGCATTTTAAGCACAGCATCCCAAGAGGCAGGACAAAGCCAAGCATCGAGCTTTCAGGCCTGATAAAGAACCTGTGTCCATTTCTTCTTTGTTTAAGTTGAAACCAGCCTAATGAATCTCTTAGATTTGAATGCAGGAAGTTGGTATTGTGCTTGTTTAACTGGGAGCCATTTCCTGTAAACAGTCTCACGGATCAAAGAATGCTCTACCAATATTTTGCAAGTCCAAAACCTTCTTCTCTGTCAACACATCATATATTTGGTTTACAGTATCATTAGCTTCCCTTTTAAGCTTGTATATGACACCATAAAGATGTCTGAAAATATCTATGACAAATTAAACTTCTATGATCTTTGTTGATCCCCAGAGTTGTCTTTAGCTATCAGCTTTTCTTTCTTTGATACAGCTCGTTGTCTTTGCACCTTGGCAGCGGTCTTACTCCCCAGTTATTCTTGTGCCCATCTTTTGATACTCCATACTTCGTTTTTGATCCCTGAATCAGTAACCAATTTATTAGTGGTTATGCTATTTCTTCCACTTATGTACTTCCTATGAATATATTTACTCTGCTTTAAAATCAGAACACCATTTTCATAGCTTAACATGCAAATACTGTTTCTGTAAATAATATGCAGAAATATCTCGTTCCATTTCAGTGTCCTTGTAGTGGAGGAAAAGGCACAAGATTCATCTTACGAACAGACCATCTTGTCACCTTCTGTTACAAGAAAGAGCAGTAGAGAAAAAGCAAGGTACGGTCTTAAGATTTACTTGTCAATGTTCTGTTATTGCTTTCTACCATTAGAAATAAAATTCTGATTGAAAATCATTATAGAAAACTTCCTAACAGAGTACAAATGCTCACATATGATGTTAAATATGTTTTCGGAGTCTTTCACTTCCCAATTGCAGTAATCTTCCTTTGTCTGTCTTAGTAATTATTTGTCCTCCCTCCTCATGCTATATTTGAACTTCTTCCATTTATTCAGCCATTTTTCCTTTCAATATCCCTAGGAGGCAGTGAAATGCAGTTATTTTGCAGCTTTACAACCAAGACGCGGGGAAATTTGGGTAGAAGTTCTTTCTCAATTTAGAACCTAGACCCACAAAAAGTTCCTACACTGCCTACACACATCCTTATTTCTAGATTAAGTGTCTTCCATAGATGACAAAAAGCTGAGAATAGTGTGCTCAGAACCGACCTAGTTTTGCCAGCAACAAACCTAAAGCCACCTCACTCTTACAGGGCTCCCTCTGATCCACACCATACACCAGGTACGGTCCGGCAGTCCTTTCTGTGGAACTGATCTGGTGGGCATGTCTGCTCACCGCTAAAAGGTCAGAATCTCTGACCTTGTTGTGGGAAATTAATTTCCTTCTTTTACAGAAAGAGGACTCGAGCCTGCCCCTCCCACCTGCATTGTAGCCATTCACTAACGAAGAGGCGTAATGAACAGAGCTTTCTACTTCAGCTGTTACGGCACTTGTCTGAGTCAAGACCAAAGTTCTAGTCCTGGTCTTCACAGCTTTCAATATAAAATGCTTAACCCTTAGTTTGTTCCTGTGGAAGAAAACTGAACCCTGGTCTCCCAAGTGAAGCGGTAACTCTGTACATGAAACAGCAGCACGCTCAGGACCACAGAGAGGGCAGGTGTACATGCCTAGTGCCACACACATTGGGATTGTTCAGGATTCCAAAACCAGTACAAATAGAGCCTCTGTGCCATCACAGGGATGGTGTCTAGTCCTTGATAGGAACGTGATGTAACCTACAACTCTCCTCAGCTTTTCTGTTAGCTTAGTGAGCTGACCATTTTATTATCTGGTTTCTGTGGGTCCCAGTCCTGACTTCCTAATTTCCCTTATTTTATGGTATAAAGGGCCTTGGCCGTGCCTCAGGGCTGTTAATTCTAGTCGGTGTTGGGCATTACAAAGTGCTGCAGGGTTTGAAAAAAAAAATAAATGGAGAGATGGAGTGTCTGTTGTAGAAACTGAGGTACTACACAATTTTTAGCTCGGAGCTCACCCATGAGCTATGATACGCTACTGTCTGCACAGGCATTTTATTGATAGAGATAATGGTTGATTTCTTAGACTGCTTATATATTTCTGTGTATGTATGTATCTGTGTGTGGTTGAGAGATGAAATCAAGAGAAAATTGGAACCTGCTTTTGATATCAGTAGTTCAGGGGTATCTTCAGTGGAGGAGAAGCAACGGTGCAAGCAATGGTCTTTGCTGAGCAAAAACAGCACTAGAGAAAAAGGCTTAATTGAATTATACATGTTATCAGTCTGTTTGGAACTGAATGCAAGTTGTTGAGAGATAATAACCACTGACTGAGAAGGGTTGATGTTCCTACTTGAATCAGGACCCGAATTAAGAGATAAGTCTATCCAAAAGTTAGTGACTTACCAGGCAGACATTTACATTCGACTAGTTATTTGGACTGCAAGCACTTCTGGAATTCAGTTTAAATCATTTTGTAGTAGATACCTGAAATGGATCACGTGAATCGCATTGTGGAAGGTTCCTGTTTCAAGATGTGAAAGAGTAGGTGCTGCGTCTTGAGTGTCTTACCAGGCCTATTCCAGCTTCTGCTCATTTACCAGGTTCTCCCAATGCCCAGCATGCTGTGGTCATACCCGCCATGCATACACCAGTTTACTCAAAGGGAGCAGGAGACAAGGGCATTGAGCCCCAGTTATGTTTCCTCTGCACCAGTGGGGGATTCCTTCATCCCAGAAGGTGCTCTAGAGTCACAGACCATGTTGCATAGTCTCAAGCAGCTGTGCAGAGCTTAGAGATCTGCTCTGACAAGATAATGCTTGTTTATTACAGCGTGAAATGAGGATACCCTTGGATAGTTGCTTTTTAATGTAGTTTATGTCAATTATACAGTAAATGACTGCTCTGTTAGCAACCATAACACTTTTGGAAAGAAAAAAAATCTTTAGGAAAAAACAAATACCTGGCTCAGTTTCCCATAGTAAACTTGCAGGGATACAAAGACTTCTTTCTTCAAGTATGAAATAATTGCTTTTGAATGTCATGATCAAATTGTATGATTTATAACCCCATTGTCATTCATTTTGAATCCATAACTCATACATCATTATTATTATTAATTTGTGAGATATATGGGAGTTACTTGAAGGTCACTATCTGGCTCCAAGTCTCAAACATGCCTAGGCTTTTTCCTACATATTTTTTCCTTTGATCATATGTTTCTGTTCATCATTATATTGCAGAGTACTACTGAACACAGTTTAAAGCCATTGTTTTGAAAAAGTGATACTACAGTTGAAAGCTGAGAGAAAGGGCAGTTGTAGTTGTCTGCTGGAAATGTTTGAATTAGATGTAGAGGAAGCGCCTAGTTGACAGCTTGCCATACATTTGCATAGACAGATAGCAACGTCTTTGCTCACAGTTGCGTATCTGATATACACATTGCCTGAGCTAAAAGATAATATTTAATGTAGACTGATAAACGTGCATTTACTCCATGCTGTGTTCCAGCACAGCATTTAAGGAAATACTTTCCAATGCTCATTTACTCTCTTTCTAAAGACAGCCAAGGCATTAAGCTATGCAGAAAAAAGGAAAGAAAATAGATGTCATGACTGTCTTTTGGTGGTAGGATAGTGTATTGACTGCTTTCTTCCTCACACTGACTCTCGGGTGATCCACTGAAGTTACAACAGGAATCAGAAACAGCTTGGAGAATATTAACTGCCATGAGTTCTCCTTTGCAATGGTCCTCTACATTTGCAGCATGTCTCACAAGTAGCAATACAGCTTTGGGAAAGGGGAGTGATTTTTTTTCTGATGTCAGAGTTCCCATTGATAAATAAAAGGGGGTAAAACAGAGGACAAAAAAAACCAACAGGAAAAGAATAGCAGAGGTTTACTGCAATGGCTACTGATTATTTTATAGCACTGAGCTGTAAGACAGCAACTCCACAGTTCCTCATGAGATAAACGTTAGACAGACATGGTGAACTGAAGAGCTGAGCAGTAGTGAAGGGACGGGTGTGGGAGACAACCTTACATTAGTCATTGCACCAAGGAACAGAATCATACCTCAGAGAAATAACAAGAGGCAAAAAACCCAAACAAACCAACCACTGTTCAAACCCATCTTTCTCAGGTCTTTTCTTTCTGAAAACTGGAAGGATGGAGCATAAGAGTAACTGAAGAGTCATTTGAGTAGATGGAAACAGGGAACAAATTCTCCTGCTATAGTGCTATAATGCAGCAGTGCACTTCGCATGGGGAAAAGAAAGTACCAGGAAAATAGAAGGGAAGAGCAGGGGACAAAGAGAGAACATGGTCAACGAACAAGAATTATACCGTTTGTAGAAACTGTTGTTTTGAAAACCTGCTAAGTCAGACACCAGAGAGGTGGGAATAATTCATTTTTATTTTTTTAAACAGGGTATTCTTAACGATAATCATAAGTGTCTAAATGGAAAAGTAGGTAGCTGTTTAATCTAGCATTGTACGGTCCTCTGGCTATAGTTACAGAGTCACATTAGATAAAGAAAACTGTTTGTCTGCTTTTTCCAAGTATAAGTGTAATTAATAACCAGAAACGTGTATTTAAGAGGATGGTGAATTTTCTATAATTTGAAGATTAAATCTTAATTGGTTATCCTTCTAAAAAAAAGTGCTTTATGAAATCTATGAAAAGGGCTTTTTGTGAATATGATAAATCTCAATAGGTAAAAGAAAAGTTTGCAAAGTAGTCTGAAGACAAATTGCTTGAATTAGAACTGATAATGGTATATGCCCTTCTGCTTTGTCCAGTGCCTTCCATTTAAGAGTGCTGTTCATTGTAAAAATTGTAAGAATAATTTGGAAAACATACAATAATGGTAGTGTGCCCTGGAGCCATCTACTCTAGTGACCCGTTATTTCCTTTTTTTTCCTTCCAAGAATGCCAGAAGTATTATGGATTTTAAAAAATAAGCCAGAACTGTTAATCAAAGGAAATAAATTTTGTCATGTTTCACATTAGAATTATTCAGGACCTATGCTGAAAAAATACATGATGCTCACAATACACAAGTTTCATGTGTTCCCACAAATGAAAAATCCTAAACTCTCTGATTGTATAGATCTTAATGATTCCTCTGGTAAGATACTGATTTTATAGTTGCTGCATAACTTGTGAAATGCACAGTACCCTAGCTAAGCAGAGCAAGCATTTCATTTATACCTCTGCTAGGTGGCTATGGCGCCTGTTCAGGATCACAGTCAATTTTCAGATTCTGAACATCAGTGAAAAATGTAGCACGTACAATGAAAAGAGTCAGCAAAACCAGATCGCTTGTAAAATCTTTGTCAAACAAATCATCTTGTAGTTTGTATAATGCTTGAAGTACGTGGATTTGCAACTACGGAGACTACTGCTTGACATGTGCTGTCAGGATTTCAGCCGTGCTCTTGATACCATTTGTTCCTTTATTTGAAGTTCAGATCTCTATCGAGTGAAAACTCATGGGAGTTCATTTCATTCATGACCATATGAAATCAACCTGTAACAGACTAAAAATGTTTCCTATATACTCTCTAAAAACTTATTATTATTATGTAGCTGTACATAGGTGTCTTCTTCCCTAGATAAATCCATATGTGGGAAAAGCATATCAGAGCCACAAACAAACATAAAATGAGAATTTACAGGAGTATTAATATGGAGCGAGTGTCACTTGGTTCCTAACCACCTCCTGAGGGGATGTTCCACAAATATGCTCTACAGCTTTGTAGATTTTGGACTACTCATTATCAAGAGAAAAGCTTTCCCCTAAATTCAATTTGTCTAAAAACGTCCTGTTGGAGACCTACTGTTATTAGAATTTGGACTTTAGGGATTACAGTGTTCTAAATAACTGTATATTTTTTTCTATATAAGAAAATGGAAGGGGAAAAAAGAAGAGGAAAAAATGAAAGAAGTTACTCAGTTTATATCTAACGTCCAGGGCGAAATAAACCTGGAAAAGTCACAATGGCTACCACCGCCCGACTCCATTTTACTGGGTCACATTAATGATGCCTCCAAAACAATTCTACCACTGACTACTACCCGGGAACAGGTTGTGGCTCTTGCACAGTGAGTACCGAATGGTATTTCCATAAATAATGCAAATAAGTTGAATTGTTAAAATACCAATTTTCTCCTCCAAGGACAGATTTTCCAAATTTGTTATTTTTCCCATCCTTAGTTTGAATCTGAATCAGATTTGGTCCAGAATTTTTACATAATTTTAGATTTTAAGTTTCTTGCTTCTAATTTTGTGGTAATTAGTTGTTGGGGTTTTTTTTAAATAAAATGTCACTTGCAAGAGAAGGGTACAAATTTCTCATTTTGAAAATGTTCATGTGGACAATTCCAGGGTTTTTTCACATTTATGTGTCTGTACTGATCCTTTCCAATGAACACAATCTCTCTTGCCTAGTTGGTTTGGAAACCCCTTGGGACAGAAGCTTTGTTGTGTTTTGTTTTCCTGTAGATCCAAAAGCACAAGACATTTTTTCTAGTGTAGTTTTTAGATGCTACTGTAATTAACATCCATATGATTTAATAAGTACCAGAATATTGCAATGGTGCGTGTACAGACTGTTGTTTTCAATGTGTGATTCATTAGTTACACTGACTACTCAGCCTGGGCACCAATCACTGTCATCTCCAAGCAGTGTGTCTGCTTTCATCTTCTCCTTAGTTTAACCTCTACTATCTGAGCAGTTTCCTGGCTGCCTCCTGAATCCGGAGAGTTTCGCGTCAGATCCCGCTGAGTCTCACAAAATTTTTTAGTTTCTTCTATTAACTCTCATTTTTAATGAAGTGGTCAGATGTGATATGAGGAATGACTTTTCTGTTGATTGCAAAATTTGACAGGACAGATATCCATCCTTAAACTCTCCAGCTATGTATAAATCATGACGCCTTCCTCAAGGTGGAATCCATGAAATGCTCTTTCAGATCTGCTCTTCAAACACACCAACGAAATCCTTGCAGACGCACAACTCAGCAAAACAATCACGGGAAATTTAAGGAGAATGTTTTCTGTGGGGGTTTTTATGTGTACGTTCCGTTTTAAGCGGCTGCCTGCATAGCGTGTGTTGCATAGGAAGAGGAGGAGGAGGCAGCTGCCGCAGCCTGGCAGCTTGAGCAGAGTTCCCGCTGTGCTCACCGGGGAGGAGCCGGGCTGGGTGAGGGAACACGCAGTAGTGCTGGCTGTCTCCTTTTAAACAAACGCAGCGCATCTTTGTGCGCACACGAGTGGTGTGTGTGTAGGCTCGAGAAGCTTTGCGCTCTTTACTGAGGGCTGCCTGGAGCTCCCCACTTCTTCAGGTTCATCCAGTAATTCCCAACTTCAAGATACCATGTCTAGCCTGCGCGGTGATAACCCCCTGTGCCCAGGCTGTTGCAAACAGTCCCTCCTCAGGCCATAGGGTTTCAGACATACGGCCTCTGAGGTTGCCTTGCACGTACTGCGAGGACAGAACCTGCTCACAATTACTGCAGTGGAGGTGATGCAGGGTTTTGCTCCCTGCCCGAAGCAGTGGCTTGTGATTCCCATGTCAGCTCTGCAACGCCTTGTCTGGAGGGAGAGCCCTCAATAACACTTGCGCCCGTGACTGAGGATACCTTGGGAGAACAAAGGTCTTTACATGCAGGGGCCATGCATAGGGGGGTGAAGGTGAGTGTACGAGGAGGTGGGGACTTACCAATCAGGGCTTGATCTGTGTGTGCGTGGTCACCCAAAAGACAGGCTTTTGGCAGTGTTTGCGCAGGTCGTGAGTTCTGATCTTCTGTTTCTTTGGCTGAGCCATTCTTTTTCACGGACAGACACAGCAAAAGTATTAAAGCCTTACATGTCTTTCACTTATTGCTTGTATGCCTTTCAGTTTGCTATGTTTTTGTGATAAAGACAAAAGGAATTATAGATGTAATTGATGCCAGTATAAATTGGAACAGGTTTGTTGCAGACAAGATGGGTGGCCCAATTGGAAGAGACAAACTACATGACTTCAGCTGGGAACTTCACATAAGTGAAATAGAATTCGAACTGAAATGCAACGTTGTGCCTATTGGGAAAGTAAAAAAAGGGACGTTCTACCACAGGGCATTACTTTTCAAGGTACATTAACGTTTATTTCACATCGTAATGTCATTGATGTTAATTGGATATTATAAGCTAAATCATACTTGCATCAGTATGATATTTATATTCATGTAAAATCTTTTTATACACTTCAGTAATTTTCCACTGGCAAAGTTGATTTCCCAGTGAATGAAAGCCAACATCACGTCTTCTTGTAAACATTTTTGTTGTCATTAAATTGTCTTAGGTGATATCAGCAGAATGCTTGATAAATGGCAAAACGCCAAAATACTAGATTGGGAGTCAAAACATTTTATATTTTCTGCAAACTGCAAAATATTGAGTTATGCAGCTTCCTTTTTTTTTCCATGCTGCAAATGTAAACTTGTTGGGACAATTTTTATTTGGTATGTATCCAGTATTCTATGACAGGATATAACAGCTTTTATGTTCTAGTTTCTTAGAATGGGAAGATTAATTTCTTCTGTCTTCATGTGAAGATGTATCGGTGCAGCCTGCTTCTCTGTCCCATCCTCTTTCCTTGCTTGTTGGGGGGCTGGACTTTTCTCCTTGGATGGAAAGGAAAAGAGAAGGGCCTAGCACCCTAAACGAGAAGGACCCAGAAAACAGTACGAAGGAGGAAGATGACAATCCTTAAATTTATGATGTCCATGGGGAAAGAAAGTCCCTGATGCATTTTGTGGAGGTCTGAGGGCATGAGTTAATTGTGCTGAAGCAGCACTGATCTTCTCTTACCCTCCACTGTCCTAGGAAACCTTTCTAGGGCTCTCTTAAAGCCACAGCAGTCTAAGCAATGGATATCCTTGTCCATTTGTAACAAGTTGGAAATCTTTCAGGATCTTATTCCTTCACAGCAGATGCATTCTGAGAAAGCAGTTTTGTAGCTGGAAACCATTATGGGCCTGTCAGTGGCGGCGCAGCACAGAGGAGGGGCAGGTGTTTCATCTAGCAGGCCCTTGCCTCGCATTTCATTGCTTCCCACATTTGTGGGGCTGAAAAGCAAGGAGTGTGCTCTGGAGTGAAGCAGCAGTCCTAAACTTACACTGATAAAACAGTTAATATTTCACGCTAGCTATATGTGTGCAATGTACCTAAACCTCATTGCTTGCATAGATGGTTCTTCAAAATGTTATTCAGAAATAAGCCATCCAACTAGAAAAAAAACGTTGCTGGGTACTGTGGGTGTTGCACTTCATTTGAGATCTGAAGGACTGGCTGATAAACAAATCTGTCAGTGTCTGAAAAGAGTTAAAATGAATGGTTTTCATGTTGTGCATAGAATATGGTAGAAATAACTTTTAAAAGCCTACACTTTCTAAGCAGAACCAACAAAAAAGGTTGGGAGTTTAAAACACTAGAGACTTACAAAGTTTGTTTCAAGGAAGCTCTTGGCCTTTCAGGTATTTGTTTTCTTTTTATGTGTCTCAGCTTTGCTGTGTATCTCACAAGCTACAGGTATTAACTGTGATTAGTTCCTTTGCTTTCCTTTTCAGGTGATAGCAGACAGAATTGGCATTGGCTGCAGTTTAGTTCGTGGCGAGTATAACAGAGCTTGGAATGAAGTCAAATTGGTTGATGAGTCTCCTCAAGGAATAGCTGGGCTTCTGCTTCCTCCTCGGGAGTATATTGTAGATCTGATGTTTGAGCCAGGCTTCTTGATGAAACAGGGAAGTGCAGAGGCAGATCAGTACAAACGTATCTAATCATCGTCACAAATTTTGCGAAAATAACTATTTTAAAGATGTTTGGGATTTGTGAAATGCGAGGGGTTTCAAGTCCAGCTATCAAAAAGAAACATATCTGGTATGTTGTCCTAAAGAGGTAATTAAACATATTCAACTTCAATGCTTAGAAACGTTGTTAATTTTTGTTACTATTTTAAGATTATACTGCAAAACTACCGATTAAAATTTGATAGACCAAGAATATTCGGTATGTATTAACATTATAATGCTTATTAAACAGGTTTAAATTGCTTCCAAAATACAGTATATTCTTTTTTTCTTATGTTCCTTCAACTCCCATGCACATGTATAGGAATTATATCTCCATTAAACAAGAAAATATAACATCTGGTTAAATAACAAGTCACCTGAAAACAACTGGACGATGTCATGTGTGAAATAACCTAAGAACTGAGAGTTAGGACTAAGATAATGGAATACTTCCAGCCTCTGTAGAAAACATCCCATTTATATTTCTTGGAACTTGGCAGAGTTAATAATTATGGCTAATAACATGCTCTGGATGAAGGTAGATACTGTTTGTCCTGGCACAGAGAAGACAGATGACTGATAAGTTATTGGTTGCAATCTCCCTTTAAATTCTTCATTTTTCACTTGAAGGTAAAACAGACTCTGAGAAGGCAGCGGTTTTAGACAGGGAATTTGTATTTCTTGCAGCCTTTGGTAGTGTGGTGGTGCATCTAACAGAGGTAAAACACACTGGCTAGAAAACACTCTAATAACACTTCCAGGAATGTACTGAAGCAGAGTGTTTCAGGGAGCATCACTGTCAAGTGAGTTTCCTGTACAAAACTGAGAAGAAGTCCGGTACACAAGTTAGGCCAGTGCAGACAGCGTTGTGCGAAACTGAATTTCAGAAGACCAGAACACCAACAAGGCATCTACTTCCTGCCCACCAAAAAATGTGATACAGAAATCTGGCATCTGTGTTCTTTTAGGTTTTTAATGTTTATATAAGCACAGTCCCTTGTATAGTCTGCTTTGGCTTGAGGAGGTTTATATCTTTTGTATTCATTACTGCTTATGAGCAGGATCCCACCACTCCCCCTCCTTCCTCCTCTGACATGCAGCATGATTTTCCGGTAGCCCTTTGGGGAACATTTTATCTTTCGGTTGTAAATTCCCTTTCATGGCCTGATGTTCATTTTTTTACCTTATGTTCAGCAGTACTCTAGCCATCAGCATGGAAAAGAGCTCTGGAAACGAAATGCATGATACACTGGCAGAACTGGGTGGAAGGTGAGCATGTTTCTTACCATTGCTATGGAGCAGGGAGGGGACGCATGGGAAGTGATACCCTGTCGCTGACAGGAATGACTGGATATAGAGACCTGCAACTTTGAAAGTGTAGTAAATGGAAGTAAAATGAGAATTAATTTCTTCTAGTTAATCATTTAGTATAGTTTTCCTACATTAGAATTTCATTTCTTCGTATTGAAACCATAATGTTAGTGTGACTTATTCTGTTTGAGAAGATCTTGAAAAACAAAGTAATTTCTGTGTTTCTAATAAAAGTAAATAATTTTTTAAATGACAAAATATAAGTTTTAAAAATAAAAATTGGGAAACTTTTATAACCTATAAAAGGTTACTTTACATAAAATGATTAGCTAAACAAATGAAAAAAACACTACACAGCCTTGTATAGTGTAGACTTTGATGATCCAAAAATGTTGGATAGAGGTTGGTTTACATCCTTCACAATTTTTAGCTTTCTGTTAGCTGAGTTCTGTCACTTCAAAACTGTAATGCCCTTGGGTGTCAGAAATGAGCTCTAAGTAGAATATAAACACTTAAATCCCAAACTGCATTTTGAAAACTGGAGTTCAGTTATCAAACCAGTTAAGAGATGCCACCCATTTTAATTTGATGCTTCCCAGGGGCCTGTAGCTGTGCCCATGCTCTGGTTAAGCATTCCCCCAACCTTGCCAAGAGCAGTCCAGCTCACATTTGTTCAAGATCTGAATCAGAAACCAAAACGTTCAAAAGTTTGTTCAGGCTCAGCTGGGTAGAAATTCCCAGGACATGCCCAGCACGTACCATTTGGCTTGGGCCGTGCCTGAGTGAAATGATCCCCTGCCTTCCTTTAAGGAGCTACTGGGGAAGGACCTCATATTTCCTTTTACGTGGTAGTTCAGTGGGCAGATCAGTCATAGGAGGAGTCAGGCTTGATGACTAAGCATGGGCTAAACAGTCTGCAGCTACCTTATGCCAGGATATATTCTAGACACTAAGTGCTCTTCATGCCTCTTTTTGAAGCTCTGCCATCGTATAGACAAGAATGCATGATTAATAAGCTACGGAAACTGAAAGGTTGAGCAATCTCCCCATTCTAATATCGATTGGGGTAACAATTAGTTTTTTCCTTTGGGAAAAGAAAGTCTGGGTCTCCAGTGCCTGCTGCCAGAAATGTTCTTCTAGTTTACTGAGTGTCTGCTGTAAAATGTAGAAACTGTATCCTACCTAGAATAACACCCTCCTCATTAGGTGCTCTCCTGCAAGGGGAAAAGCTCTCTTAAGCAAAGACAGGAACTGAAAGGAGGTTAATTCCTCCATAGCTGTAACCCCTGGGCAGTTACACAAAAGCAGGCATTGTGGGCAGCAGCTGTACAGAATGAAAACTAAATGAGGCGCGCTCAGCTTCTTGAAAAACAGGGCATTGTAGGTGAATATCCCAGGACAGTGACGCGGACTGTAGATCCTAATTTGAAAGAGGCACCTCTAAGTCATCCTTACTGTGATGTCTGTGCTTCAGGGATGCTAGCATGGAGGCACTATAGTCTTGGTTCCTCCTGCTCACTGGAACCACTCAACTTCATATGGCTGTGCTGAACTTAGGCAGTGCCCTGCTTGCACTGCACATGCATGTGCACCTCCCCCGCCATTCATTTTCATAAAAAGGGATTTTGGTTTTGATTTGACATTGAAAAATGCAATGCTTAATATATGCACATCTGCATATCAAGAAATACAAAACTGGACTGTGTTGTCGAAAGGTCAGGCATGATTTCTACTTTTTTAAATGAATGTGAACCAGCAAAGCAGCAGACCAAAATTGGTGACACTGTCCGAGTGGGTTCAGGTTGCACTGGAGCTTTCGGTACAAGGGAGTCTAATGCTTTGACCCTGCACACTTCTCTGTCTTTGCTTGTTCTGTGTGTGCTGGGGCCATTGTGGCTAAGGGGATTTTCAGTGGATAACTGCAGGCTTTTCAGACCAGGTTTTGGCTGAGACCCGTTTGAGGGGTGCTTCTGGTAAACACCTTGCTGCAGAAATGGATTCTTCTGGTTTTCCCTGAGCAGGTGGAGAGGCCGTATGGATTACTGGCAGCAGCCCCACCAGCACTTCTGTGGTTCCCTTCCCTTGATCCCCGAGTAGGAGCACTGAGGTTAACGTACACTTGTTTTAGCATTACGCTGGCAGGGAGTAACTGCTGTGTAGTTGATAGAGTTAACAGATTTCACATGGTTTCTGATTACCCACTGCAGCAGTGGCAGAACGTCACCCCCTCAAACTGTGTACCCCCTTCAACAGTAGAACCTGAAATGAACTCTTCCTCCAGTAAATCTCTGTTGCTGATTAACTCTGGATCCTGGGAAGAAATCAAGGCTGTTAGAGCAAAACAGGTGTTCCTTTCAGATCCAAGAGGAGCTTTTATTCTGTGATTTTTTACATCAAACTTGACTTTAGGGAAAAACAAACAAAAATATTTTGTTAGTAAATACAAGTTTTGAACAGTGACATGTTGTTTCATCCATAGCCTCTTCACACAAATCTGCACCTCTTCCACCACGCGATTCATTTCTTCATAAACACAGCTCATTAACAACACCTAGTGTCAAAATGTAGGCTTTGCAGAGGCAGTAGACATTTCCTGGCTCAAATGCCAACTTAGTTAAGATAGAAATATGCATTAATACGTTTATTGAATTCATAGCTCTCTTGCTGGTTTATACAAGATTCTTTGCCCCAACAACTCACTGGCAGTACCTCTTTTCCTTCAGAAGGCTGAAAATAAGCAAACAAAAATTCCCCATATAATTCGTGTAATTCAAAGCCTGAAGACAGCATATGTCATCGCAGCAAAGTAGAAGAAAGCGTAAGAATGGATGTCCAAGCTCAAGGAAGGAGTCTGTCCAACCAAGTAGCCCATCTCTAGCAATGGTCAACATAGAAAAGGTTAAGAACATGGCACAAATATATTTCCAGAGTATGTGTGTATCCTAGTTTTTGAAGTAGAAGAGACGGTGCATGTTCATTTCCTACTTTGCTTCACTATAAGGCTTGTGTTCTTACGGGCCTCCATCCTATCTTCCCTCAGGATACTCTTCCCTGAGTATACTTACATGCAGCGTATATTTAATCACATCTTGTGTGGCAACCCACTCACACCTTTGGCCATTGTGCTCTTCCTTACTTGCCTCTCGTTTAGTTATACTGCATTTTTAGAGATGAGATCTCCATACAATATCAAAGAGTTTCTGATAATATCCATTTACAATTGACAATTACTAACATTTCGCTACATTATTTCCTAGAACAAAGGGATATGGAGGAGCAAGTGCAGCTCATTTCAAGAATCCTACTGTGCAAAGTCTAATAACGTGTCTTGGAAGTTCTGCAGATTATCTGCAAAGTCAGCGGTTACAGTGGGAAGCCTCACCTGTATCGATATCGGAGATCTCAGGATGCTCCGTGTAGCCCTGTGGTCTTCCTGAACCCTACCATGACTTAAGGTTTCCTCATGATTCCATGACAGATAACTCCATTGCTGTGTGGTAGGTGAACAAGCAGGAGATACCAAATTGACTCATCACCATGCCAAAAAAAAAAAAAAAAAAAAAAGGTTTCTCTCTGGAAAGTATATACTCAGCATGACGTAGCAGTTCATCCTCCAGGCCTTCAAAATACACAGTTTCCTTATGCAATAAAGGATTTGGTCATTATGCTTTTGTGCCACCTCGAGTTGCTAAACGCAACGATAAGTGATAGCTCTTATGCTTCACTAGGTAGAAGGTCCAAATTTCCAGGAGATGGCTTTTTGACTCCATGGCCTTAGCCCATTTCCTGTATATCTTCTGTTGCTTCTGATCTTAGAGGGAGGTAAAGGAAAACACACTGGAGAAAGAGTCCAAAGAACAGGATGTATCCAATAACGACAAGTCTAGAGTTCAAGACCTAGGAAATAACAATAAGTACACAGCTCTGATACCTCTGGTATCTTCTTTGATTAACTAGAAGAATACGTCTTCCAAGCCTCCCTCCTTCATTCCCGTGTTTTCATTCCCATGGTGTGAGGACTAACTAGCTAGTCAAAATGGGAAAAAAGGAGCCTTTCACAGAAATCTGGATGATTTTGATTTGTAAGGTGCCACAAACTCCTGAAGGTGTTCTCCAGTTACTGTTCCTTCTCTGCCCTCAGAGGCTGGTTGTGAAAAGGGGGTTTCTAATCCTGTGCTGGAGTTCTTGGTGCTATGGAGCGTCGAGCGGCTGGGTAGAGGTGTAGTGGCAGCTCCTTTTAAAAACTCAGGGGTTTCATTGATGTATGAAAATGAGCAGTCAGCAGAGTCACGTTTATTGATTTAGTCAGTCTTTGATCTTATATTACAAAGGTTTTCATACTTCATAAGCCATTTTTGTCCCATAACACGGTACCACCACACAACAGCTACAGCCAGCAGGGAGGGGACGGTTCAGGCAGCAATAGCAGGTCTGGGCCCCTGGGTGATTTGGTACTAAAGCACCAGATACTGGCTAAAAATGCCAGCGATGAAGGTCAATTGTCAGGGCCGCGAGTGAAGGAACAGGCCTCAATGTCCCTGCCCCACCTTGCCCAGGACCACCACTGCCACCCCTGCCCGCAGCCCAGGACCCCGTTTCAGCCCAGCCCCTGCCCCGGCGATGCGAGTTACAAACAAGTAACCAGCGCGGCCTGTTCGGCGACGGCTGTCCCAGAGGAACGAGGCACAAACCAAAATGGCAGCCTCCGCGGGCGGAGAGATGGTACTCGTGTCAGCCACAGGTGACGGGAAGAACCATGCTCGCATCCGGTCGGTGTGCCCATCAGTACTTACCGTCATCTTAATAACGACCCCTCATGTCATGGGGATGGGGATTTTTCACAATTGAGTTGAACTAGTAAAAAGATTTGGTATCCTTCGTTATGCTTAAAAAAAAACCCCAACCAAAACATGGGTCGGTGTAGAGCAGCGCACGTGCTGCAGCTCGGTCCAGCCACGGCAACCAGACCAGCAGGGAACCGGGAAAGCTTGCTGAAAACCAGAGTTCTGGGACAACCACGATGTGTTCAAAAAGTTGTTATTTATGGAATAAAAGCACCATCGGAGATGACCAGTAAGCTATACGTGACCCTGGCCTGTGTAACGGCATCATCTTGCTGTCAGGCTGCTCTGTACGTCCTTTCCTTCACATTCCCTCCTTTTTGTTTTCGCTCTCTTTTCGCACCTTCTCTCCCGGACTGTTCCATAGGCAGAAGCACAGTATGGCAGCGCACATCAGCGCCCGTGACCTGAACGAGCTGCTCTGCCTGGGGCTGTGTTCACGCCGTGGTCCTGCAGGGTTGTAGTCTATATGTTAAGGGCGCCATACTGGGAAGGATGCGTCTGGGGATGCCGGGAGCTGCACCAGGGTCGTAACGTTCAGCAGAGTTTCCACAGTGGGTGGTGGGGTCCCAGGGAGCTGGAGAGTGCCTGGGCAGGCAGGATTCAAGCTCCCAGGGTCCTTCCTTGAAGACCCCTGAAATTGCCTCCATGCCACTTTGCCCGCTCACTTTTGAAACCACCCTCGGCCAGCGCCCCTGCCCTGGAGCAGCAGGACGGTCTGCCAGGCGATCCGCTACCGGCACCGGGGCAGCGCGTGGGACACGCTGGCTCTGCCCAGGGTAGCGAGGCCGAGTTCAGTCCCACCTCCTGCTGCCATGGGGGGAGGTGAGGGTGGGTGCCTGGGCTCCGGGCTGCTGGACGGGGAAGGCATCTGCACTGCCGCCGCTGGGATTTGGCTGCTCTGGAGAAGAACAAAGTCACTTGCAAAGTGGTTTCATCTTTTCACCGCAGGGAAGAAAACACACTGAGACACATCAGTTCGGTTGTGAGCAGGGTGGTTATGGAGTGCGGGTGTTGCTTTGCAGGAAAAATTCCTCAAATCTATGGCCAGTCTCTCCTCAACAAACTCTGCTGGTAGTGCAGCAATGGCAAAACCCTTCCCACACCTTGACAAAAGTCCTCTTTTTTGCCTGTGTAAACTACTTCCCTGAACTCCAGAAACCAAAAAAAGAGCTCTTTCAAGGTCGTACATTGGATCTACGTGAGGCACTGGACTTCTGCAGCCCCGCAGGCCAGAGGGGCACCACCCAAACGCTGAGAAGTGGGGCTGGCCGGGCAGTGAGCTTGGGGGCAGGACTGTGCCTGTGGATGGATGGCAGCGGTGGGAATCGGTGGTCAGCTAAAAGGCGTTAACTCCTGAGCACTGGCCAACACATCCAAAACACCACGAAGCACCACACAGAGATGAAAACACGTAATACAGCACAGGCACACGTGGACCAACACCTGCTGGCACGTCCAGCAAGCAAACCCTCTGCCACCACAGCTCTGCCAAGGTATCTCCTGTCCCCCCAGGCAGCTGCACCCCTCCCCAGATGGCACAGAGAGAGATGACCAAGGGACTCTGCTCCAGCATTTTGCCACGGACTTTGCAGTACAGCTGTGTGGACTTGGGGCACGATTTTTTTCATGCTCTTTGCCAGTACAGCTATTGCAGCAGAACTTTGCAGATAAATTAACAGCTCTTTAGCCCTCTTAATGAGCTGATTGTTTTTCTAGTATACAAACACTGGCTTGACACTGAAATATTGGAATGACTTTATCTGGCCTTTCTTGCCCACTATCACCCAGACAGAATTTACATTTCAGGTATGGGTAGAGTACGTGCAGAAATGAAGGAAACACCGGGGGAGAAACATACACCCATATGTGTTTTCGACCTATAAAAATGTTATTTGTAGGACGTGGATGAAATGAGTGTATTAGAGATACAACGAGCTACTAAAAGCTTTTCTCTCATTAAGGAGTGAGCTTATTTGCATGCTAATGAACCAGCTTGTTCTTCCAGCTCACTGATGTTTCACTGACATGCTGAGATGTCATCTATGGAAGCCATGTGCAAAGCATAATTGAAGCCAGCTCTTGCCTGGAGTTGGATGAATGTTGGGGGAAATACAGCGAGATGAGAAACCCAATCATATCAAGGTAGGCAGCAGATCCTGCCCTCGTGCGGCCCATTGCCCAGGCTGTACCCACTGACTTACCCGTTGTTTACAACCAGCTCTCCTCATTCTAGTCCTGCTTTGCAAGTGAGCACAGCAGAGGCTTTCTTTGTCCCTGTCTTCTAGCAGTCCCAACGCTTGGTCTCTGCAAGATTGCCTTGCCTCTTTTAGACTCAGAGACAAAAAAAAAAAGCTCTTCACTGAAAGACTCTTCTAGAAAGTGCAGCACCGTTAGGTTTTGCGTGGAGGTCTGCCTGTGAGCAAACCTTTTCCAGTCCACATACAGCTTTAGAGCTGCTGTTTGTCACTCCCTCGTCCATGCTGTATAAAACTGCCCACACTAAAAGTTCCCTGTGGAGTGTGTAACATCTTTCCTTTTTGTGGTGCCAGCGTTGCGAAAGTTTGCTTTAAAACACGGTACTGACTTCTTGTGGACCAGAAACTCCACAACCAGTGCTCCAAAACCAGTTCAGCCTCCTGTTGCAAGAAAGCTTGAGCCAACCACCCAACCAGACACCTCAGCACACACCCTGGTCCCACAGCTAAATTACAGCTCGCACTGTTCCCCGGTTCTTTGTTACTGCTCTCTCTTGCTGTTCCCAGGAGGTTGTCACTGTTTCTGATACTCATCTCGTGTGTTTTCTTACCTACAGCCTTCTACAGATCAGCAGTTCTTCCCAGTTATAAGAAGGATTAGAAAAAAACCCCACACCATAGCACAGTTTTAATTCCTTTCTAATATAACTTCTCTAAACAAGATGCTTTTAGTGACAGTTTGAAAGAAGATTCCTTAAAAGTCAGGTGTCGTAAGAGATACTGAAGAGTCAAAAGGCTTTTTAAAATGTCAACTCATTAGTTTTAATTGGCATTAGGGAACAAATAAAAGACATCGTTCAGTGTCCCAAGATGTAAGAGACTTTGGTAATGATATCTGATTTCCAAAGTTGGAAAATTAGAGTATTCTCTGACAAATGGGCACTCTTAAGACACAGTTTATTTATGGTAGATCATATAGAAGAATCATGTGCTGTGAGTACCAATTTCTTTTCATTGCACTCTTTTTGCAGTAGACTTCCAATGTAAGTGAGTTTAATCCTAGATCCACCTGCTATTAAC
Source organism: Psophia crepitans (assembly GCA_013399095.1). Taxonomy (NCBI): domain Eukaryota; kingdom Metazoa; phylum Chordata; class Aves; order Gruiformes; family Psophiidae; genus Psophia; species Psophia crepitans. Next base: position 391,794 of record VWZZ01001894.1, read on the forward strand.
AGGAGCTGCAGTATCAAAAAGATGATAAAGGCTGGTCTTTAGGTATAAATATATGAAAAAACAACCAGGGGCTGTGAGACCATACATTGGATGAGCTTAGAGCTACTCAGGTATTCAGTTCCTTCAGGAATTCCCAATGACAGCATCAGAAATTAACAGGGACCGAGGCTTTGCAGCACTGCGCCACATGTTGTGTTGGGTGTAAGTACCTCACAGCAGTTTCTGCAAGCCACGCTGTGTAGCATGTGGTACACTTCTCAAACAGAAATAACATCGAGTGCAGGGTGAGTTCAGGAGTGCCAAGGAGCACGCTGCTCCAACAGTCAGGGTGCCTTAGGAGCAAAGCCTCTGGTCAGAAACCTGCCCTTATTTACACAGGGATTAGTCTGCAGCTTTTGTTACCCTGGGATAAAGGAGGGGTAAGACAGGGGCCACCACCGAGGTAGTGTGGTGTTGCCACTTGCCGTGTATTCGCTGATCACAGAAATACAGCGGCGCAGGTTTCAGTCAGGTCCGTGCCCAGGTTTGGTACCAAAATGCCGCTGAACAGTCGGCATGCTGGGAAGGCATCTTTGCTTGCCACTCAAAAATTAAAGCAACGAACATGCTACAAATACCTGAACTACCAGGATTTTTCCCTGCTAGATAAGCGGCAGTACGCTGTGGAAACAAGAGGTCTGTGTAAAACCTAGAGCCTGCTCTGATCCTTTCTACCCTCTTCCTCCATAGCCAGTATGGACCAGAACATTTACAGCAGCAGCAGCGACTGGGTACACTCTGTCTTTTAAAAGGCTCCTAACCTAAAGTTCCCATAGAGGTAGTTGTCCCTGCAGATCTGGCAGGTCCTGATGTCACATGAGGCTGGAGCAGAAGTTTCTGCTCAGCCCAGAGTTGCTCAGATGGGCCCTGGAAGGGAAACCCCAACCCCTGTTTCTGTGGGGGCGGGGAGTGCGGGGCCAGACCCCACTGGGCACTCCATTTTCATGAAATGGAAAACCAGCTCATGCCCTGAGGGCAGAGTGCTTCTTTTTCCAACAGGTAAATGGTGAGCATGCTGTAGACCAAGGGTTACAACCAAATCTTGAAGCACTGCTGAAACAATGAGCTTAAGGCAGGCAAATCACAGGACTGCACGCTGTAAGCCTGCAAATCACTCAGGCAGGTTTTTTTAATTGAAGTGGTGTTTCACACTGCTTACACCTTACTACATGGTTCTTATTTCTCAGAGAACACATGCATTTGAGAAAATCACTGTCTGGTGTTAGATAACTGGGTGACCTTCCCTCTCCCCCCCCACCCCCCCCAAAAAAAATTCCTCCAAAACCCCACATACTAAATTAATTTTGAGATATTTTCCCCCTTCACTATCCACCCACTTTACCAACAGTCCTGTTCATTACTCCATAATTCCTACCCAAGGGAAATGGAGGTGAGTGCAGCCTCCCTGTCTGGCCACGAGGCAGGTATCTCTCGCAGGGAGCCGGCAGCGTGTTCCAGTGCCCCACCAAATTCCCCTGCGAGCCAGGTCACAGCCGTCAGGGCTGCTGAAAGCTCTGCCGAAGCTGCTGCAGACCCAGGGCACAGTGCTGCACTCTGGGGAGAGGTGCTGGTGGCAGGAGGATGTACCCCATAACAATACAGAGGACCAAGGTTTTACTTCTTGGCCCTTTCACTTGTTCAGCTACATCCGTTTTTCAGTGTAAGGCTTCCAGAGGACAGGCGCTGCCAGGAGTCCCTGCCCACACGGCACAAGTGAACCTGAGCTCCCAGCTAAACTATTGCCACCGCGGCTGGCTCAGACAGTGGCAGTACAAAAGAAGTTAAGGTCATTCATAAGAAGCAAGGTGCGCACACTCGGCCCCCTGCTTTCTGCCTGTCTTCTAAAGCAAGAGCATTGCAGGGAAGATGAGTTGCCAGCACAAAACCAGTGGGCAGCTCCACACCTGCATCACAGCAGAACTGAGTTGGAGGAAATGCAGAGGTTGGGGGGGATTTTTAAGGAGCATGATTTTGTGCTTTGCCTGATGAGAAAATGCATTAAAAATAAATCTTTGGGGGCTTCATGTAAGAGAGAAGGAAAGAAGGTTCGTAACTGCTCTTACATGAATCCCAAATTTAAAAATGCATCTAAGATGAATGAGCAGAAATAAAACCTGTTGTGGTGAGCCCTGCTTCTCAGGAGCTCCCCTTCGCTGGGCAAGAGGCAAACTCTGCTCTCAGGGAAGTCAGTCTACTGAAGGGAGAGCAATTTCCCCCAATCGAAGAGTGAAGCGTGACATGCCCTACCTTAAATCATTTATATTTTACTTTTTTATGATGCAACCATGAATTAGCTTTTTCTGCATTTGTAATTAGAGCATAGAACAGATGGTCAGAGCTTAGTTCAGGGTGATAAATCCATTAAGATAACCTACAGAAAGCTGCTGCTACAGTGGTTGCTGCCAAATAACTGTTCATTCAGTGCTTTGTTCAGGCTCTGGGTACTGGATGGAAGAAGAACCATCCCTGTTCTCCCATATCTTGGGATGGTTCTTCTTCTCTACTACCCTACAAGGGATAAGAAATCGCACACAAGTTTAGGGAATGTATTATTACTGTCCATGTGGCTCAAGAAACTTGGATGGTAGGACACAGGGGATGCACGGGGCAATCCAGGGAAATAGCCTGGAGTTGTTGCTTCCCAACGGCCGCCCCTGCACGTACACCCACCCCACCCCAGAGTGGATCAAATTTAGCCAAACAGGTGGCCCGATTGTAGAGTAGTTTTATATCAAGGAGTGATTCCAAAATTTCACTTTGAATTCATGTCTTCACTCATTTTGCAACAAATTTCTCAAAGCGTTTAGAACCCTGGAATAATTTGTGCTGGACGGGACCGATGGAGGGCATCTGGCCTAGTCCAGTTCAACGCATTTGTCACAGTGTACCAAACCTGTAGGTCGCTTCCAACTGGAACTATTATATTCCATTCAATTCTATTTGATCAAAATTACATCTTTAGACTCCAGCAGAAGGCTCCTGCTTAAGCTAGTCCACAGATACGACCTATTTTTTTCTAACATCAGAGGTCAGAATAATTAGGTATCCTATAGGTTATTATTAGCAAAAAGGGATATTAAACATAAAGCAAACAAGGCAAGAAGTTGTATGTTCATTATTTCTGGTTATGTCTTTGACCTGAATCACATCAGGCTGCTCCAAAAACGAATCTGAGCAGAATCCGTGGATCAGCTTCAGGGAGGTTCAGATCTGCGTTCAGTCTCTCTGAGAGAGCAATACCCTTTTCCAAGGGTATTTTGGCAGTTCTGACACTAATAATTTTCACTGAAATCCCTTTCCATCATTGGAATTCAGCTCTGGAGAATTTCCATGTATCTCTGGACAGCATTTCCGTGTGGAAACAGTATCTCCATATACCAGGAGCTCAGAGTTTCATCACGTCTAAGCAGCTAGGAGCCTGCTGTGGAGTTGTATCCAGTCTGTTAGAGGAGGAGGAAGACTCTGCTGAGGAAGGGTGAGGAGTTCCTGAGATCACCTCCTACAAAAGCAGTGAGGATTTCTCTGGGGAAAATGAAGCCCACCACAGATACAACCTACCCACCAAAGTGCTTGTGCCAGTCCCCTCTCTTCATTCTCCAGGGACCTGGGCACACACGTGACAGTTCCAAGCCAGATTCTTGTATGCTGAGTTCCCCTACGTTTCAACAGGAATGTCCATAGGCCAGGACATCAGGTATGACAAAATAAGCAGAGGAAGATTAATTGCATACAAATGCATATAAACCAAACCCAGCACTACTTCAGTGTTTTCTCCTGTACATAGTGATGTCGAGAGGCTTTATTAACAAGAGCCGCTTAAGCAGAGGTTGGAATTTAGATGGGGTTCATTTGATTTCTGCACCTCACTGCTTCCTGGCTGACTGCTCGGTATCTGCCAGTGTAGGCATTATGTGATGCTCTGCTTGGCCCCAAAGCTGTCAGTCAAGACAGAGCCTGGGCCGGGAAGTGGTTAGAACCCGAATAAATATTAGCAGGATAGTCTGGACCGTGACCGCTTCCCTCCCACTCTCGCCTTCACCCGCCTACACACATGCTGCTGCTGCCTCGGCGCGGAGGAATGCTACAGGAGGAGCTGAGGAGCTTCTCCCCCATCTACACACATCTAACAAGACATTGTGCTTTTGAGGAGTGACCCTTCCCTGGAAGCAGCTTGCGTATGTGCTGGTCAGGAGACGTTTTTAACAATAAACCTGCTGAATTACAATTTGGGGAGAATTTGCTTGGAAAATTTACATAATGTGGCTCGGGGAGACTTTTAACTGCTTCCCCTTGTGCATAAGGGAGGGAGAAAAAAGGAGGAAAATTAAGTAACAGCCTAATTGGCTTTTGTAACAGTCTATGGGGAGAAATGCAGGCCTGTTCTCTGCCTAGCTACAACACTTGGTATGTGCTGTAACCACGGGAGGCAACATTACAGGCATGACAGGACAATGATTTGGTTTTTCAGCACTGAAGATCTGAAAAATGAAATACTTCCAGCCAGGGGGGTTGTTTTCCACTTAAGACCTGCCATGCAGGGAGGATCTGCTCTGCCGGTGCACCACCTGAAATGTGGACCCTGGGTGTTGGCATGAATGGGATCTGCCTCTCCCACCACTGCCCTCCTTTCAATCAACTGGATAACAGAGAGGATGAGGAGGCTGGGGCGGACCAGCCTAATGCTTTCTGCTCTTGCTGCTCGCCAGGGTGCGCAGCCCAGGCCCCCGCTCCTCTCCTCCAGAGCCCAAGGAAAATGGCACAGCAACAAACCTGTGTTGGTTCAGTGCCCGCTGCCTCAAAATCGCTGTGTTTTGGGGTAGTACCAATAACAGAGAGCCGCAAGGAAGGTATTGACAGTTCATTTTTTATCGAATTTTGTTTTTAAAAAAAGCAGCAGTTAAATCAATGTCAATTACATTAAAACATGCAAGTTTCAGGACTAATCACTTTATTTCACCCTCTTTCATTTCCCAGATACTTCAGGGAGAACTCCATTGATTACCTGTCCTCCTCAGCAGCAAACACTGCCTGAGACCAAGGCCAGGAGTGGGAGGGAAATGCCTCTCTGCCACGGTTGAACTGGAGACAGCAGCAGTGAGCCTCAGAGTGGCCCCATTGCCCACCAGCACTTCCCAGCCCTAAACCATTTACCAGAACTGGGGGACTGTCAAATTGGGTCTCACGCCTCCCTGACATGGTCCAATTTCCTACTAAACCGTGGCCAAATGACTGGTAGAAGATGCCATAGGGATCAGCTAGAAGGGGTTTGGAAACAACTTTCTTTGACCTTCACTTCCCAAATTGTCTGCACATGGGAGAATGTTGTCATGCCTGCAGCACAGAGGCTGCCCTCTGCCAGCACCACGAGCCCCGGCAAAGCCATCTCCTCCGTGCCCAGCAGCGCTGCCTCCTGTCATCCTGAACCACGGTCCCAAGGATTCACATCTCCAGGATGTTTATCAAGGTACTCCAGCTTCACTCCACCATGTCTCATTATACAAGACAAAGCCATTAATCAGCTGTGTACCCCCCTCTCCCTTGCTGCTGCAGGCAGCGAATGTGATCATCTACGAGCCTTGCTGCTGTCTGTCTTTTGGTGCGTGGCTCCCTGGATCCGAGCAGAGGATTTGATTACAGCTGTGGTACCGGTCATATGCTGTGTCGGATGTCCTCGGCTGCCATTGAACTCACCGTCTTAGACATGAGGATGGTTCAATAAAAAGGGTGTTTATACACAGGACTGATGACCCAACATGACTTTTTAGCTTTGATTTAAAAATTAGGCTAGAAGAATTAGACTAGAAAGAAAGTAATTTTGTATTAAACACCATTATTATCTTTGTTAGCCAATGCAATCAAAAGAGTTCCTTCCACAACATTCAGTCATGATGAACTAATTCCAAATCAGAAATGGAACTACTGGAAAAAAAAAAACAAAACCAACAAAACAAAACAACAGCATTAAGGCTTAACCTGGCAAACTGACTTGTGTTTAGGTCTACCTTTTCAGGACAGGAGGCCAAACTAAAATACAGGTCCTATTGCAGGTATATTTATAGGGCAAGTCAAAGCAGCTGTGACTGCAAATCACACCGCACAAAACAAGTACCCACTTAGACAGCACATTGCCTTTGCAATTACTCGATCAATACAACCAAGAGCAATACCTATAACATGCATTTAAAAGCACTTTTGCATGCAAATACCAGGCTTGTTCTCCTTAAAAACAACCTATAATGGCTGCAAGCAAATGCCTCGACAGGAGGCAATTTTTAAGCCGATCTTTTTGCTTCTCAGTAAGAAGTGATTGAAACCTTTACCTGCAAATCATAAAATCACAGAATGGTTTGGGTTGGAAGGGACCACAAGGATCATCTAGTTTCAACCCCCTGCCATGGGCAGGGACACCCTGCACTAGACCAGGTTTCCCAAAGCCTTAAACACTGCCAGGGAGGGGCCATGCAGAACAGAGAGCAGAGCTGGGAAAGCAGATGGTACCCTGGGCTGTAGGTGCCCATTTCCTTTCAGAGCCTTCCCAAGCAGTGTGCTGGGGCTGCTTTACGTAGGTAGCACACAGCGTGGAAAGCGGATGCAAGTCCTGCAGTCGCCCCTGCTGTTATGTCCCTGAAGTGTCCGCCTGCGCTCTGTCTGTACCCATAGAAACTTTGGGAGAACTGAGATGATGATGGAAAGTACCAACAGAGTTTAAGTTAAAATGGTGTTAAAAATAATACAAATAATCTTTCTATATCTAACTGAAGACACGGGCTCTCTGACTGAACAAGCTGAAGTGACTGTTGCTACAGACTGGAAGAAAAATCTTTGACTGCAGAGCAATTCTGTGTTACAAGAGAAAAAGGAATTGAACCGGTAAGAAAGGAACTGAACTGGTAAGAAAGACGCTAATGCTGTCCGACGTTGAGGCACCTCCTCTGCCTGCTGGGCAGAGAAAACCTGCTTTGGGGTGCTGTTACCACTCAGTGCCTTCGCAGGTTTCCTCCTGCCTGCTGCGGATGAAAGTTAGACTCAGCATACTGAACTAGGTGGATTTTGTTCTGACCCAGACTGGTCTGCAGATGAAAAAACATTTTGCATTCTTCTTTTTTTTGGGGGAGGGGATACTTTACTGCCAGCTCAGCCGCCTGTGTGGCAGCAGTGGGGGCCTTTCCAGAGGGGAAGAAGAAGATTGTACTTTTGACCATATGTAGATTAGGCCCTGCAATGTTTATCAGCCAGGTTACCCCTCGTGTGCCAGATCACCCACCCACCTTGTCCCGCGCTTTGCTTCCTTCTGTGATGAAGACCATGTAGCACTGTGGGTGGAGCGCCGGCATCCCTAGCCCGGAGCCAGGGCTTCTGCACACATGGAGCATGTACTGTGGGATTAAATCATGCAAACTGCACCCAAATCCTTATCTGTAAAATAAGGATCCTAATTCCAGAGCATGCAGGGAGGAGGAGAGTCCCTCTGCAGAGCCACTTTGAAGTTGTGGCACTCCATAGCAGAGCCCTGGCCTTTGGGATCCTGCACATTTCACAAGTTCCTCGGAGGTCACGACTCCAGCCCTGGTACCTGGATGATTTATGCCTCTGACTGGTCTCGAAGTTTCTGGGGGCAAGGGGTAGTCTTCGCTATTAATCCAAAGGCATCCTCCCCTTCATTTCTTTAGGCTGCTAATGTTTGTTCTTCAAAGCCCCCCTGTGAAGCCTTCTTTTTATGGTTTTTCTCTTGTTTTGAATCTGATTCCTACATGCTTGTTCCAGATGGTGAGCTTTTAAAGACCTGCATTATTAACTTTTCTTTTTTCCTTCCTTTCTCAGAAGCCCTTTAGTGGGATCTATCTGAACAGCACAGAATCAGGAATATACCACTGCGTGTGCTGCAGTGCCCCGCTATTCCGGTAACATCCTTCACATTTCACGGTGTCCGTAAAATGCCGTGACTGTGGCAGGAGGGGCAGTGTCTTTTCACAACAGGAACGGAAAGCTTAATTGGGTCAGAAGAACGATCCTTTGGTGCCAGAGTGCTGCTTGCAAGATTTCCAGGATTCCTGTGGTGATACAGGTACATGCCGTGCCCTTTTTTGGGGCATGTAAGGGTCTCCAGTGGCCAGCAGACAGCAGTTGCTACATTAGGGTCTGCTTTTTTCCCGTGCCACAAACACTGTCCTTTTTGGTCAATAATAATTCTCCATATAAGAGGTCCCTAAGCCATAAGTCACCACGAAATATGTGTGTTTATGTGTGAGTACCACTGTATGTTCACTCTGCTCTTTTGCTCTTCCACCTCATCGACTGGGCCAGAGAGACCTTTGGTCTGCCTTCGTCTGTTGTTAGCTCTTCCTGCTGCGTCCCTCATACCGGCGCCGAGACCCCTTCTTCACCCCCACTCCCTTCTTGTTCCCTAAATTAAATTCCACTATTTTTGCCTTTTTGGTTACATCTACTTTTGAAAACCTGGCTACGAATGCCTGCGCTATTAACCTCTGTGCTCTTTACAATACTATATATTTTGCAACTTCATTAAAGTCTAAGTAAAAGGAAATAGAGTGCCTCGGAGTAGGATGTGCAGGGGGTGTTCTGTTCTCTGTAACTGAACCAGAAAAGACAGTTCCTCATATTTTTGATCTAGAAAATAGCCTTTAATATTCCCAACTGCGAGTTCAATGGAATACGGTTGATGTGCCTCTTTTTATGAAGCCTTTAAAGGATGCATCTCAGATAAGAACTTCAAATGGGAAGCTGAGGAACAAAGGATCTGGATAGTTAAGAAGGGTGAAAAAATGTAACAGCTGTATTAAAAATAAACCTAAGCTAAGCAATTGAATGGTAAAATTGGAGGTTGATAATTGTGAACTGTTAGTTTTGGCCAAGTACAAAAAACTATTGTTATGCAAACGAACACTTGCTTAAATATATATTTTTCTGTAGAGGTTTGCTAACGAACACTTTTAAATAAATTTATTTCAGAAGCTAGTGCAGCATTGCAGAATATTCTGAACACAAACACAAAACCTAAAAATACCTCTGGAAAATTCAAGTAAATTAGAGAAATTTTAAGCTGTGGAAGAGCTCCTTCAGTTCCTTCAAATGTTCCTTCAATTTAGGCATCCTTTATATTAGACAATAGATATTGACAGGCCAACATGAAGAGAGATGAGCACTGGAGGGAATTGCTTCTGCTGCTAAACTAATAACAAAACAACAATATAACCAAACAGTCATGCTGCTTTTTGCAGTATCCAGCTCTCAGAGAATATAGGTACTTTCATTTAAAGCGTAAAATAATGCTGAGCCTTCCAGGCTGATACAGGGAAATAAAATAAAATAAAATAAAACACCTTACAGAAAAAAACCTTTCAAGAAAATTGAAAATGATTAAATGTGCAAAATAGTCTGAAACTATTTTTTCCCTGAATGCATTATGTTGTGGAGGACACTAACAATTAGGGGGAAAAATGGTATTTGGTAAGAGATTCGTTCATCATGTTTATTTCCTAGTGCATTAAAAATGTCCTTTCTTTTTCAAATGCATTAGATCGTTAGCTGCAGGTAAACATAAAGCATTTCCTCCTTTCTTTCAAAGTATACGTGTGTGTATACATTTATACCAGAATTTATTACCTTCTGCTACCAAATACTCATTTGGAAGAGTTGGAAATACATGGAACAAATCCCTAACCTTTATAGATAGCAAATTGTAGTGCTTTAATGAAATCTCCAACCTTTAGCAAACCATAAACCTACAGCTGAGATTCATACAGCAAAAAGCACTTTTTAGAATTATCTGGATTCCATCCAGGACGACTGAAATAGGGATCAAAGTAAATGACATGTGCTGGAGGAATGGTGTGTCGAAGGCTAATCTAATGCATATGTTTAGGGAAAGTCCATTTATCCATAAATTAAGTGGTGAAATACTTCAAAGGACAAATATGATCTTGAACAGCAATATTTTTGGGTACTAAAATGTTTCTATTAGGGAATCTAAGTGATATTACTATTAGTAAAACCACACAGAGACCATTTCTGTTGAAAGCTAGTTTAACAGCTCAAAAGATCGATCCTTTAGCAGTGGAAAACATCTACAATAAACTCAAGTATTGTGAGCGGCATGTAAGGGATGGAGTCAGTCAGGGTCAGATGCAAAACCCAGGTAGCATTAAAGGCCTTCCTTGACTTGACAGGGTTTCAGAGAGAACCCTCGTATCTATGTATGAGTAAGCAGAAGGATCCCTGTGTCACAAAAAAATGAAGAGTTCTGATTGAAATCTTTTGAAAATAAAAAAGAAACAGCACAGGTATATGTCAGGGAAACTCAGGAGTCCCGTACGGACATTTGGGTTCCCCCAGGTTACTCCTTGGGATTCTGTGGGTGACAGGCACAGCGTTTGCGTGGTTTTGTGGCAGGGAAGGCAGGGAGCCTGCTTTGGCTGCAGAGAAATAGGCCTGGAGCCCTAAATAGCTTCCTCTACAAACCTGGTGCCTGCGAACAGCGTTTCCTTCGGTGCAGCCTGCCTCAGGGCTGTGCCCTATTTCTCCCCAGTGTTATGAAGCAGGACAGCAGCTCTCATCGGTCTTTGTGGAGTGATGTAAAGGACTGAGCAACAGCCCGGACGAAAACTAGCAAATCCTTTTATTTCCACAGTCGCGTTGCTCAAAGACAGCCCTTAGAGTTAATTGTAAAACGCATGCTGATGCAAGCGCTGTTCTTTGGGTTGGATATTTTTTTTTAAGCTTTTTGCCCAGCTTGTTTGTCTTGACTTTTTAAAAGACACTGAAAGTAAGATTTGCAGACTTTTGGTCACTGTATTAATATCCCACCAAAAGATATGTGATATATACTAGATATTTCGCTTTAAATTCTGTACTGACTATTGGACAATCCCCTTGATCACAGAACAGCTGCTGCTGGTGTTCGTGTCTCCATCCACCACTAGATGCCAGTAAGAGCATTGGGTTTGTGAAACTGGACTAAAACATGGGAAATTGGGAAGAAATGCTTGTGGTGAGTCTCCAGACCGCTGATCCTAGTAGGATGTGAGTCTATCTTCGTTTCTCACTCACACTAGGTCACTCTGTGCCAGGAGAAAGTACTTTCTGCTATCAAAGCTTGAACAACTTTAAGTAGGAGGGATTGTCTCATTTCTGTGTGCTAAATCCCAAAAATATTTTCTGATCATATTTTCCAATACACTCTAGGTTTTAATATGCAACCAAACAGGGTTGGTGATCCTGGGTGTTAACAGGAGGCACCCACAAGTTGACAGCCAGTAGTATTGTTTCTGATGGCTGCGATTATCTCTTGGGAAAAGCAGATCTTTGTGCTGTGAGGATTTGTCATTGGTTGATTGATGGTTTGAGCAAGGCTCTATTTGATGTTCCAAACCATCTTGGTGTCTGACTGCAAGCCAAAGCCACCATCGGACATGATCCCGGTCCGGTGGCCCAATCCAGCCATTTTCCATACTTGGTTTCTTGTAAACTCTCTTTTCTGAAGTTGTGCTGTATTGGGCCAGGCTTCAAAGTGCAACTTTGCAGGTGTAAATTCAGCCAAACAATGAGCTCAGTTGTTGCAAAAAACTTTATTCTAGCTCTATAAAATGCCAACCTGTCAGTGAAATAGAAACAGTGAGGCAAAAGCTCCTGCTGTGGGCTGATCGAGAATTCCCGTTGGAAAAGAGCTGCCAGCACAGTTTGATGCCAGTGAGAACTTCTACTGTGCCAAATATTATTAATAGCAGGACAAGACAGGGATGAGAAAAAAATCCAATGTTCTTATTAAAACCAGACTTTTTTGTAACATCTCTGTTATTAATTAAGAAGAAAATCTGGTTTCTACTATAGTTCAGAAAAGAAGTATAATTCTGGGACTGGATGGCCATCGTTTTCTCAGGCTTATGGTAGTTGTGGCAGAAATGAAAGTGATACCAATACCATGAGATGACCAGATAACTCATTGGGATCAACTAGAAGTGAAGTCATCTGCAAGCAGGTATGTTTATTTTGGAGGTGATACCCAAAGACCCAAATCTTAACAAGTTTTCTTTGTGCCTATGAATGCATCTACCTAAATACAGCAGTGAGAGTTACAATATCACTGGAGCCATTCTGTCTCCCTTCTTGGTACAAAACACGAGTAGAGTTCCAAGTATCAAATATAGGCTGTCGGTTTGGGGTGACGAAAATTATGTGACTGGGGAGAGTAGTTGTGCAAGTACAGCCAAAGGCTGGAGTTTAGACAGAATATTTATTCTGAGGACCTCGGGTGAACTGCAGGATGTGGCAACAGACGGTAGAAGGGACTCTGAGATTTAGTCCATGCATTCGCCCCATCACTGGGGCAGTTCTTCCTAATTCAGTCCTGCTAAATGTTTGCTGAAGCTGTTCTTAAAATATGCAGCGATGGACACTCCACAGCCTCACTAGGTAATGAGTTATAACCTTCATGTCTTCCTGCTGTTGGTTGGACACGGGGGAAAGCACTAAGTTTGCTTCGCGGCAGTTGATTACTGTTTCCCCTGCACAGTGGTGGTGTCCCACGTCTTCTCAGCTATCTTCCGTGGGTTCTCTTATTTCACAGAAGCCACCCTTCTATTTTGGGTAGCTATTCTGATTCCCTCATTCATCTCTTTTCAAGACTAGAAATGGCCAGTTCCTTCAACCTTTCCTTATTATATGATGTTTTTTAGAGCACTGATGGTCTTGTTGCTCTATTCCAATTGATTCTTTTCCTTCTTGAAGTACAGTGCAAAGCTGGACATAGCACCGCAGCTGGGCCTAGCCTGCACCAGAGATTAGAGGTTGTTCAGGTGTGTTATAGACAGTGTTCCTGTCCTTACACCCTAGCCTTTCCACAGCCCACGACCCCTACTTGTTTTGGGACCTGCTGTAACACCCACATCCTTTTCTGAAGAACTGCCACCACTAGCCGTTTCTTCCCAACCCTGAATCTGTGCTGTTTATTACTTTTGTTAAGGTATAAAAGCATGCAATGGAGTTTAATGAATTGCATCTCGGGCCTTTTTTTTTCTTTGTGTATGTGTCTGTTTTTTCAGACTGTTAAGATTGCTAACACTCTCCAGTGTGCTTGCAGCCCCTTCTAGCAGGATTAGGAATTATCTGCAAACGTAGCAAGCATTTGCTGCAGTCCATTATCCTGACAGAGTTCATGTTTGCAGTAATATCCAGCAACCAGCTTCCAAGAACCCCAGCTGAAGACAACCTTCTCATTTTATAATAAGGTCCTGATAGCTATTCTGAGTCTAATTTTTTCCCATCTGTAGTTTTCTGGGGCAAATCCTCAGTTGACCTGTGAGAAGAACCTACAGTGACTGCCTCAATTAACTGGAAATTTTCATTATATATCAAGATGTCTAGATCCTCCCATTTATTTCCTTTACTTTCTGGCATTAGTATCTTTTGGCTTCTTCTGAGATCTGCTTGTTTGGGGGCAGATGTTTGCCTATTGGCCAGACGTGGTTACTCCAGGATGTGTTTCTAGTCTCCCCCCAAAACTCCCCCACCCACACAACCCCACAGTGAATACATCATACAAGATTCTTAATTCAGGATAGCACAGGAGGTCCCAGCATAATGCTGGTCCATAATTGCAACAATAATAACAGTACCTCATTTCTGCTGCAGCGTGACGCCCATCTCACCATGTGTTTGATGATGGTCCCACACCTTCTGGGCAGAGGTTCTGTATCAACAGTGTTTCATTAAACTTCAAACCAGGCTCTGGTCAGTGAGAAGTGGATCTCTGTGGCTTACAGAACACCCTTTCACTGCTTGTACAATAGGCTTGCAAAAAACATTTAAAAAACAGGCTTTTAATATAGAACTCATATTTTAGTACTTAGGCCATTGCAGCTTTGCTTTCCAGCTGTTATCACTGTTGACAAAATACATATTTTTGTGGTAACTCTTGGGCAGTCTGCCTTTTCATGGTTAGGGTGATCTAAGCGTTGATCTATTTATTGTTTGGGGTTTTTTAATTTCAAAACAACCTACGCAATAGTTCACATTCATGATTCGTATCCTCATTAACTGTGTTGAGGCTGCTGAAATGAAGTGCTCTTCTGAACCTGACCTTGCCTACACTGAACAGTGGTTGTGGCACCCAGGGATACAGATGTACATGGCTGATCATGCCAGAGCTTTTAGTTCTGTAAAATCATCATAGCCTTCTACAGGGAAACAAAAATATCATGAATCTCCAAATAAGGTTTGAGTTTGTGGTTTTTTTCTCCTGATGTGAGAGACCTTTAGCCAAGCCAAGTGACTTTTTCATGAACCCATAAAAGCAAAGTCCTGAAGGACAGCCTAATTAAAGCTATTCCAGGCAACGGAACCATTGGAGACACGGAGTCTTTCTTCTTTTAAATCGATGGCTTTGATTCTGTGTCCAATAGCAGAGCTGAAGTAGGGTTTGCTCCAGAACTTCCTCTTACAGAAATAACGCGGTAATAACGTAACAGTCTGTAATATCTCCAGACTTCTGTTATCACTTGTGTATTTCAGAATCTGAAAATAAAAATTAATGTGAAATATACTGTATTGCGGGGGAGGGACATGACGGATATCAGCATCAAAAAACATGTTCAGTAAAGTGATGCTTTTGTTGAAAACATGCCTTGTCTGTTCTTCCTTGTACAAGTTTGTAAATACTTCTGTATTCTCCCAAGCATTGTCACCATGGTTTGCTGTAACAGGAAAATAAACCGTGTGTTTGTTAAACTGAGCTTTCCTACTTACAGATTTTTCTTCCAGAGAAAATTATCTCTGAGTCAGAACATCAGCTTCACTAAACTGGCTGGGTTTAAATGCTTCCCTGCTGAGAGTTACCAGGCAACATCTCATTTGGCTGTACCTATAACAGGCTGTTTCCATTCTCCCCACTTTGGTTGCCTCAGTAATAAAAGGGGTGTGTTCATTTACTACTGTAGTCTTAAAGCTGTTTAATGTCTTCAGAAAGCGGACCTCTATTGCACTGAGTTTACTTTTGCTCCGTCTGCCTTGGAGCTCTCTAATTTTTTCATTCTCCCATACTTTCTACAGGAGAACTCTACAGTTTCATAGGTTTTTAAAAACATCATACAATGACAGTGACCAGTACAGCCAACCTAAAGCAGAATGGCACAAAGGCCACCAGCAGTGTGAAGCAGCATGAATGAAGCAGACACTTGCTGCTACTGGTTTTATGTAGTGTCATAAATGGCGATGGTCACATTGTCATCAGAGGTGTCTGCTAACAGCAGCAGCGTGCTGCTTGCTGTGTCCATGCTGCATCATGCTCTGCTGTGCAGAGATGCCCTTGCATCACCTACTGCTATCGTCTCTGCTCCCAAAAGTCTTTGCTGGAGGCCAGGTGCCCACCAAAGCTGCTCTATCACTCCCCATCCTCAGCTGGACAGGGGAGAGAAAAAAGGCTCATGGGTTGAGATAAGGACAGTGAGAAATTACTCACCCGTTACCAGCACGAGCAAAACAGACTCGACTGAAAAAATTCATCTAATTTATTACCAAACAAAACAGAGTGGAGTAATGAGAAATAAAATCAAATCTTAAACCATCTCCCTGCACCTTTCCCTTCTTCCTGGGATCAACTTTACTCCCAAATTCTCTACCTCCTTCCCTGCAGTGGCACAAGGGGACAGGGAATGGGAGTTGTGTTCAGTTGATCACACGTTGTCTCTGCTGATCCTTCCTCAGCGGGAGGACTCCTCACAACCTTCCTTTGCTCCAGCATGGAGTCCCTCTCACAGCAGACAGTCCTCCACGGACTTCTCCAATGTGAGTCCTTCCCACAGACTACAGTCCATCATGAACTGCTTCAGTGTGGGTCCCCCATGGGGTCACAAGTCCTGCCAGCAAACCTGCTCTGGTGTGGGCTCCTCTCTTCATGGGGCCACAGGTCCTGCCAGAAGCCTGCTCCAGCACGGGCTTCCCATGGGGTCACAGCCTCCTTTGGGCATCCACCTGCTCCAGCACGGAGGCCTCCATGGGCTGCAGGTGGAATCTCTGCTCCCCATCATTCTCCATGGGCTGCAGGGGAACAGCCTGCCTCACCATGGTATTCTCCAGGGGCTGCAGGGGAATCTCTTCTCTGGTGCCTGGAGCATCTCCTCCCCCTCCTTCTGCACTGACCTTGGTGTCTGCAAGGTTGTTTCTCATGTCTTCTCACTCCTCTCTCNTGGGGGAAGCTTTTAGCACTTTCTCACAGGAGCCACCCCTGCAGCACCTGCGCTACCAAAACCTAACCTTGCCACACAAACCCAAAA
>VWZZ01001895.1:0-10014 GCA_013399095.1 Psophia crepitans
TCTACCATCTCGTGGTCACTCTGGTTACAGCAGCAAACTCTGATGTGCCAGGCAATGTCTCCCAACAGCTAGGGACCACAGCTCAAGGTCTGGTCTGTTGTGTAAGCCTTTTCTACCGTCCTGAGAAGGAATCCACTATGGATTGCTTCTTAAATACAGGCTGGGGGGAACGAGGGTTGTTACAAGAGCAGTGAACTATCCTCTGTAAAGATTTCTGTCTTGACCAGTCTGTAACAACTTTTGGAATCTAATGACGTTTCTAAATATATCTGCATATCTCAGAAGAAAAGCATTCCAGAAAGGTTGTATCCAGGTGGGAGTGAGCAAATACACAAGAAACACTAATTTAGTGTGAAACATTAAACTTGATTTAAAGTAATGAAACAAAAAACTGTTTATGCTATATAGCCTTTGCCATCAAATAAATAAGTTAATAAATCTAATCTGGAAAAATTTAAAAGTGAACTGACAAAGAATATGCTTCCTGTTCTACTTTGAACATTCTCAAAAAAAGAAAAAAAAAGGCTGCTCTGTTGATGAATTCAAACACTTCCATCTCACTGGGTATATAAATATGACCTCTGTCATAATCATTACAAAGGCACAAGATGCTCATTGCAGGACTCAGACCTCTGTAAAACTACTACTAACTTCAACTCCAAGCTCCTAACTTGTTCTGGTGAAGTGAGCATCCGCACCTGTAAAAGTCCCTATGCTGGAACAAGGGGGAAAATTGGGCTTATCTGGAAAATTTTTATGTATGTTATCCATAGTGAACATTCCTTATCAACATTCAGAAACAGATTGACAGATTCACAGATGCGTAGGGGTTGGAAGGGACCTCTAGAGATCATCTAGTCCAACCCCCCTGCCAGAGCAGGATCACCTAGAGCACATTGCACAAGATCACATCCAGATGGGTTTTGAATATCTCCCGAGAAGGAGACTCCACAGCCTCTCTGGGCAGCCTGTTCCAAAACTAATCCAAAATTCCAGTTGCAACTAAATGAATATTAATCAGAACTGTAGATATATTCTTTGACAAAAAGATATAAGATTGCAATAAATAGGAGTTAAGAGTCCAAAAATATTTCATGAAGATAACATTGAGATATGCAATTCAGTGACTAAAAAAGTCTGATCCTTTTGCAGAAACACTCATAAATTCAACCGTAAATAACCAAAAGCAAAATTGAAACTGTAGATTTAAATTTACTATTTTTTTTAAACTATATGAATCCCTTTTCTTTCTTCAGTACATCATGTACGCAGCAATGTATACCTCTTTCAGGCAACCCTTAGATTACTGCAGCAAGACGGCATTCCCTGCCACTCATCTGACCTTCACTTCCTTTGTACTTTTGTAATGGTCTGGTGATTTCTTTAATAGTTCACTACAAGGAAGTCCAGATCTGCAGTATTAGGAGTCTATGTACAGAGCACAGTCATCAAAAGGAGCTCTCAGGTCAAATAAAAATTGTTAAGGCGCACTACACCATAGCAGTGACTGCTAAGTATCACGGATCAGTATGTGCTGCTTAGAAACTTCAGGGAACTTGAGGTGCAAACATCCAAAACTCATATGGGGTGCTCTTCTCTGATTCTTGAATGTCACTGAAATTAAAATCTTAGCACAAACCTTGCAAGTATTTTAGACATATTTAATCTCAAGATTAAATTAATGTATAATATACTCAGCTAATTAAGTACAAATCATTGGCGTTATCATCACTGGAGCAAACTTTCATTGACCAGCCTAGCCTAAGGGCAGGGTACTGTTAATAGCCTGTTATTGCCTTTTGGAAATTAAACATTTTGTTGTGTCAAATACAAGATGAAGTTGTATAATTACACATCACTTTCAAGACAGGAAAAATGCAGAAGTCCAGAAAAGACACTAGTCCATAGTAAGTGCCTGTAATTTCTCAGATTAGTCAATTGAGTTTAAAGCAAAATCAGTTTCTCTCTATTTTGCAGAACTACCTTTTTTTCCTTCCAAATCCATTAAATAAAATTTCTACTATAACTGTCTCTTTCAATTTTAGAATAAAAAGAACTGTTTCTTTACTTCCTAACAAGATAACCGGAAGCAAGTTAACACAAAAACTGAAATATCATAGATTAATTGAGCAGTTTCTCTTTATGAACCAGTGTTCAAAGTCCATGCCAAGAAACTGCCACCCCCAGTTTGTTTTTCTGCCTGAACATTTAAATGGGAGAAAATTTGCTTCAATCATGAGAAGTTTGTTGTTAATGCAGCCTTTTCTTTTAGATAACGAAACTAGAGTCTGCTGAATGACCCCTAAACAATCACTTAAGTGAGGTTAACTGCAGGACTGGCCGTGAATTTAGAAATTGTAAACATGCGCATTATGTGATTTCCACAATTTTACTGGCCTCCATCAGATTATTTACAAGATGTAACTAAGGGGTAAATTCCTGAAAATTTGAAACTAAGGAGATTATTATCAACAAGGAGATAGTATTGAATTACTTGCAAGAGACCGGTAATGAAAAAGTTCTGATCTAGCTTTCAACAGTAAAATGATAAATAATTACACACAAGTTACTCATAAATAAATGTCATAAACAACTAGTTTATAATGCTAAATTCTCTTAATCACAGAAACACCACTGAATTACTAATCAACAGAAAACAGACATACACAGGTGTGAAATTAGTTGTCTGTCAGATTTAATACTTCATCCCTAAAAAAACCCTGAATGAACAACATGATTTACCACAGCTATTTTTCAGCACTATTTATCTAAATTTTACTATTTAAAATATTTCAGTTATTGGATGATGTAATTAGACAAGTACCGTTTGAGTTTGAAAACTATAGCACCTCAGATGTGGTTGAAAAAAAAGTAAAGTGTAACATTGGCTAAGATGGAGTCTAAACATAAACAATACATATAATTCTTCATTAATAGTTCAGGCCCTTCTGATTAGTCTTCAGGAACTAATCGTATGATGTACTAGTAATAACATGAATCTACCTGTTAGACTTAGAAAGATTTGCGTCACGTTTTATGGTATAAGATGTCTAGCCTATTTTTATGGTATCAATAATAAACCAACAAAAATTCATTTAACATCTAAATTACCTGGGGGAATATGAATACTTTTAGAATATTCATAGAACATTTCTACACATATTTTTTATCTTTTCGTGTTCTGAAGGCACACCAGATTTTCTCTAGGGTTATAATTTTAGTTCCATCTGGTCCTATAGCATTAAAATAAATAATAAATTAAATTATTTTTTCATAACAATAACATTGTGGATGTGAAATTACATGCTTTCACATAATTACAATTTTGCAAAACCTACAAAAACAAACAACTAAATAATAACATTGATTTCAGCAAAACTAAGTACTCTTTTATGCATTTTTTGAAATGTGTCTGCTTTGAAATTGGCCCAGATTAGATCCTTAAATTCCCATACAGCAAAAATAAAGGAAATTTAAGAATATCTATTTCCTTCTCTTTACCTTATTTCCAGTCAATTAAGAGATATCACAATATATATATTCTGATTATGCTAATCCAATAATGAATTGCAGCATAAATAAATTTAAAAAATTGGAAAAGTATTCATGGAATAAAGTTAAATTGCATTTGAGAGGGAAGAAGAAATAATCTGTCAAAAAAAACTTCAGGTAAATCCTCAAATTAGCATTGCCTCATGTTACAGGCATTGAATGAGATGCTTACAATTACCATTCAACTGATACTTCTTTTTGTTAATCAGAAAAATCAAGATCAATGGCATCTTGCTGTTGAAACAATAATTAGGAATACAAAAGAACTGGTAGCCCGGAGGAAATCCAGATGTTTTTTAAGCAGTTCTTCAGCTTGCTTGTCCAGCTAACTGGAAGCTCAAACTCTGCTTTTAAAAAGGCCTTTGAAAAGAATATTATTATTGATGATGCACAAGATCAAATGCTGCAATAAATGTGTGTTCCCTATGGCTTCATGTCCCTGCCACGATATTTTAGTAACACTTCTCCAACTAACAACTTACAAAGGTTATGCTTTTATGAAACTTTTTTTCCACAATGGAAAGAAACAGTTCTGTACAGTTTGCATGGTAGGTCTCCTTACTGCAATAGCTCCAAAATCCAGTTCAGCTCATTAGGAAATAAGACAGTCTATCATAAAAGAAAAATATTTTCCTATGTACAATCTATCGAAAGATCTGCAAATATACAGACAGGAACAAAGAATAAGAATGGGCTTTGTGAGAAAGAGCTTGGTAACAAGAATCTAGGACTGAAGAAACCAACCCACAAAAAGAACATATTTTTCATCAAGTAAGGTAACAAGTTCCAGGAGGTATCAAGCACCACAGAATCAAACTGCAAGGCTTAAAATAATTAATACAAAAATAGTATACTGAAACACTGAGAATCGGAAAAACATCTATCAGTAGATCCAGAGAAAGAAGAAAAGATATATATGAGAACTTAAAGATGGGGTTTTTAAAATGCTGTAGGCGTTGGCATTGCAAAACGTCTGCAGAAATTCACATACGCATAGCCACAGATGAATGCTCAGTTCATGTTTACTGAAACATTTATGGTCTTTGGAAGTACTACTAACTTCATATGAATTCCCTTGAGAGAGTACAGCTAAATGAAAGACTCATTCACAGTAGGGGCTCGGTCTAGGTGTGGCAAACAGAGCATCAATACTGTATACGAAAATTGAGAGAAGTGTGACTCAGATGTTGGGGTTTTTTGAAAGATGGGGAACTTAAAATATACAACAGTAGGAAGTGAAAGATCAGGATCTTGGTATGCATCACCACAGCTAAGCCAAAATCAAAGGAATCTCACTGGTTTTTATCAATTATCTGCCCCAAGATCTTCCAATCTGTGGGTAATAACACAACTGGAGACAGAGCCAGTAATTAAGAGAATGCAGTAGGATTCAAAAGGTTTTCCATTGTTTTTTTTGTGACTGGATGAGCAGATGGCAAATGCAGCTTAACACAGAAAAAATGTGAGATAATTAGCAGGGAAACCAAACACCAAGTTAGAGAATATGTACTAAATGGAAATCTCATCGAGCAAGCTAATCGAGAGGAATTTGGGGGTTATTATGAAAAATAATTAAAACCATCAAATCATTTCACAGCTGCTGGAAAAAGGAAGGCATAGATGATAGCAGGTTACATTAATAGATAGACACACCACAAAGTAAAGTGATATTATTAGTGTTCAAGATATTTATTAAGAACCATCTTGAATACTCCACTAGGCTCTGGCAGGCCTGTATGGTGAGGCAGTGCATTACAGATGAAAATGTGGGTGCTCGTGGTGCTCCCTGAGTACCAGGCTTCTAGTGCTACTGAGACTGAGACACTCTCCCAGTCTCATTGATAACGTGATGAATTCCACCCAAGCCCAGGTAGGTTGGTTTTGTTTCCACTTCTCTTACAATGCTGCTTCAGAGCCTCAGTCTTGGATGGTTAAAACCATCCTACTGAACCGCAACCCACATTTATTCATGGCCAGTTTATTCTTATTCCAGCAATATCAGTTAGACTAGATAGCTCTTCTTTCTTCCTGCTGTTTACCTCCTTGATATATTTGTAGAGAGCAATCACATCCCTTCTTGGCCTTCCCCTTGCTGTGTAAAACTTTTCAATCCGTTATATTTTCTTTTGTAAAGTAAGCGCTCCTCTTTCTTGATCAGCACAGCAGCCCTATAAGCTCAAGTGCTCACTTCTATCCCAGTGCAGGTTTCTGCTCTGTGAACAGGTCTCTATGCTTGCAAGAATCACTTACGGTATCGATATCTAAATTAGCAAGCAAGGAGCCCAAGGAAAGGGACATGCTTAACTGTCACAGCAGTCAACAAGTCAGTCCAAGTGACTGCTGGGAACAAATCCATAACATAAGGGCAATGCATCTTCTTCCAAGTAACAAGTGATAGGAGAAGAGGAAACGGCCTCAAATTGCTACAGGGGAGGTTTAGATTGGATATCAGGAAAAATTTCTTCACCAGAAGAGTGGTCAGGCATTGGAACAGGCTCCCCAGAGAGGTGGTGGAGTCACCGTCCCTGGAGGTGTCCAAAAAGCATGTAGACGTGGCACTTTGGGACATGGTTTAGTAGGCATGGTGGTGTTGAGTTGACAGTTGGACTTGATGATCCTACAGGTCTTTTCCAAACTTAAAGATTCTATGATTCTATATTGGTGTAAATGGCAGTACCTGTACCTGGCTGAGGAAAGACAGATGGCTATGGGGTCCTGAGGTCAAGATTGTCCCACAGGAGAAGCAGAGGTGGTAAGGGTTGGGACCACAGAACTGGGAGGCTCTTGATTGAGCTGGGGGTCTGGGGAAGGAACTAGGACCAAGTCTGGGAGTAGGGCTTTGGAGGGAGCTGGGGCACTGTGGGAGAGGAGATCTGTGACTGTGGGGCATAGGTAGGGGGATCCATTTGTAGGATCAGAGAGGGGTGTATGGGCCTCCATATGGACTGAGAGGAATGGAGGTGTTTTAGAGTAGATTCAGACTGGGGAGGGTCTAGAGCAGTGTCAGTGCCGTTAATCGGGAGTCCATTTGTGAACTGAGGGACACACATATAAGCTGCTCTGTTGCTCCCACTTCATTCTCCTTTTAAATTTTGCTTTGATAAGGACATTAAATATATGTGACCCAACTGTCTGGCCATTTGGCAGTTCTCTGATTCTCCTATGCACTATTCCCTCCACCTTCACCCACTGTCCTGCATTTCAACAGGGAGCTTGACACCTAGATGACAAATTGCTAAAAGATCTGAGAATATTGGCTTCTAGGCAGAGGAAACAGAAACCCAAATCAAGACCCCTATTGGAGAGGCAGCCATACACGCTCAGCAACTATCGGATTTGTTCAGTCTCCCAATCAGCACAAGTATTATGTTGAAATCAGCTATTATAGAAGCTGCTCCTTCCCCAGCAGCTGGGATTTAGGGGATGTGGGAAAGAGCCAAGCATACTGTGAATAGGGAGGCTTAGCAGATGTTACAGAGGAAGTGAAGATATTACTCAGGGTGGGAGGAAAGTTATTTTTATGGAACAGGAGGAGAGAGGACCAGGTTACTCTAACATAGGAACGTAGGTCACAAATCTGTAAGATACTTTCCAATATTAATCTAACAACTTGGTCGCTTTCCAAATACAATGTGCTATTGGAGTGTTCAGCAAAAGCCTAATTTTGAACTAGTAAATTACTACAAGTCGTCAGAACCAATATATTCAGCAGAAGAATTTTAATATAGTGACTGATATATACCAGGTATTAATTACACTTTGAGCTAAGAATAGAACACATTTATAAATGTTTTCTTTGATTGCATCCCTTAAGTTTGAGATCACTAATTCTCTGCAAAGTACTTTTTAATCAATATTGAAAAAATCACAGTAAATTATCTTTTTTTAACAGTACAGAGAATCTCTAAATTACTGTTCTTCAGAACATTTCCCTGGAGCTTGACTGTACTTTGGAGTACTTTCAATGCACGTCTACAAGAAAGAATAAGAATTTTACTGTACTTTTTTGTATGCCAACTATTTCTTTCTCATTCCTTTACCTGCTGCTTCTTTTCTACCTGGTAGGTGGGAAACATGCAGACTTATCTTCATACAACAATACAACCATAAATTTACCTGTACTGAGCAAAGTGGTACTTTGCTTTTGTTATTGTCAGTCATCTGATTAGTACTTCACTGGAGCAATGGGAATGAAACTGCCTCTGAGACAGATTTCATTCCCAGGATGCTTCTATGTTCATATACTTGCATAGAATTACATTGCCAGTTTTCTTTGGGAATAACATATTTATGGTACAAATTAAGACTAGTTTTAAAGTAACATTCTAACTCATTGATAGCCTGTGCCCTTAGCATCACTTACAAGGTAGGTTAGTTAACGCAAATCAGAACTTCTAACCAATGGTAAAATTCAACTTTTCGGCAATTTCTTTTATCCACGACTGGAGTAAAACTAAAACATCAATCCATTTTGTAGATTAAATTGCACTGAACTTGGACTAGGCTGGAACGTTTAACTTCAGTTTATCAGAGAGAAAGGAAAAGTTCTTTGTACTGTTTGATTTAGTTTGGTCAAAGTCTGCTTTGCTGCTCCTGCTTCTCAGGCCTTCCCTCTCCCCAGCACGTAAGCTTCCTAGCCACTTCTGTGACGCCATATAGTTCCTATGAAAATATATGACCACATATATCTGGAAAAAAACCCCAGACCAGGAAACCTGTTCCATAAAAAGAGCATGGATACAAAGAAGGACTCTCCAAAAGGCATTCAGACCACAGCAGTTCATGCAGTTCAGTGTCTGTCACAAAGAAAAGCATTCCAACGCACCACAACCCTGAAACATGGCTGATCCAACCCGATACAGGAATCATTCCTTTTCATCATGTAACGTTCAACAAATTCAACATCTGCCAGTTTTTTATTTTGCAGGAAATTCTTTCCCCAGTCATGGAATATATAATAAACATCGTAGCTCTTCTTCACAGAAATCAACTTTTAATAAAATATGGTAAATATTATTAAAGCAAATTCACGTTTTTACCATCCAATAAGAAGGTTCCTAAATACTGTTGATATTTTTATTACTGTTTCTGTTGCAACCTTATTCTGTTATTTTTGCAAAGAGTTTTCTCAGGTAGAAAAGAAGAAGAAGCAAGAAACAGATTTGTGCCACTTTAATAAAAAAATAAACTGCAAAAGCCTGCAGCAATCTGTTATGTCTCTCCCTTTGGCCCTTAGCCTAGATAACCAGTGCTGGTTACTTTTCTGCTAGTCATTTGAAGCTGTCACTCTTTGCCTACCAACTCAGCAGCCAGCCAAATTGGCTTAATATATAGGTTCCCCCAAAAAGCAGCTGTATTTTCCTTCCTCTATGAAGTTGGAGAAAAGCACACTGTGTTTGAAAGACTTAGGTATGCTTTACAAAACTCTAGTGCATTTAAAATCTAATCATAAAATAATGTCTTGTGCTCAAAGGTTCTTATAAGTGCTTCCACTGTTTTGTCCACAGCGGGTACTATCAAGTGATCTTATTTTTTTACACTGACAGTTTACTGTTTAACAAATAGCCAGAGAAAGGACTGTGATTTTTCTGAATGGGAACAAGGGGTCATTGGGGGATACAGATGTTATGGTCATATGGGTATGGGTCAGAATGCCCTAACATGTATTTTCAAAGACAACTAAAAAAATAATCTTTCAGTAACTGATACTTTGCTGAAGGCCTGTACCTGAGCTGGGCCATGACAATGTCTTAAGGGAAACACTGGAGATCAACATTCTTCCCTTAGCTTCCTGGTATCAGTGGTGGTCACTCATTTCTAATTTCATGGACCAAATAAAGTAAAAAACACAGCCAGAGGCATAAGAAATAAATACTTCCTACACTTAACTTTGCCCAGGGAATTAAAATAATGGTGATTAATAATTATATAATTAATAATTATATTAATGATCACTATTAATGCTACAAATTAGGGGACTGGAACATCTTTTATATGATGAAAAGTTGAGGGTCTGTTTAGCCTGGAGAAGAGAAGATTGAGAGGGGATCTCATCAATATTTATAAATATCTAAAGAGTGGGTGTCTAGAAGAAGGGGCCAGACTCTCCTCAGTGGTGCCCAGTGACAGGACAGGGGGCAATGGGCACAAACTGGGACACAGGAAGTTCCATGTCAACATGAGGTAAAACTTTTTTACACTGAGGGTGACCGAGCACTGGCACAGGCGGCCCAGAGAGGCTGTGGAGTCTCCTTCTCTGGAGATATTCAAAACCTGCCTGGACATGATCACAGAATCACAATGGTTGGAAGGGACCTCGAAAGATCATCTAGTCCAACCCCCCCTGCCAAGGCAGGGCCACCTAGAGCACATCACTCAGGAACACGTCCAGTCTGGTTTTGAATGTCTCCAGAGAAGGAGACTCCACAACCTCTCTGGGCAGCCTGTTCCAGTGCTCTGTCA
>VWZZ01001895.1:16834-36980 GCA_013399095.1 Psophia crepitans
ATTCTATTCTATTCTATTCTATTCTATTCTATTCTATTCTATTCTAAATCTTTAATGCAAAAGTTCGGTAAATTTCAAGACATGGAAAAAGCTACTGGCGAGGAGCTATTTTAGGTGTGGTTTTAACTGGGGGAATCAACTGGCAATACAGAGCTCATATGGGTCATCATGAAATGATGGAGTTTACTATATAAAAAAAAAAATAAAGTCCTTCTTTTAAGTTAAAAAAATCCCAACAGATTAAAAGAAGAGAAAAAGCCACAGTTAGATCTTTCAAGAAGACAATCTAAATGAGCACGAGAGCCACTACCTACTGACAGAAACTATACTGAATATACAAAATCATGCCTCTTTTGAAGTGCAGGTAGGAGAAACATGAAAAGACCATTCTAACTGCATCAGTAGTATTTTAATGACCTGAAAATAGAAAAAAAAATCATTATAAAAGTGGAAACAAGCACATGATTAATGATAAGCATAATGGATAGCTCACATGCCCCATATGGATAAAAATCAAAAAGCTGGGGTGCAAAATGCATTTCAATAAGCTAGAGACATAAAAGACAATGAGGAAAAAGTCTATAAATACATTAAGCAATAATAGGAATATAAAAGAAAGGAAGAGAACATTATTTAATTGGACAGAATACAAAAATATGGATGATACACAGAGATGGCTGAAGAAAAGAATCTGAAGAATATTTAGAAAATGCAGACATATCAAGCTTCAGAAAACAAATCACTGTAGAGAACTTTTCCAACTAGCCAAAGCAATCTCAACAGGGAGATCACCTTCAAGAACAGAAGGAGTAAGCAGCAGAATAGCAAACACAACACCTCTACCTATTGGGAAACAGAAAGACTGATGAAATTAGAAACATATTAATCTAGTTTTGAAAGTTTAAATATTGCAAAATAAGCTATCAAAAAACCTAGGCTGTAAAAAGAATATGAGATAATTTATAACCAACCAGTAAGAATTTGCCAGGTATAGCAAAGCCAATGCAGTTGCCTCCTGATCAGCAAATATAAGAATGACTTTAACGTGGTTGGTGATATTGTTGCAAATTTTAATAAACAGACTTGTTAATTATAATCTGAATATAATCATTATAACGCAGAAACACAACTCTTGGGAAAAAAAAACCCCAAACATTCCTGCCATTATCATCAAACGTCAAACTTGGAGTCATTAAACTTGGAGGATGTCTTCAGTGCAGGCACAAATCTGGGACTATAATACATCTTTAACAATTGCAGAGGAACCACATTCATACCACTCTAGGGATAGAAAGCATTTTGCCAGACAGTATGAGAATTTGAAATGATCTTGACAAAGTTCAGTGTGTTCAAAATTCAGAAGAAAAATTCAACAAAGACTCAGTATTGGTACGAGAAAGGAACAATCACATGCACTAATACAAAAAGGGAGATCTACGGTGAGGCAAGTGGCTGACAGAAATCTAGGTGTTAACAGTGATCACAAAGTAAACAGCAATGCCACTGGCATTTTAGAAAAAGGATGTTCCTCTTTCTGGGTAGCGTTAGTAGGCAATACCTTGAGACAGGGTGTCAATCAATTGGCTTCCTGAACCGGTAAATCCCTCCAAGGACTATTATACCTTTAAGAAAGCTATAAACTAGAGCAAATCCAAATGAAAAAAAAAACAACAACCAAAACCAACAAAACAAACAAAGAAACAAACAAAAACAAAACCCAAAGAAACAAAAACAACCAAACCCAGCACATTTGAAGTGGATTAACCAGGATGCAAGACTGAAAGAGCTGTCTTGTCACCATCATACTCGTATTATAATGGCATTGTGTTTTGTGCAGACCTCTTATGGGTAGCTGTACCGTGGCATATTCTATAAAAACAATAGGTAGTCAGCACACAGATTTTCATAGCAATTCTCTTATTACAATACAGAACATTCTCTGCTCTTTCTGATTCCTCATTAGGGTAATGACCACAAACTGAAAAAAGATGCATAACATAAGTACAAAAATGTAGCACTGGTGGAACAATGTTTGGATCAGGTCTATTTGGCAAACAAAGTAGAAAATACATTACAATTTATTGTAGCGTTCTGTTTATTCTTTGAATGGTTATCAGCATTTATATATGCTGGAGACACTAAGCATGGAATTTGTGTTGTAGATGCTTTTTATCCCTCCAGGCCTTCTGTAGCTCGTAACAAAAGGCTTATTCTGAATGTTTCTATGATTCCTCCTCTTACTGTAGTAAAACATACATTATGCTTCCTCATCAGCACAAAATGTGAAAACGTTCATGATCCTCATTCACCATAAGATAAAACGTTGAGGTCTAGACTGAGGTGCCTGAGAACGTAGTGAACTCCTGTTACGACAGGAGTACAAGTTGGACCTTGTCAATGACGACACCAGCTGTGGTCAACAGCAGCCTTACAGGGTTTGGTTAAAGTAACTGCTCAGTATGGTTATAATAAAGTCTGCATTCTAGAAGGAGTGCTTGAGAGTAAAAGCACAGAATTATAGCAGGTGTCTTGAGAGAACAGACTTGGTATAACACTGAGGCCCCAGGGGAGGAAGCATACACTGCAAATGGTCAGTTCCTGGCCACTAAAGGAGGGCAACTTGGAGAGCTCAGCAGAATTGCTTTTAGAGCACAATAAAGAAAATAAAAAACATACATCAAACACATAAAGCCAGATACATATAAAGAAAATTCAAAGGGGAAAACAAGAAGGTATATAAGATCACAGCCTCTACAAAAGTGAGCACAAAGGAAAAACAGGGAGAACACTGCTCCAGTAGTACCTCCCCTGGCTAAGGATGCTGCACCTGATCCCATTCACCAAAGGAAAAGAAGTGCTTTTCTGGTTTGCGTGTCACCACATTTTTCTTCTGCAATTCAGAAACCATACATGGAGTGTTATCTGTTACTATATACTTGTGTTAAGTAAATCAGAATTTTAAAGAGTGTGTGGGGGGGGTGTTTTTTATTCACCAACACTCTCCTACATGGCAAGGTGATACTACAGCACCAAATGAGAATAAACTCAGATGCAACAGTATATGATATTTAGATCTGAGCTAGAGAAGTTTGGCATAGATGTGTTAAAAAAATCAAAAGATTAGGTTTTATTTCCCCTATAGCATAATTAATGCTGATAACAGGTATTCAGTTGTCCTGCCATCCTTCCTACAATTGTGTAAGTTCTAAGATGCCCATTCAGTTCCACATATGATGTACTAGTCACGTGCAGCAACAGCAGAATAAACATGCATAGGTTGATGTCATCAAGTAAAATGTCAAGAAACTTCCACTCAAACTGGTAAAAGTCAGGGAGGGAATACACTTCTGGAGGTTCATAGAATCATAGAATGGTTTGGGTTGGAAGGGACCACAAGGATCATCTAGTTCCAACTCCCCTGCCACGGGCAGGGACACCCTACACTAGACCAGGCTGCCCAAAGCCCCATCCAACCTGGCCTTGGACACTTCCAGGGATGGGGCCTTCACAGCTTCTCTGGGCTGATAGATTCTGTTTCAGACTGCATTAGGACTGAATCTGTTCGCTGTACAAAACTACCAGCTGTTTGATAAAGAAAAGTTAAATTCAGGGATTTGTATAATATTTCAAAATTATCAGTCCTGTTTTATTTCAATGGCTGAGGAAAAAAAAAAAAAGGTATTTATTTTCTCTTGGTTGCTATACCACATCTGGAGTCTTCTCTGTAAAGTTTAGTCTGCAAGTATGCACCCACACAAAAGAGAATGGAAAAACCCTGCAATTAGAGCCCTGTGCAAACTACGCAAATTTTAGGCCTGAGCATGTAGGAGTAAACCAGACTATTTACCTTTGAAACAGGTGAGCAGAAGGAACATAGGGAGGAATGGGTGGAGACTGAAGTCTTTTTCCAGACTTGTTGGCTAGAACAGCTGTGCCACTGCAGAAAGATACTAATTTCCAGAAGTAAATTACTATTCCCTCAGAGCAAGGAAGAAGCAGAAGAGAAAATGTGATTCAGAGGAATATCTGAGTCACCATACTTCCCCAGGCTGGCATTACAATGATGCAGTTCACACACCACCTCTCGCTCAAGGCTATGCCAATAGGCACAATCTTACCCCAAATAAAGGACAGGACAGTTGTGTCAGCAACTTACAGTTTCCATAAGTTAGCTTTATATACTGCTGTTCAAGGTTTAGGGGAAGATCAAGAATCTAGAAAGCTATGAGACAGAGCATTTGCTATGTTCTCATACTAAAATATCCCTGTCACATGCTTTGTGTCTTTTCATAGCACAGAAAGTCCCCTCTGCAGAATAAAAACCCAGATGGATCATTTTATAATGATTAGGCATCACTGTTTAAATGTAGACACCATGAATCACTCTGCAACAGCTGTCAGCGATTTGCCTTGGAAATAAAAGCAATCATCTACCAAGTTTGAAGAGCTACTTTATGGGAAAGAGACGGGAAGCGTGTGTTCAATGAAAAAAAAAGACACAAAAATCCAGAAAAGGGAAGTGACTTAGAAGTTTTGTCAAAATATTCTGTAGTCATTATAGACTATCATCATTTAGGCTGCAAGGACCTCTGAAGTCATGTGGTGCAACCACCGTGGCTGAAATCAGGGTCAGTTTTGAATACTGAATACTAAATGTGATTAACATTATTGAGGTATTCATGTTCTTTATTTTCAGAAATAAAAGGAAGGTGCATTAGTATTAACTACTTGTGAACAAGATCTGTTTGTCTTTTAACAATAAACTCAATATATTTAAGAAGTTTATTCTGGTTTGAGCCTTTGATTTATACTTCGATAAGTATAAAGAATTCTTATGCCATACATGAGAAATAAGAATGGTCCTACTTTATCAGATTTTCTATTAGAAAAATGGAATATGCATAGTGGAGGAAATACAACTGGTAGACAAAAAGTAAGAAGTCCTACTATGTACTTTGGTTACCATTACATTAGAAGCATCACAAAATTATTATGGAAAGAGTCAGCTATTTGCAGAAGAACCTTTACTGTGCACATGCTTAAGGCTTCTGCCATTTTGAGTTTCTAAAACTGTATCTCTTCACCTATATTCCCTCCAAAGTCTCAGTAGACATGCCCAGCTAGCCATGCTCAGAATCCATTTATGATGCTAAAATCCTTTTAATTCATCAATAAGATCTCCATATGAGTGGCAACTGCCGTTGGTAACACAAGGTTGATGAGTAAGAAGGAAGGGAACTGTATTAATTTTTACTATACCAGCCTAGAATTACCTTTACCCAAGAAGCAGGAAAACGGGTCTTTTCCAAAGCCTTCTTCAGCAGGAGGGATTTTGTTATTACACCTCTCCTTTCCCAGGAATGTAACCCAGTTATCAGACTGGAGGCAAGGATGGAGTAGGAATACTGGTTCTACTGGAGTTGTCATATTTCATTCATAAAGAATGAAAAAATTCATGGGGTTAGGTAGCTAAAACACAGGAGACAATATGATTCTACTTCTGTTAGAAGGACATTGAGTTGAGAAGTATCTACTTTCCTAACCCCACAGTCAACCTTGTTTATGTGTATTATCCTCTGACTAAGGAAAATGCAAACACTGCTGTGAGATTTGGAGAATTCATCTTACCACAGTACATTACAAAAAAAAAAAAAAAAATGTAGGGAGGATATCAGCAGAGTCCACTGTCCAAGATCATAGGTACAGCCCCAGCATCTGTTACTTACATCAGTCACTGTAGAAACGGTGGCACTCGCAAAGTTATTTCACTGATCTCTGAAATATCCCAGAGTATTCCTACAGTCACAACAGGAAACATCATGTTTATCTTTGTTCCAGGAAAAAGTAACTTAAAACACTGACTTTCTAAAAGGGCCACCTATGAGTGTGATTTTTTTCTGTAAGCTTGTCTTCCAGTGTCCTTCTTATTGATACGTCTTACTTGAGTCTTCGTGTGGACTCACTTTGCTCCTGAGTAATCCTTTATTATTTCCTTACCAAAACAATTTTAACTTTACCGTAGTGATGTGGCAAGGCAATTATCCATCCCTCTGCCTAGGAAGTGTGTTTACTCCTTGAATGGCAGAGGGCACTGGATCCACCAGCCTTAACCAAAAGCTCTAAGGTGCCTGTTGTAAGAATACAGGAGGAAGAGATTTCTCTCAGCATACTCCCCTAATAAACCATCTGGCCTGCTGGTTAGCTCACATCCCATGGAAAAACTGAACTAAATGTCTCCGCTTGCCATGCAGCTAAAAGCATCCCATCATTGAGCTGAACGGTTTAAAGCCACACAGTCCCCATTATCACAGAATTAATTTAAAATTGTCTTTCATTTGCGACATGAAAGTCACCTATCTACTAAATCTCTTCTTTGAATGTCCATGTATAGGATCTTCCTGGATGAGCCACATTCTTATATGCAGTCCTCCTCATACTTCTAGATAGATGACGCTCAGTGAGATGAGAGATAAAAGTTCCTCTAACCACAAATAACTCTTCTATGGCTGTATTTATCTGACTTTTTTCATGAAAAGAAATCACATCCATTTTGAAATCCTGCTGTGAAAATTGAGGTTCAAATATCTGGCCCCATTAAGAATGCAACATTTTTCTATAGCTATATATTTTTGTGGACATTTTTATTATCTATGAATGTGATGTTTAATGTAAAAGGGGAAAAAGGAGAGGAGCAATGTATTCTGCAAGACTAATGGACAGCTAAACATAATTCATTAGGTGAGACGGGCAGTGCATAGAACGAGAAGTTAAATCAAGCAGCAATGACCTTGGACAGAGCAGATTTTCTAAGCTCGTCTACTGGATTTTGAATTTATTTTGGGGAGGGGTCCTTTCCATTATGTAACAAACACTCTGTAGAGTGGGATTCACGTAATCAAATGTAGATGACTACACTGAGTTACATCTAAGCTAGTTGCCTCACAGTGAAGAGATAAAAATGGTCACTTTAAGGGCACAATTCATCTCATCTGATGTACAGACCTGAAAGGAGGCAGACCTACACCTACCTTCACCGTGAGAGAGGGTGGGGGTCACCAGTTCAATATGGAGACATCTCTGTATACCAGTATTATGTGAAATTAATTCCATCCAGAAGGACAAAGAAAATTTGGTCTTTATAGACAGCTTCAGGCATCCAGCTTCAATCCCAACCAGGGATTTAATTTTAGAACTGGAGGATAAGGAACATACCGGATATAATAACAAGGCTTACCTCCTACCTCCTCCTCTAAAAATATACAGTTTGTCTCCCAGTTGCAATATACCTCAAAATGAGCAGACTACTGAATCATTTAAGGAAAATAGTTCTTCTCAGGATTTTCTTCACTTTTGGATTTTTATTCTTTTCAATCACGAGTGTCTTTATCCATCTTGCAAAATCTTCTTCAATAGTATTCAAGGAAAATCTGTGAAACTATATATTGTTACAATTTTTCCTTTCAAGAAGATATTAGAAAAACAGCAGGGAACACCGCTTTGTCCACTTTCTGTCTCAGAGCCTTATTCTCAACTGCAGTCTCATTTGGCATCTGGCTAAACTTACTTGTGCTGGCAACATAAAGTGTGTCTTGGGAAGCAAACACAGTCACAGCATCAGGTCTGCACTGCTTGGAAATCAGACAGCAAATCTCTATATAGACCCATAGTTTTCTAGTACTGCTCACATTGGTTGGTTGTATTTTAGAAACCAGCAAGACTTGGAGTGGCTGAGTACAGTTAGTAAACACAGGCATCCAGCTGTGACCCTGTGTTGTGGGGTTTTTTGTGTTGTTGCTACAAAATGACTTAAAAATGCATAAGGCATAGTTTTTAAACAACAAATAGCAAACAAGCAACGAAACTATGAAAAATGAAGCTTTCAGAATGGGAGATATTATTCATCTGTCAAAAGCATAGGAGAAGCTTCTTATTTATCCTTTTCGTCTAAGAAAGTGCTATGCTACCCATAAGGTATAATGTATAGCACAGCATTTGTTCTAGTTCAGCTACAACAGAAAAATCTTTGAATAAATTATGATTCAAAAGTAACTTTCTGTAAATGAATAAAAATAATAATTTTTTGCATATGATTTTATAACCTATTCACAATTATTTTAATTAAGCTTATTGGCACCTGTCTTGCCCAAGAAATATGTATAATTATTTATTTATATGATTTTTTTATATTAAGTTTGATTCCAGGGACTGTTCTTGTGCTAATCAACATACCAGTAGTAAAACTGCTCTGAAACATCTGAGTCAGTGCTGAGAACCAGTGACAAAATGCTACACAGCTTCAAGCCGTTGCCAAGGCACAGTGGTATTAGAAAGAGAGCAGGCTGAGGACAGGACTACTGAGTTCTTACGCCAGCATCCTTGCCAGTTTCCTCTTCAGTCTCCATCAAGTTAATATTTTGTTCTGAGTTTTCCATTTTTAAGACTTTGAGATAATAATGATTAGGTCGTTAGGTCGCCTTAATAAAGACCACTGACATGTGAAGAGAGCAAGCTTTAGGGAAATGCAGGTCATTTTAATAACACAGGAATAGATGCACATATCTAGAATGCTATAACCTTCCTATTCATCATATCTGCTAAAAAAATATATGAATAGATAAATATTTCCATAACATATTTCACTGAAATAGGAAATGTAAGACATTTGCTGCTTTAAAATCACCAGCTTAGGGGCCATTTTGAAAATGTCTTCAATGACTTCATCTACTGCAGTGAAGACCAATAAAGCAAATTCTCATTATTATTCCCCTTATTCTTCCATTCTTTTTTTTTTTTAGGGTTTTTTTGATTCACAGTCACTGCACATGAACTTGGGTCCAGCTGTTTAATCTTTTGTTACAGACTACTCCATTCAGTCAGTGAGTTTAGCATAGGGAAATCTACAACCTCTCGCACCTTAACATGGATTAAAACACTAGATGATAATGCAAACAGCTTGCTTGATTTCCACTGCCCACTAACTGAAGTCCTCTTAAGCATTCTGAATTTTCTTTTTGCTCGTACTGTACAATTTCTTCTTCTCCATGCTGGTACCACAACCAATATTCCACAGCTCCACAGATAACTTCACCAGAGCATGATAAAAATTGCACATTCCCAGCAAACAACCATTTGCAAAGGCATTTAGTCATAGTTCTAAAGTTAATAATTTATTGTCTCTCTTCATTAATTATAAAAAGCTGAAAATTTTGCTACAAATGTCTATGTTAAGAAGATCTAAGGAAGACAATCTTTGGATGTGTTACATAAAAGCATGTAAGAGCAGTGTTACATTTTTAAAGGGAAAGCTGCTTGTAACTCTGGAACTCATCAATATTCACCCTTTCAAGACATTTATCTAGGAGATAACTGACCTTGAAATAGGTTATGCATCTTCAGTTTAGGATGCATAACAAGTCATGGTCAATTAATACACAACAGAGCCCATAATCAGGAGATTATTGCCTGATCTGGAGAAAACATACTCAAGGGCATTACAGCCTAATTTAGCTTCACAGTCAAATTGGTAACTTCAGCACCTCAAGTACTCAGAAACCACAGCAATGAGCGCTCCGGAAACAGGCACAGATCTCTAATAAACACTGACACTCTACAATGATGTTTAAAAATGAGCTGTAAAACTTCAATAAAATAAATATTAGACCCATAAACCTCATTTCATAACCTCACTAATACCTAATGACATGGTCCAGAAACTTGTGCCCCACTGCTGTTTCTCAACAGAAAGCAGTCACCCAAGACAAAGAATTGAACTCTGCGCTTCCCCTGGCCAGGGGCAAAGAGATACTGTCCAAGAAAACATTCAACTGGCCAGTTCCTCACTGAGACAGGCCACTGCACGGCTCAGACCAGGCAACCACTGGAAACACTCATAAAGCCATTCAGATCTCCAGACCAAGCAAGCATGATGCATCGCCACCACACTTCTACGCAGTACCCTGCTTTGATCAACTCAACAAGAGAAAAGACTACAGGGGCCAGATAAAGGGAATGACTTAAAAACAGGAAGAAAATTTGGGTCTGAATTTATTTATAATTTAGAGTGTGTAAGAAAGTATTGTTTTTAATGTTTATACCTTTTTCCTGTAGAGGCCCTGAACATTAATAAAATTCTACTCATTAATTTCCACTGTAATTTTCGCAGTTTGTTTTTCAGTCCAAAGATGACTTCTCCCCTCCTCCCAAAAAAACCAACCCCCCCAAAAAAAAACCCAACCCCCCAAAAAAAAACAGATGAAGAAAATGGGTCTCAAATTACAATTAATTGTTTTTTTAAATTAGAAATGAGTTTTACATATGTCCTGAAGGAGCTGAAAATAAATGAATAATAAATAAGAATGTTTTATGCTTGCAGTATTTGGAGGCTTTAATCTGAGGATTTTAACAGTGCTCTGAAAAGTATTAACTAATTAACCTTCACTTTACTATGAACACGATAAATCCCTGTAACCTTTCTTTTAGCTCAGATGAAAAATAAGAGAAAAAAATGAATTAAATTGTGTGATTTTTCTATTTCATGCCCCATACTAGCTCACAATCAATAATGTGCAGCATTAGTTTGAGGTATAACACCTCCCTGCTATTCTCCACACACTCGCGTGTCACAATGAAGCAATGTTTTGAGCTCTAGCTAGCTGTCCTACCTGGAGACAAGAGCAGAAGCTCAAATACTAGTGGTATTCCTGTTAGTAAAGCAGCGAGGAAGCAATGTAAGAAGTGGATAAACTGATTCTTCCTGTTGCACCTTAAGGCTCTGAGCTACAGAAAAATGAAGAATACCTCTTCAGACTCCCACCCAGAAGAGGAGATGCTGAGGTCAGTATTTCCTTGTCCCCAAGGAAATCACCACTGCTAGCATGGCAGGACTGGAGAATCTCAAACCTTTTAGGCTGAGGGGGAAATTCCCACCCTGGACACCACTGTCCTAAAAGAAGGAGAAGTGGGTCAATCAGGCATCATCATCCTCACTTCCACTAGAGGTTTTAGGGACCAAGAAAAGCAAAGAGATTTGCCAGCAAATACATTCTCCTCAAATGAGTGTCTTGTTTTGAACCACATGAAACTGCTTTTTCCAGTAAACAGACCATTCCAGAAAAAAAACCAATGAAACAGACAAACCAAACCCAACCACCCAGCCTCACTCAGCTACTCTGTGCTGTTAATCCAATTGCTTTGCTGCACTTTCCTATTTTCCAGGGTAACTTTTCTCACTCAAGGCAGGCTGAATTCACAGAAATGAACTCAAATTCTAATTTTTCAGCACTCGTATCAGTCACATCCAATACATATTGATTCCTCTTTTTTCCTCACGAGCTGCTGGCATGGGGTGGGGGTCCAGGAAAGAATAAAGGAATTTTTGAGATCATCTGAGATACAACTCCTCCTTGTCAGGAACGGCAAAGGGGAAAGTTGTCTTGATCACTGAAAATGTTGACTGAAAATTTCCATGTCAGGGAATCCTAGGGCTCATACTGATGACAGTGAGGATTAGGAGACACAACAGGTTGCCATGCACCCTATCATTGCAAAGTAAATAATGAAGTTGTTTGAGTTTCAAAAATGATTACAGGGAAGATTAAAGGGAATTTTGTAAAAACCAAGCATAATCTGTACAAAGAGCTTAAAATAGCTTTAATGTTGGTTTAACATCATCAGAATAGTAATCAGAACAACACGTATGGCTACGTATGTGTACGGGAAGTGCAATAATATATCTCTGATTCCAAACTAAAAAGAAAATTTCCTGGAAGAAGTAGTAATCCTCATCCTATTTATTTAACAATTGACTTAGATCACAATATAACCTTATTAAAATTCTTCATTTGTTTATCAGTAATAGTTGTGTGTTTAATACTGAGAAGATAAGACCAATGGATAAAACTCAAGATTTTATTGATTTTATCATTCCATACATTTGACCACAAACCTCAAATATTTTGTGTAATATATTTACTTGCTTCTTGAATTTTTTATTGGCTTTTGGTTG
Source organism: Psophia crepitans (assembly GCA_013399095.1). Taxonomy (NCBI): domain Eukaryota; kingdom Metazoa; phylum Chordata; class Aves; order Gruiformes; family Psophiidae; genus Psophia; species Psophia crepitans. Next base: position 28,839 of record VWZZ01001895.1, read on the forward strand.
TAACTACCTGAAGAAAGATCTTATTACAAGATCAGAAATTATATCCAGGTGTTGTTTGTTTGTTTGCTTGTTTTAAAATCTGAAGCCTAAACAAATACCTAGCTATGCAATTTGGCCCTCCTTCTAAGGTTCAACATGACACCTTCCCCACAGCCTGCTTCTCACCCCATGATCCCTAATCTGTCATCTCTTTTAAGATGCACACCCTGCTTCCATGCCTCCCCAGTTATACCTCCGTCTCACAGCACCCTTTGCAGCACCTTGTACACTGCTCAAGTTCCACATTTCACATTGCAGCCTCTCCATTTCATTCCTGTGGTCTGAATGTTCCTCCCTAACAGAGCTTTAACAATACTCTCAGGACTTTTCTTCAGCATTTTTAATTGACATTAGGTCAAGATACTCGGTGCAGTGTGTTTGCCAGTACACACATGGTGGCTATTGAAATGAGTGTTACCATCTAGAAATTATTCTAACCCTTGCCTCTTATTTTAGAATCATAGAATCATTTAGATTGAAAAGACCATTAAGATGATCAAGTCCAACCACTAACCTAACACTGCTAAACCATGTCCCTAAGCACTACATCTACAGTTCTTTTAAATACCTGCCGGGATGGTGACTCAATCACTTCCCTGGGCAGCCTGTTCCAATGACTGATAACTCTTTCTGTGAAGAAATTTTTCCAAACATCCAATCTAAACATCTTCTGGTGCAACGTGAGGCCATTTCCTCTCATCTTATTGCTTGTTACCTAGGAAAAGAGACCAGCACCCACCTGGCTACAATCTCCTTTCAGAAGAAAAGTTGTAGAGGGCAATAAGGTCTCCCCTGAGCCTCCTCTTCTCCAGACTAAACAAGCCCAGTTCCTTCAGCCGCTCCTCATAAGAACTGTGCTCCAGCCCCTTCACCACCTTCGTTGCCCTTCTCTGGACACGCTCCAGTGCCTTGATGTCTTTCTTGTATTAAGGGGCCCAAGACTGGACACAGTACTCGAGGTGTGGCCTCACCAGTGCCAAGTACAGGGGAATGGTCACTGCCCTACTACTGCTGGCCACACGATTCCTAATACAAGTCAGGATGCTGTTGGCTGTCTTGGCCACCGGGGCACACAGCTGGGTCATGTTCAGCTGGCTGTCAACCAGCACCCCCAGGTCCTTTTCCTCCAGGAAGGTTTCCAGCCACTCTTCCCCAAGGTTGTAGCGTTGCCTGGAGTTGTTGTGACCCAAGTGCAGGACCCAGCACTGAGCCTTGTTGAAATTGATAGAATTTGCCTTGGCCCATCTCACACTCTCTGCACCATTTCCTGCCATGGTGAGTGAGGTATTCCTCTGTCAGCTTTAGCCATGGGTCCATAATGATTAGGGACGGCATTGTTAGACAGATTGATCATATAAACCCATCCTGTTTAGGAAAAAAGGCCACAAAACCACAGCTACAAAACAAAAAGGTGAGGACAAACAGAAGACAAAGCTGAGGAACATAACTTAAGGCAACTACATCATTAATATAAATCTACTCTGAAGACAGATTCACAGCTAGCTACTATTACACAGAGCACAGTGTGACTGTATCAAAGGGAGATGTCACTAAGCTATCCTCATTAACAGTGCCTGCCAAGGACAGGTAGAGCGAAACTCATCAGAACTGCGACTCATTATCACCAAGGAGCAGGAATGTAAGAGCTGGAACGGTTCACTGCATAAAACGTATTTGCCAGGTAACCGGTCAGGACAGAGATGACTTGGAATGTGTTAATGGGAGCAGGAGGATGGCTGACTGTCTGGTACCTGCAGTGGATGAAATTGGTCTCACACTTATCTCTGAGCAATGGTAGGACTTGCACTGTCTTTCTGCTACAAGTGCCTCAACACACGCTGTGAGTCAGGAGCCCATGCAGTCCCATGAGCAGGCTGTTTCAGAAGCATTTGGCAGTTCACTGTGATGCCTCCCACCTGATCTGGGCTATGCTTGTGACTCATTTAGCCAGGGAGAAGCAGGCTTTACTTCATGCATGCTCCTGTTTCTCTGGTGCTTTGCATAATTATCTTGTGATGGATTCAAGTATATTACGAGATGTCGCTGATTGGATCAGATCAGCTCATTTTCTTACCCACCTTCATACCCACCCATTCTCCAATGTTGTGAAGGCACAGATGTTTCTATAATCCCACCTATTCTACATCTTGAGCTGAAATAAGCCAGTCAGCTTTGAAGTGATGTCCCTCACACGACATAGGAAGTATGCAATTCAGCGTAGAGGGTTTGGCCCCCATTTACATCTTTATTTATCATGTCTGTACCATCTCTGCTCTGTTAACATGTTCATATCAAAACCACTGCATATATATATCACATGATATTGGCACACATTTTCTTGTACTTCACTCTAGAATTGCAGTGATCTCTGGTTTTATATTAACTCAAGCCTGTCTATTTTGATATCTGGAGCTACAATGACGAAACCTTGGAAACAGAAAGGTTCACACAGAGCATGAGGCCCTCCATCAATACTGGATACGTTTTCTGTTGGCTCTTTTCTGTCTGCAAACTTCTCTAGTATTTCTGAAGTTCATGGTATTGGCGCTTCTTTTTTCCACATGAGTCTGTATAGAATTCTGCAATCCAGTACAGTCAGTCACATTGTCCTAGAGTACCAGAGACAGGTAGACGTGTCTACAGAAGTAAGAAATGATGTTACAACCCAATAAATACATTCTTCCATGCAATGTGGATTATCAGACTGGACACGCTCACTAAAACGTGACCAGAACTACCCCACGCATCTGGGTGGCTCATGATGTGGGCAGAGTAAACTGGCACTTTCTGCTCTGATCTCTGTAGACCTAGCTTAACATTACATGTAAAACACTAAATAAGGCCAACCTACAGACTGGGAGAAATAAACATTTTCCTATGGGGAGTGCCCTTAGTCTGAGAATTTCCAAAATGTCTAAAAGCATTATGTTTTGAATTTAAAATTACCATTTCAATTTTTACTATATAGATATTTTATGCTTTCTTTGCTAGAGTTTACTTTTAAGAGTCATATTGCAGATAACAGACAGAAAAAACTACTCAGTTCATTGTTACAACCAGTCAATAACGGATGGTGCACAAACTGATTTTCTTATTACTCATCACAAACACCTGGAGTGTTTTATATTTGAAGTAAGATATATATATATATAAGCTCTGTCCTATTTTGAAAAGGAACTGTGTTAAAATAGTGTGGTTTTACTTACACATGTGTTTGGAGCATGCAAACAGAAACTGGATTATTCTTCTTCAGATGCACTCTTAAGACTGCTAAGATCCACATACTTCTACCTGTCTATCCTGAGATATCAGTTCATTGCAGAAATGAAAATTCCCAAATGGCTGAAGATACTCGCACTGATAAATGCATATTAATTTGTAAAAGACATTTAAATCTGACTTTAAAACATCCTATCTTTCTGTTGTCTTTGTAAGTTGTGAGAGAAAGAGCAACTACAGCTTACGTATTTTAAGATATTTGCTTCAGAACTAAGTGCTAGCTTTCTACCTCAAAACATCCGAGGTAAAATTTTAATATTAACAACTAAATACTTTACCAGGTGAGATCGCAACTAAATATATTCAGAATATGCTTCCACTGTTCTTCCATTGAAACAGCAGCACTGCTCCTGAAGCATCTGGAAACAACTCTTTTCCTCTTGTTAATTACAACTAAGGTTTTAGCAGATGCCCACATGTTCCTGGCAGGCACTTCACAATCTATAGTTTAAAGCATTTTGCACGATTAATTCTTTGCCTTTTTCATGCTTATAACATGAAATACAAGCTTAAAAGACCACAGGGAAATGATAGTTAAATGAAGAGTGCAGTTATTAGTCTCTGTTGTATTGTCTATTTGAAAGAAAGAAATCTCACCCCGACAGGGTTAGATGAAATCGTAAAACTCGTCTTCACCTTTAGCCTTGATGGTCTTGTGATATTTATGTTCTCTTGTAACATACATTTCTCTTCACTGATCATGAACAACCCATAGATAAAATATGTTTTGGATTTGCACGACAGATATTGAAGCAATACAGCAGAAGATTGTGTGGAAGACAAAAAAGAAATATTATGTTATTTATGATCTCTCTCATGGCTGGCCAACTTTCCACTCTTATTGGAACATCCATTAGTGTGTTTTCTCCTGAGGACACTTCTCTCAAATGTGTCCTCTCTTAATGCCTGTTTTCTCTGCTTCAAAATATTGAGTTTACACTAAATCTTTTTCCTTTTAAGTTACATAAATTCATTCTTCAAAGAACAAAACAACAACAACAACTGTGGTAATAGGCATACTATTTTTCCTGGAAAAAACTTTACACTAAAACTGGATTTGTACTTTTGATGAAAGCAGGTACTTTGTGGACTCCTGGTGCACCTCTATACAATGGAGGAGTAATGTAGAGTGGCCTAGAAAGCGAAGAATATATTTGCTTTTGTTGACAGTGAGATAACAAGACTTTTAGTTTGTGCACTTTCAGGTTCAGTTTCCAGCTCAGAATGGCTTATCCCATACTGGATAAGCTCATTCCTGAATTCCCAGATCCGCCGGGGTCCACTGTACCATGTGGCAGCACAAAAGCTTTAAAATAAGGGTGAATATCACTTAAACCAGATTATTTTATATTAAGAATGTAACTAAGAAGCTGAACCTTGATCTCCAGCAACAGCTCCTATACTCTTCATACTTGGAGAGCAGAACAAGCAGCACATCTGAATGTTTTGAAATATGTTAAGCCTTTCTCAAGAGTAACATCTGGTAAGAGTGCAATATGCCCAAAGCAAGCAATGTCAGCCACAAACAATTATTTGGTAAATATTTTATTATTCAAGCTGGATTTTCTTTGTGTGCTTTCCCTCTACTAGTGTATGGAGTCATGCTAAACACTTTTTTACTCAGCTTTTCAGCTCTCATAAACAATCACCTATCTCTGCTTCCTATTATCCAATTATTAAGTCATTTACTGTATAGCTTTCTGTCTTACAGAGAATACTGATGCTTTTGGAATGAATCAACTTGAATCCTATCTTCACAGTCTAAGAATACTATTTTGCCTCTGTCTGAAATACATGAGCAATGCATCATATATATTTTACAGTACTTAGAAATGTATATTTGCTGCTCCACAAAAGACTGGGAAAAGTCAAGCCCCATGTGGAGAGATTCCCAGCACAATTTCTACTACCACACAACAGATGGTGGTAGCCAACGCATAGAGCAGTCGGAGAGCACAGAAATGAGCACTGCAGAAGTAACCACTGAAGTTAAGTGCACATACTGGAAAGATTTTTTTGTTTTCCTTTATTTGGTTATTATTTTTAATTTAGATTCATATATACATTTATGAAGTCTTTGTACAGATATTACTAAACACAGCTAAGGATGAAAGACCTCTAGCTCTGATCTTGAGAGACTGGTTCCTTGCAGAAGCTCAATGCACTTGCTGTACAAAAGGGTTAAGCACAGGGCTAGCATACAATATTGAAGAATCTATCAAAAGCTGCACTGTTACAGAACGCTAGGTTTGAAGTGTGAACAGCCAATCTACTAGTACTGACAACTACAGGCAACATAAAACTAATTTTTAACGTGTGTTTTGCACAGTGTAAATATAATGCCACAGAGTGACAAAATTTGCAAAAGCCAGAAATGTTGCCATGGTAAGTATTACCAAATGGCGAAGAACACTTGAGAGAACTCTTCACGTCTGATTTACTGTAGAAGGTACAGCAAGGAAACAGTTTAAATTATTTACCCAGTGTAAGGCTGGGCAAGAAACTGGAAACCTCGGAACTGTGTGTGTGCACATGCATCATGTAGACTCACTCTCCAAATGTGGTGGGTGCTTTCACACTTCTCTTGACTTCCATATGGACAGGAGGCTCTCAGTACCCAGAGGAACCACACTGTCATTGCCATGAACGAGCTCATGCATACCAAGGAACGATGAGCATTATGACCTGCCTGAAGTGGTTCAATTGGATTTAATGGGATAACTCATATGCACCTGAGAATTTGGGTCTGATTCAGTGAATAAGGATTCTTAAGAGAAATTATCATGCTAGAAGTAAGAAACCTGTCACAGAAGAGGTTTACATAAACTAATATGCAAGGCTACAAAAAAATAGAAGTTGGCTATGAAGCACTAAGACAACTGGTCCTTACACTGAAGCAGGAATGTAAGGCTATGCCTCAAATAAAGCAATGCCTGTCTTTTTTTTTTTTTTTTTTCTAACTGACAAAATAAAATATAGTAGCAAGGATTTAAAAATCACTTATATTGATTAAACAATTGTGGCAATTCTGAGCTATTATTATTCATTTAGTTCATAAATTTCGGTAGGTTCTGCTGAGTCACACAAATGGAAAATCTGGCCAACTGGGTGGATATATGACTCGATTACTACACTGAGACAAAACATCCTGTTATGTTTCTGCAACATAGCTTAGCTTATTGATTCGAATACATGGATTGTGCAACTCAGATATTCAGACAGGAGAAACAAAGACAGCAGTGTGTTACTCGTGGTAGCACACAGGGACAAGGGGTGGTAGGCAGCTGACCTGGAAGACCAAGAGCAGAGACTCCCTCAAACTATGCCTATGGAAAAGAGCACTAATGCCACCTGGAACTGTTTGGAAAAAGCATTTCTAGTAGTGTTATACCTATTCTAACTTTATTAGACATGCTGGTTTTTAAAAGGGATATATATCCCAAGGGCAGCCTGGAAGAACAACAACATCTAGAGGAATAGGCATTGATGCCAGACATTTGTCTTGCGTGCTTTTGTATCTTTATCCTACTCGAATGAGCCTTTACCGTAACAGTAATTTCATATTTTAGTTCCAGTTAAAAGCAAGGAAATGTGAATTTCCCGTGTGGTAAGCTGTGGCTCACGGCCTGCTGCTTTTTCCAGGACTCAGGAATATTTCTGAGAACATTTCAGAGGTCATGCTACCTTCAGTACTTTTGTAATAACAGAGAAGTTCTTAGGCGAGCCAGACAAAACAAATTTTCAGGATGAAAAATGAACATACCCCTAAAAGAAGTCAGCTTGAGCAAGTTTCCTACAACTTGCATTTCAGTTTCAACTGCATCCACTACACTTCCACTACCACACAGGCCACTTGGATAGGTAACTGCTTAACGAGCGGACAGGCTATCACCAAATGGTCCCTACAGCAATTAATATACAAGAAACAGCGACTTTACAGCATGCACTGGGCACAAGCAGCACGGCTCGGCTGCTGGGCGCTCTGTGTGAGAGGTGGCCGTGAACTGGCCTGCACTGGTACCAGCTGGTCCTAGCTAGCCTCAGCTGGTCCCAGCCAGTCCGAGCCAGTTCCAGGTGGTTCTAGCAGCCCCAGCCAGTGCTAAGCAGCCCTTAGCTGGTCCCAGCCAGGTCTACAATCTGCCTTATCCTGCCCAGAGAGTTGACCAGAGGTGAACGTGGCGCCTCTGCAAAGCTGTTGTGAGGAAGGGTCTCCATGGAGGGCCCCCACCTGAGCAGAGGAGGTGGGTAAGAAGGAAGGCGCAGCAGAGAGAAGCAGCGAGGCCCTGAGCCCACCCTCCTGCGCGCCCCAAAGGCCTGAGTGTGCCCTGCGGCGGTAAGAAGGGGAGTGGAGGCCGGGACACCAGGAGAGGTGTCCAGGCTGGAGCTGGGACTGAGGAAGGGGTGAAAGGATCCTTCCCCCAGCATTTGTTTAATTTTCATCTTCATTTCTCAATGCCCATGTCAATAATTATGTTAACTGGCAAGAAATTAAGTGAAATTCCTGGAGTCAAGAGTGTTTTTCTGGGACACACTGTCATTTTAAAGGACTATTGGACTATTAGGATATTGTGTATCTTCTGAACCTCTACTGTCTTTTAAAACATTTTTATACATTTTAAGTGGTTCACAGTATCTCCTACCAGAATATATTATGTAACATCGTGGCCTGGACAGGTACACTCTTCGCTGGGTTCATAACTGGCGGGATGGCCAGGCCCAGAGAGTGGTGGTGAATGGAGTGAAATCCAACTGGTGACCAGTTGTGAGTGGTGTTCCCCAGGGATCGGTGCTGGGGCCCATCCTCTTCAACATCTTTGTTGATGA